>CM019065.1:373384104-373901604 GCA_009667805.1 Leptobrachium leishanense
TATATGAAATGATGAAAAAAATGGTATCTTTATAAAGTCCATTTAGTGACGAGAAAAACAGTGTAAAATATGTGTGGGTTACATAAACGAGTAAGAGGAAAATTTGACGTAAACACTAAGAGCGCAGAAACGTAAAAACAGCAGCGGTCACGAACGGACGGATTCGTGTAAAACCGCCCGGTCACTAAGGGGTTAAACCTTTGCCCCTCTAATCTAAGACTATGTCCTCTTGTTTTGCTACTTTGTTTCCTTTTAAATATACTCCCTTCCTCTACCTTGTGGATTCCCTTTACATATTTAAATGTTTCTATCATATCTCCTCTGTCTCGTCTTTTTTCCAAGCTATACATGTTAAGATCATTAAGCCTTTCCTGGTAACTGGGTGACCTTGTGTCCGTTGTAAAATCCTGTTAATGTATAAGTTTCCAGACAATGGTTTATATTGGCCCTGTATATACAGTATTTTTATAAAGTTATCAGATCCCCTCTAAGGCCCCGTGTATATTTATGTAAAGTTATCAGATCCCCTCTAAGGCCCCGTATATATTTATGTAAAGTTATCAGATCCCCTCTGAGGCGCCGTATATATTTATGTAAAGTTATCAGATCCCCTCTGAGGCGCCGTTTCTCTAAACTAAACAGGTTTAAACTTGTTAGCCTTTTCTCCTAACTTAAATCTTCCATTCCCCTTATTAATATAGTTGCCGTCTCTGCACTTTTTCTAGCGCCATATTATATTTTTGTAAATCGGGTGCCCAAAATCGCACGACATATTCAAGGTGCGTCTTACCATTGATTTATAAATAGGCTAAATTATGTTTTCATCCCGAGAGTGAATTCTCATTTTAATGCCAATCAGGGTTATTCAAAGAGATTAGAATGTCTGCCAAAAGGTAACCGAAGGCAGAAAATCAGCGTTCTGGTTACGTTTCTTGGCCATTCGGCCATCCAGAGAGCAGGCAATTCGCCAAATGTTGGTGAATTGCCTGCACATACGGTGCTTGTTGGTGCCTGTTCAAGAGCAGTGAAATCCCCATAGCTTCATCTATTCAGAGAACAAAAACCAGCAGTGAAAAGTTGCCGAAATGCCCTGCCATTCGGTGGCTTCATTCGACAGATTTATTCAGGCGAATCCCATAGGCTTCAATGTTAAAAATATTCCTGTTTTAATTCAATATCTAAACCATTGAATAAAACATTCTGCAGTAAAATTGTCTCTTTATTTATAGATTTTTTAGGATCTTTTAACCATTTTTTGGGATTGTTTTGCATAAATGTTTGTTCCGTTTTTTCTTAATTTTTTTTAAACGTTTGTTCTCTTTTCTGTAACAGACCTTTTTATTATCATTCATTGGACCTCATATATGAATTTCAGACATTTTCGCTAAGTAGTTTGTTTGCAAACAACGTTTCACTTTTCAAACATTCAAGCGAACTGTTTTGTTTTTTTCACTCCGTTCGTCTGCGGTGTCGGGTTTTTCCGGTGCTGCTCTGCGCTGTGATCGGCTCCTGCTTGGGTTTCTCCAGCGTCTTCAGCAGGGTTAAGCCAGATGCTTTTGCAGGTTTCGGTGTGCATTCGCCTGGGTTTTGTGGTGAGTGTTCGGCAGGTTTTCGGCGGCTTTTCCCTGCACTACAACGGCCCTGTTGTGCTTGCTGAATACACTGCATGGTCGCTGAAATGGGATCTCCAAATCGCACCGAATTGAAGAGACCAAAAAGTCACCGAACGTACGGTGACTTTTGGATTCTCTTTGAATAACCCTGTATGATTATTCCCAAATCCTTCTCCTGCTTTGATTTTCCTAACTCTGTATCATACAACCCTAAATTATAAGTGGCTTGTGTGTTCTTCACTCCAAAGTGCATAACTTTGCAATTATCTATATTAAAAGTCATCTGCCATTTTACAGTAAGTGCCTAGTCCCCCAATCGATCTAAATCTCTCAGCAGCAAAGTAGTATCCTGCACAATACCTTATAAATAAATAACTAAATATTACTTTTCCACATGACGTTCGATGCCTATTTCAAGGTAATTTATAAATAAATTGAATGGAATTGGTCCTATAACAGAGCCATGAGGGACACCACTTACCATTGGTGTCCATCTTGAACATTTACCATTTATGACCTGTGTACTCTATCATTTAGCCAGTTTTCTATCCAAGAACAAGAATTATCATCTAGAAAAAAAAATCTTAATTTAAATAGAAAACCTCTTGTGGGGATTTGGGGAACTGTGTCAAAGGCTTTGGCAAAATCCAAGTAAATCACATCTACTACAACCACCTGATCTATACTTCTACTTCTTCATAGAATGCAATTAGGTTAGCCTGACATGATCTGTGTTTCATAAAACCATGCAGATTTTTGCTAATTACATTATACTTCCCAATGAATTCCTGAATAGTATTTCTTAGTAACCCCTTGAATACTTTCCCGGCTACAGATGTTAAGCTCACATATCTGTAATTCCCAGGCAGACATTTTGACCCTTTTCTGAATATAGGGACAACGTCAGCTTTACTCCAATCCTCTGGTATGATTCATGAATGAAAAGAATCTTGAAAGATTAAAAACAGAGGATTACATATTTCAACACATAGCTCCCTCAGTACTTGTGGGTGAATGCTACCCGGCCCCGGGGCTTTGTTCACATTCACTTTGTTTAGTTGCTGCAACACCTTTTCTTGGGTCAACCATTCAATCACATTTTATTTGTAAGATTTTGTCAATGAATTGCATGTCTCCTGTTATAGGTTTCTCTTTGATAAATACTGAAGATTATAGATCATAAAAAGATTCCTACGGATCCTATACATGCCTACCAACTGCAGCAAGGTATTGTCCATGTTTTAGTTAGAATTTGGTTGAATCAGAGAATAAACAATTATGGAATTTCCAGTTGGAGATCTAGCGCAGCCTCATAAAAATATGATTTGAGGACCTGTGATCTTATGGTGTAATAGTGATTCACTTTTTGCATTTGTATGTGCATTTCATTTTGTCAGAATTGATTGTAGAATGAAATAATGGCTTTTCGACAATTCAAGAGCATCCGAGATTCCGAATTGCCAAAATGATTCAAAACAATAAAATGTATTTGAATCAATCCAAATTTGTTTTAGCTGGAACTCCCAGGTCTCTATTCACAAGCTCTTATCTCCTCCAGGCCCTTTATTGCAGCTTTAGAGGTCATCTTGCAGACACCCAGGTCAGCACTCTTCTTGCCAGCAACTTTCAGGGGTTAAAAGGCATGAGCTCATCCTCCCCCTATCCAATGCACTCATCCTCCCCTTGGGTGCCAATCCAGGAATCATATGAAGCTACAAGGTCAACTGTTGTGAGGCTAGATAAATCATTTCATTGGGGGATTATCACAATTCTGGCTGCGGAACACTCCTGTTAAAAAGACACCCATTCTCTTTCATCCTGTATTACTGTAAATAAGCTGCAAGGAGCAGCTCTCATCCTGTAAAAAAAAGCTCAACAAGCTTTACTGTTGCATTACAACACCCAGGGTGAGAGCAGAATACAGGGAGAGCTCTGGGGGCACTCACTGCTCTACAGGGATACGATTCAGAGGGTTATAATGACTGAAAATCCCTATACAGTACAGTTACAACGGTGTTGCTGTAATTTCCATACACATACATTATGCAGCACATACAGATATTTGTATTTTTTGGACGATGCATTGCTGATAATCTCATTATGATCACTACAAACCAGCATAAGCAGAAGATCTCACCATTTTATTATCTGTCTGCATCACATATACTCTATTTGACAAAAAGACAGACCCCATGTGAAACTGCAAGATAAGGAATGCCATCTGAAGTTTAGAACATTTCATCCCAGTCATGTTTATGGGAACAAAATCTTAAAGTACTGTTTAACCCTACATTTAAGTGATAAATATGTATCCTATTTTTCAGATAAATGTAATAATAATTTTATCAGGCAAACGTACTTGGCAGTGAAAGGGTTTAAGCATCACTATTTAGTATAACAATCAATACATCGCTTTATAAAACAAAAAATTATAATTTTCAGTGCAGTGAGTTAATATGTCAGACAGTTGATTGAAATATTACATGGTACAATGATACTGTATAGTACATTACAGCAATACATCAATAAAGGGTAAAGGAGTACAATGATTTATACAAAAGTTGAGAATTATATAGAATCAAAATTAAGTCAATTTATATATTTCAGTAAAGCTTTCCGGATACAAAACTGCTATTTTTTCCAGCATTTTGTATTTATATTGTATTTCATATTTCAAATAAATGTGTAAATTTATTAAAAAAAAAAAAATTCAAACATCGCTCGGCAGAAAAGGAGCTGGTCTCGACAGATTAATTCAAACGTGGAGAGAAAGCAGAAAAAGAAACAAAGAAGAAAATAAAAAGGCACAGATCTACAGCAGTTCCCTGTTAATGATACAGACTCTATGCATAGAGTGCAAATGTAGCTTTGTCAGCTTGACAAAGCAGGCCTGTGGTCTAAATGAAGATCTCCAACCAAAGATTGGCTGTCTTTTCACCAACCCAGAATCTAATTCTATGTATTTAAAATGTAAATACGCCGCACTTCCAGCAGTCTATATTCACACTCCTTTATTTTACCCGAGAAAAAGAGAAGATATTCATCAAAATGCATCGTCTTCACTTTCTAGTATTTTTTCTTTTTCTTTTTTTCAACACAATAGAAAAATGTTAAAATCATTTTAAGTAGTAGACTCCACTGATGTGGGAAATTAAAGGTGTGAACTGATACAATTCATCCACTTGTATTTAGCAGGAGAGACTATTGTAAAGGAGAAAAAAAGACATAGAAAATAATTGCAATCTTTCCTTTGTGAATGAAGAGTTAATTGCATGCTGGGTTTCACTTATGTTTTCATTTAGGAAACGATTAAGAGTTTCTATAAAATTGGTAGACAGTTTTCCCCCAAGCCTTCTTACGGATGTCAGAAAAGCTAAAATTTATGTAAAATAAAAATAAAATAAAAATTAAAAAAAAAAGCATTTCTTTGCAGACATTTCAGTGATAGCGCTTTGTGTATGAATGAAAGGTGCTAACCCTTTAAGCGAAATAAAATGTATATCGTGCCTGTGTTCCGAGGTTAAATCTTATTTATTGATAATAAAAATAGCATTTTTATAAAGTGATATAATGATTACTGACATGAACATCTATCCCTCCCTCACTTGGCTGAAACCTTCAAATTATACAGTTTCCTTGTTTTTTTTTAGTATATAAAACAACAATTTCTTCACATTCATAAGGTGACCATATCGCCCATGTTTAAAGGGACACATATAATTTATTCATGCTGATGGGCAGTGCGTGAAGAATGTGACCCCGTAGCATACAGAATCTATTTGCAGCAGGTAAGGAATCAAAGAGCATTCCACTGCTGAGCAGCTCTTCTCCTCTCTGCAGTATAATTAATGAAGCATAGTTTTTTCAATTTAAAAAATTATTTGCGTTTTTAACTTTTTTTTAAATATCTCTTAAACCATTTTTTAACTTTCATCTGCAGCAATATGCCATTTTTTTACATTTATTTTTTAGGTTTTTTTGGGCATTTTTCGGGAATTTTTGGGTTAATCTTTAGGGTTTCTAACTAATTTTAAACAAAACTAGGCTTTATTCCTCCATACTTTTCAAAGAAAATTTTAAAAATTATTTGCGTTTTTAACTTTTTATTGAATATCTCGTAAACCATTTTTTTTCGTTTCATCTGCAGCAATATGACATTTTTTTAATTTATATTTTAGGATTTTTTGGGAATTTTTGGGTTAATTTTTAGGGTTCCTAAGATATTTTAAACAATGCTAGGCTTTATTCCTCCATACTTTTCAATGTAAAAATATACAGGGTTATCCAAAGAGATTTGAAAAGTCACCGCACGTTCGGTGACTTTTCGTTCTCTTCAATTCGGTTCCTTTTGCCGATCCCATTTTGGTGACCCTGCGGTGTATTCAGCAAACACCACACGGTCCCCGAATTGCAGGGAAAGGCTGCCGCAAACCTGACGAAAACTAACCGCAAAACCCACCGAATGCACGCCGAAAACCCTCAAAAACATCTGGATTAACCTTTGAAAAACCCGAGCAGAAGCCGATCACACGCAGCGAAGCAGCCGAACAGGAGCTGAATCACACAGAGCCGAAGCAGCTGAGACGCAGAGGAGGCAGTGAATAAATTAGCAAAACCGTTTGTATGAATGTGTGAAAGTGAAACGCTGTTTGCAAAGAAACTACTGAGCGAAAATGTCTGAAATTTACATATGAGGTCCAGGGAATGATAATGAAAAGGTGTCATGCCCCACCTTTGGAAGACTGCTATTTCCCTGTATTGCACAGCCTGGCTCCAACAGCTTTGTCCTTGAATGCTTGTATATTGGGTTCCCATCCGGGTCTTACTTCTGCTCAGTGCCTTGTCCAGGCTCCTGGAGATCCAGCCTGGGTTTTCCTGTTCAGCCTTGGAGTTACAGCTGAAACCCATCTGCTATCAAGCCTCCATAAATAGCAGAGAGACCCAGCAAGGTTGGTTCTGCATTGAGGTCCTGACTGAAGTTCTTGGCCTTGTGCATACCTGTGCCTTCAAGTGTACCCTGTGCCTTCAAGTGTACCCTGTGCCTTCAAGTGTACCCTGTGCCTTCAAGTGTACCCTGTGCCTTCAAGTGTACCCTGAGTCCACAAGTGTATCCTGAGTCCACAAGTGTATCCTGCATCCATCTCCGTTCAGTCATTGGCCAAAACTTCCTGGTTGCTGCACAAGTGGGTTCCCTCAACTACGTAGCCCATTATCCTGTGTCTGGATATCTACCGGTGGCTCATACTGCATTCACCACCTTCCCTGACCTTCAATCAAGGTACCATTGCCAGCCGTCCAGATTCATTCTTTGTGGACCCTGTCTGCAGTCTGGGACTACATTACTCACAATCCTATGCTATTAGACTTTTACCTGTGTTGTCCAGAAGGGGCATCTTCTGTTTATTCCAGTACCTGCTGCCAAGTTCCATTTGGGTTCATTTAAACCAATATTATTTGTTTGCTATCCTGTCTGGTCTCCCCTCTGTGTCGCCGCCTGCTGGGCTCACACCCGAACCGCACACTCCACCTGACAGAATGCAGAACCCATCTTACTATGAGTCCGCGGTGATACAGGCGGTGGTGGCATCTATGAAAATGGCTATGCAGAACTTCCTGCAGCAATTGGACTCTGTATTGCTTAAAGTGCTGCAAGGATTAAGGGGCACCTCAACTAAGGTGCGCTCTCCTACTTCCAAATCTGTTTGCAGAAACCCCTTGTCTGAGGAGGAACGCTCCAGGAGGAGGTCTTTGGGACTGTGCTTTTATTGTAGTGCCGGGTCACATTTCATATCTTTGTGCCCTGTGCACCCACCCAAGCCATTCCCATCACAGACAAGAGCCAACCCTGTTACTCCTGCTTCACAACTGGTTGCTCCTCCTGTGTCTGTGCATGCTAAAATCAAAGAGACATTACCTACTGAGTCTTTGTCATCATTGTCTAAGCAAACTCCAGTTGCCGAAGCTCAACAGCACCCTGTCTCTGCCAGCCCTCGCCAAGCTGCTATCAAGCCTCGCCAGGTCACAGCCAAGTCTTGCCCAGTTTCAAATCCCGCCAAATCTCGCCAAGCTGCTGTCAAGCTTCGCCAGGCCACAGCCAAGTCTCTGCCCCTGCTAGGCCTCGCCAGGCTACCAAAGTTGTCAAGCCTTGCCGTACTCCGGTACCCAGATCCAAGAGACCTGAATTTAGGGAAGCCTTCTCTGACGTGGAGAGTACAGAGGATGACTCCCTTTCTGATTACATGGAGACCCTGCCTGCTGACGCGGAACCTATGGGCATGGAGACTGCATTGCTCACGGATCCAGAACCTTGTGTACCCATGGAGGTTGCTGTAACCCACTCCTCTCCAGTCCAGACTGCCAAGCACCCTCTAGGGGCTCCAGGAGGGCGATTCTCAGACTCTGACATATTGTATGGTTGTGACACTCTGCCTGATGAAACCGTTTCGTGCCCACCTACGAATGTCAGGACTTTTTCTCTGGCCTCTGATGGCTTTATTATACCGGACTCCGACCTTGCTGCATATGAACAACAGTTGGCAGCCAGGAAGAAGGCTCCATCGCCCATCATCGCGGGAGTCGTCACCTGCAGACCCCTCGAGCCAGTACCACCCATTGCAAGTCCTACTCCTGAGGGCTGTGTCTGGGCATCGAACGGAACATTGGTCCGCAAGGAAGACCTAGATATGTTTGAGAAGGCCCTTATTGCCCAAGGTGACATTGATAGCGATTCTGACTCGGACTCTGACAGAGGGTGGTGATCTTCTTGCAATCCATCTGGTCCAGCCTTAATACCCTAGGTGCCCGGAGTGCACCTTTTAAGGAGGGGGTACTGTCATGCCCCACCTTTGGAAGACTGCTATTTCCCTGTATTGCACAGCCTGGCTCCAACAGCTTTGTCCTTGAATGCTTGTATATTGGGTTCCCATCCGGGTCTTACTTCTGCTCAGTGCTTTGTCCAGGCTCCTGGAGATCCAGCCTGGGTTTTCCTGTTCAGCCTTGGAGTTACAGCTGAAACCCATCTGCTATTAGACATGTGCACAGCACAAAATTTCGTTTTGAACTAATGGATTAGTCCTAAAATGCAATTCATTTAGTTGCTAAAGAAATTCGTTTTCAGTTCTTTAGTATGAAAACTAATTTCATTCATCCGAAAACCAGTGGATACAATTACTATTGTAGTGGCTCCTCAGAGGGCTGAGATCGCTGCTTGTTACAGTATCACTCACTCTCAGCACAATGTGGGCCATATTACATAGTTGGTGCTAACTTAACCAGAGCTGTTGTAAACTTCCCAGAGCCATTATAGCCTATGGAGGTTTTCAGTTTACAACAGCTCTGGTTAAGTTAGCACCAACATTGTAATACTGCCCCGTGTCAGGCAAAGCTGTTACAGTAACTGACTGCAGCTCATCACAGCGCTCAGAGTTTCAGTAAAGCTAGTAAATAATATTTTTATATCTAAGAGGTTAGAACAATATTATTTCCTTGTTTTACTGAAACTCTGAGCACTGTTACAGTCAGTTACTGTAACAGCTGAGCCTGATACATTGTACTGAGAGATAATGTAACAAGCAGCCGATCTTAGCGCTCACAGCCACTGGATTTAAAGGTCTAAAAAAAAAAGGCTCCTCTCTGTATAATGTTTAGAGCATCCTCCTGCATTAATTAATAACCCTCTCTGTATAATATGTAGAACATCCACCTGCATTAATTAATACCCCTCTCTGTATAATATGTAGAACATCCTCCTGAATTAATGTCCCTCTCTGTATAGAACATCCTCCTCAATTTATACCTTTCTCTGTATAATGTATATAACATTCTCCTGCATTAATTAATATCCCTCTCTGTATAGACCATCCTACTGCATTGGCATGTGGAGAGTGCAGAACTTCGGATGTTGCGATGTTGCGCTCTTCATTGCTGGTTTCCTTCACTCATCAATGTAATATCACAAAAAGGACTAAAAACTAAAATGTAGTGCATTTTATTTTAGTTCCTTTTGTTTTTTGTACTGAGCAGTTTCGTTTCTCTTGAGTCATACGAAAACTAAATTATCCCAAAATTCGGACTAAATCGTTTTAGTACTAAAACGAATGCACATGTCTATCTGCTATCAAGCCTCCATAAATAGCAGAGAGACCCAGCAAGGTTGGTTCTGCATTGAGGTCCTGACTGAAGTTCTTGGCCTTGTGCATACCTGTGCCTTCAAGTGTACCCTGTGCCTTCAAGTGTACCCTGTGCCTTCAAGTGTACCCTGTGCCTTCAAGTGTACCCTGTGCCTTCAAGTGTACCCTGTGCCTTCAAGTGTACCCTGTGCCTTCAAGTGTACCCTGTGCCTTCAAGTGTATCCTGTGCCTTCAAGTGTACCCTGAGTCCACAAGTGTATCCTGCATCCATCTCCGTTCAGTCCTTGGCCAAAACTTCCTGGTTGCTGCACAAGTGGGTTCTCTCAACTACGTAGCACATTATCCTGTGTCTGGATATCTACCGGTGGCTCATACTGCATTCACCACCTTCCCTGACCTTCAATCAAGGTACCATTGCCAGCCGTCCAGATTCATTCTTTTTGGACCCTGTCTGCAGTCTGGGACTACATTACTCACAATCCTATGCTATTAGACTTTTACCTGTGTTGTCCAGAAGGGGCATCTTCTGTTTATTCCAGTACCTGCTGCCAAGTCCCATTTGGGTTCATTTAAACCAATATTATTTGTTTGCTATCCTGTCTGGTCTCCCCTCTGTGTCGCCGCCTGCTGGGCTCACACCTGAACCGCACACGCCACCTGACAAAAGGACTGTTACAGAAAAAATAAGTAAACTTAATTATTATTTTTTTTTAAGAAAAATGCTTAAAGTATCCTAAAAAATCTATAAATAAAGAGACTTTTTGCTGCAGAATTTTATAATGAATGGTTTATTAGATATTGAATTAAAACGGGAATATTTTTAACATAGAAGTCTATGGGATTCTCCTGAATAAATTTGCCAAATTAAACCACCGAATGGCAGGGCATTTCGGGAACCTTTCACTGCTGGTTTTTGTTCTCTGAATAGCCGAAGCAGTGCTTTTTCATGGGGATTTCACTGCCCTCAAACAGGCACCGAACAGGCACCGTATGTGCAGGCAATTCGCCAGGATTTGGCGAATTGCCTGCTCTCTGGATAGCCGAATGGCCAGGAAAGGCAACCGAACGCTGATTTTCAGCGTTCGGTTACCTTTCTCAAGCAATTCGGATCTCTTTGGATAACCCTGATAGTTGCATTTTTAACTTTTTATTAAATATCTCTTAAACCATTTTTTTAGTTTCATCTGCAGCAAAAAGATATTTTTTAGGATTTTTTAAAATTTTTCAGGAATTTTTTGGGTTAATCTTTAGGTTTCCAAACTAATTTTAAATGTAATAAATAACGAGGTCTGTTTTTTTTCTTTGCTGAAATAGGCTGAGGAAATGTTTCACTATCGGTGACGGTCCAAGGTTCAGCACCCTGGACAGTAGTCAATGGTGAAACACATCATCAGTCTATTTTGTTTTCACATCGGGACCTTGGATAGTAAGTCTGCCGTTATCCACATAATCAGTCTATTTTCTTCACTTCAGGACCTTGGAAAATGGCAGGCTTGTTAGTAGGTTGTTACTATCCAAGGTCCTGATGTGAAGGAAATAGACTGATTATGTGAATTAATGGCAGACTTACTATCCAAGGTCCCGATGTGAAAAAAATAGACTGATGGATTGTTTCACCATCGACTACTGTCCAGGGTGCTGAACCTTGGACCGTCACCGATAGTGAAACATTTCAGCAAAGAAAAAAACAGACCTCGTTATTACATTTAAAATTAATTAGGAAACCTAAAGATTAACCCAAAAAATTCCTGAAAAATTATTAAAAAAATATCTGTTTGCTGCAGATGAAACAAAAAAATTGTTTAAGAGATATTTAATAAAAAGTTAAAAGTGCAACTATATTTTTACATTGAAAAGTATTGGATTAAAGCCTAATTTTTTTTTAAATTTGTTAAACCCTAAAGATTAACCGAAAAATCCTAAAAAATATAAATAAGTAAGGAGACTTTTATTTTATTGGTAGTAAATAATATCAATATCTTGTACTGTTAGCTTTTCCCTAAATCCCCAGTCTAATTAAATACTTAAAATAATATATTATTGACGTAGAAAGAAAGCACTGGAACAAGTGAAAAAAGTGACCGACATTACGAAATCAGCAACGGAACCGAAACGGACTCGAAACGATACGAAATCAGCAATGGAACCGAAATAGACTCGAAACGATACGAAAATACAATGTCCGAAATGAACCGAAACAGACCCGAAATCGTGAATAGAACGAAAATGACTTGCGATTTTACAAATTTCACGTTCATACGAAATAACGAAATTATTTCATTTCGTATCGGAAATTATTTCGGAAGGTGTGTATTTCGTTGCCGGTCCGATTCGGAACATCGGATGAATCCAAAGCACCAAATCGGCCCGTTTTGTGAAAAAAACGAATCGGTACGAAACAAAATGCACAACCCTATGCAAAATCTCTTACACTATAAGTGACCCTAACCTCAATCCTACCCCTAAATGCAACCCTAAACCTTACAGCTAAAAATAGCCTTGACCCTAACATTAACACTAACCCTAATCGTACCCCTAATGGCAACCCTAAACCTTACCCTAAAAATAGCCCTAACCCTAACAGTAACACTAACCCTGACCCTAAAAGTATCCCTAACCCTAAAAGTAACCATAACCCTAATCCTAAAATTAACTGTAACCCCAATTGAATTTTTGTATGGGGATATAATAAGGGGTATAGGGGAAAGCATAGAGTAGGATATAGAGGAAATAAAGTTGAAGATATACAGGTGGATAGAGGGGTATAAAGGGGAGAGTAGGAGGAAATCTACATTTTCCAAACTGCTCCAATATTTTTAAATCACACCAAATTGATAATTTCCAAATCCAAAATCTATGCCTTTCAAATTGTCCTAATTCATTCCAAAATGAAACATTTGAGTGTGCACTTATCTAAGTTTTTTAGTTGCTGTCAGCAGCAGCAGCAGCAGCTATGAAGATTACATTCAAAACATGACAAATGTACAAAAACAGTCTTTAAACCAGTAATTGTATCAACCTCATTTTCTATACAGTGAGGGCAAAAAATATTTGATCCCCTGCTTATTTTGTTTGTTTGCCCACTGGCAAAGAAATAATCAGTGTATAATTTTAATGGTAGGTTTATTCTAACAGTGAGCGACAAAATAACAACAAAAATCTTCCGGATAAACGCATTTCAATAAAGTTATCAATTAATTTGAATTTTAATGAGTGCAATAAGTATTTGATCCCTTCGCGAAACATGACTTAGTACTTGGTGGCAAATCCATTTGGCAATCACAGAGGTGAGACATTTCTTGTAGTTGGCCACCAGGTTTGTCACATCTCAGGAGGGATTTTGTCCCACTCCTCTTTGGAGATCCTCTCCAAGTCATTAAGGTTTTGAGGCTGATGTTTGGCAACTCAAGCCTTCAGCTCCCTCCACAGATTTTCTATGGGATTAAAGTCTGGAGATTGACTAGACCAGTGGTTCTCAATTTGTGGACCCTCGGGACCCACAATTGTCCTTGGTCATTAAGTCTCGACCCAAAAATCATTGAATTTCTTAAACATTAGAACTTATTTTACAATGTACGCACTTTTTAAACAATTTCCAAAATGGATAGTGCAGTAATCACAGCATGAGAGAAAACGAAAGTGCTGTTGAGGCAAAAACCCAATAAAATAAACTGTAAGTGAATCAAATGAAATTAATTAGAACTTATGGGAAAACTAGGGATGCTTTTTGCTCTTAATAAGTGTCTCAAAGTCTTGGGTGATGGTAGACATAGCAACTTTTAAGTAGACAAAGCAACTCTAAATTACTACTGAATGAATAATAAAATATTACAAAAAAACTTTAACTCATCTGCTCCGCGCTCCCGCGCTGTCCATCTCTGCCACTGCACGCATTACTTCTTCACAGCAGAGGCAGCCTGCCCTCCCTGAGCCCAGGGCCGTCTTTAACGAGGGGCAAAAGGGTCAGATGCCCCAGGCCCAGTCATTGTTGAGGGGCCCAAAGCAGCTGCCCCTTGGGCCTGCGTACACCGTGGACGATCATAATGATATCCATTGCTTTCTTTCTGCTGACCGGCACGTCACAAGCCAGCAGCCCGAATGAGTAAGTGGAGGAAACGGAGTCTGTTTCTCCTCCTTCCTCCAGCTGCCAGCACCGTGGGAGCATCTCGCGAGATCAAGAGCTGCATTGAGGTATGTACGGCTGCGTGCAGGTCACGTGATAACTTTGCCTGGTGGTCAGGTGTTACTGCGTGCATCACATGCTGCCCGCGCACACAGCTCACAGCCCTAACTCAGCCTGGCCAAACCTGCCGCTGCCTCGACTCCCCACACCCGGCAGAGATTGTAAGGGAGATAAAAGACAGGTCGCAGCTGCTTCCCTCTTCAGCCATCAAGTATAATGGGGGTTAATCTCGTTTGCCGGACACAGAGACACACACATAATGGAAGAGGATCAGAGCTCCGACATGTGCAGGATGCAGGGCCCACCTGATTGATAGCAGCAGCACAGTAAGAGACTCCTAAGAAAGAAAAAAATGTAAAAAAATATATGCCTGTCTGATTGTTTTGTGGTTATTTTAGGTAATTTAGTTCAGGCAGCTTGAACTGCTTTTAGTCACACAGTTTGTCTGATACCCGATGTGTCTGCTCAGACAATATCATTTGGTATTTGTTAAAGGGACGCTCTACACATCCTGACCACTTTTTATTTTTAAAATGGTCAGGATGGGAGTAGTGCCCACCCCCCCCCCATTTTGCTATAAAGCTGGGTGAAGTGGATGAGTTTTCTCCACCTCACCCAGCGTCACCAGCAGCCAGGAAATTAGAATTTCTTGGCTGCTAGTTGCTACTCAGTTACTAGTGACATCGGCACACAGGGACATGTTGACGTCACTATCTCTGCGACCAGTCTCAGACAGGCTGCGATGGATTACAACTGCGCATGCGCACAGCTCTGATCTATCATTCTACACTGTTGGTACAGGACTTGCGTACATAAAGTTAACAAGTCACGTAGCAGTGTGCAATTTGTGTTTCCTACACTATAAAAGTCGCGCAGGAAGCGCAAACTACATGAAAAAGCTTCAGGAATGTGCAGGAGTCCCTGAGCCGAAGAGCAGGTTCTGCGCCCAACATAGGCCAAAAGGTGAGTAAAACTGAGCAAAATAAAAAAATAATTGGGCAGAGGCTGTAAGCAACCTCTGCCCAATTATTTAAGGGCAAAATGGACACTACTTTTCAATAGTATTGCTTTAAATTAAAGGAGCTCTGTGATACGCTCATACACTGCACATTACTGTGAGTTATCGCTGTTGAGCTCTGTGATACACACACATACTGCACGGTACTGTGAGTTTTATTGCAACAGAGCTCTGTGATATGCTCATACACACCGCACATCCCTGGTCGCGACCCACTTTTGGGTCGCGACCCACTACTTGAGAAACACTGGACTAGACCACTCCAGGACCTTAATGTGCTTCTTCTTGAGCCACTCCTTTGTTGTCTTGGCCATGTGCTTTGGGTCATTGCCATGCTGGAATACCCATCCACGACCAATTTCCAATGCTCTGGCTGAGGGAAGGAGGTTCTCACCCAAGATTTGACAGTACATGGCCCTGTCCATCGTCCCTTTGATGCGGTGAAGTTGTCATGTCCCCTTAGCAGCAAAACAACCCAAAAGCATAATGTTTACACCTCCATGTTTGATGGTGGAGATGGTGTGCTTGGGGTAAAAGGCAGCATTGCTCCTCCTCCAAACACGGAGAGTTGAGGTGATGCCAAAGAGTTCGATTTTGGTCTCATCTGACCATAGGGATGAGCTGTTCGGTTCGATCAGTTCGGAGTTCGATTCGAACATCGGCAGTTCGAACGTTCGCGAACTTCAAACTTTTTGGCGTGTTCGATTCGAGTTCGGATTTTTTTTTTTGGAAAAAGTGTAAAACATGCTTAAAAAATACTAAAAAATCTAGAAATAAAGAGACTCTTTACTGCAGAATATTATAAGCAACGGTTTATTAGATATTGAATTAAAAACGAATGTCTAGGTACAAAGATTCTCACCTCTAAATGACCTGTGCTCTCAAACGGCGTAAACAACAGGTGTTTAATAAGGCTGGGGTCAGACGAGCGTAGTGTTCACGTCCATGATTGCGCCTAAAAGTACGTCCGTGATAGCATGACAGAAAGCCCATTGGAAACTGACACATGAAGTACGTCCGCACTGAACTGCAGACGCACAACGGCAGCGGCCCACGGACGCAAGGCAGGCAAGAACGTACATCCCCTAGAACAGCCGCACAAAGTGCGCTGCGTCCGCAACGTCTGCATAGCTTTGTGTGTGAGTGATGGAACGTGGTCAGACGGACTGCATTTATACGTCCAGCATTTTTCACGGACAAAATGGTTTTGTTTTTTAATTTATTTTCCCTCCTACATCCGTCAAAATATACGTCAGTGAAAAAAACGGACTGTGTAGACACTACTGCGTCTTCCGTACTGACGTACGTCCGTGTGCACGGACGTACAGTCCGTAGAAATCACGCTCGTCTGACCCTAGCCTTAGTGTTTGGAAATAACATGTGATTCTATTTAGTCCGGTCTCATGAATTTGATACATTGTATGCAGACTGGAAGTGCTATGTGTCATGTGTGTGTCTGTGATGGCGATGTTTCCATACATCCTACAAATCCACCACTTCACGGGCAGGTTATGGGACCTCCTAGGCACGATATTTGAAGGAATTTTTCGTTTTTATTTTTAACCCTTATTTTATGGAAAACTCACTGTTCCTTTAACCCTTTCACTGCTGAGGCATTTCACCGCTGTGTGCTGAGCTAATTTTTACCGCTTTCACTCATCATGTTTAAACGCGATTTGAAGCCACATTTTATTATACGACCCAGACATATTATATATCGTTCTTTCGGCAGACTCGGCAGATTCATAATATATAATTTTTATATGTATATGTCATGTTCTGCCTGTATATTATAACAAAAAATGCAATAAAACTTGAATTTTTAATCATCTGCAGCGTGTTAAGTGTTTTTTTCACCTTTTATCACATGAACATTTGCGGTTATATTTTCTATGGGGTGCGCTTGTACAAAAATTAGAAATGGGGACTTATTAAATTTTTGTGGGGGAATTATGTGATTTTTAGCAGACACACACCATAGAAAAAAATCATTAGTGCAGCATCATTGTTCTCATTATAATTGAAATGTGAACAATATTGCTGCATAAATAAAAATAACAAACAAAAAAATACATGTTTTTAACTTTATAACTGGTCATGTTGGATTTCATTTGAAAGACCATGCTCAGGCCTTTCAATTGACACCCTCCATGACCCCCTAGCTGCCACGGTTCTGGAGATATCGGGGTTCAAATGAACCCACTATCTCCACCAGGGGATTCCGGGCAGCTAGGGGTTCCCCGGCTATCTGACATCATCACGCTATGCGTGAGGACGTCAGGCAGTGAGGGGGGACCCGGGGGTGGAGCCGCCATCCAATATGGCGGCCCCCACTGGAGCTAGGCCGCACTTCGGCGCCGCAAGGCGCCGAAGTGCGACCCGGTGCCTAAGGGGTTAAAGCCAGGCACCACTTAAAAGGGGAGACTCTCCCCTTTTAAGCGGTGCCAGGCTTTTTTTTGTGGGACCTCCCGATCGGGAGGGAGAGGGATCCAAACGGATCCCCCCTCCCTGCCAGGCGATCTCCCGGTATTGCCGGGGGTCGCCTGGAAATGACATCATCCCGCATGGCGCGATGACGTCATTTACATCGGGAGGAGCTTGACTTCAGCGTCTGAGGACGCTGAAGTCAGAACGCCGCGGGAACCTGGACAGAGAGGTGAGTATCTCCGCCGGGGGTCCCGCAAAGCTGATGACGTGTGGGACACGTCCTCCTCAGCATACAGCGGGAGTAACTGAGGACGTGTCCCACACATCGTCAGCAGTGAAGGGGATAAAATTTTCTTTTTTTAAACTTTTTGTCCTTGTTTCCTGTCCCCCAGGGCACTACCCGGACCCGGACATTGTTTTTAAATGTTTCTATACATCCTAGAAATCCGTCACTTCACGGGCAGGTTATGGGGACCTCATAGGCACGATATTTTAAAGAATTTTTCGTTTTTATTTGTAACCCTTATTTCATGGAAAACTCACTGTCCCTTTAAAAACTGTTTTTTTTTAAAACTTTTTGTCCTTGTTTCCTGTCCCCCAGGGCACTACCCGGACCCGGATATTGTTTTTAAATGTTTCTATACATCCTAGAAATCCGTCACTTCACGGGCAGGTTATGGGGACCTCATAGGCACGATATTTTAAAGAATTTTTCGTTTTTATTTTTAACCCTTATTTCATGGAAAACTCACTGTCCCTTTAAAAACTGTTTTTTTTAAAAACTTTTTGTCCTTGTTTCCTGTCCCCCAGGGCACTACCCAGACCCCCATACACCTTTTCTGGCAAATATCTAGCATATATGCCCTCTTGGAGGGCACTCTAAAAATTGAACTTTGAGTCCCATTGACTTGTATTGAGTTTGTGTTCGCGTTCGAATTCGAACTTTTGAAAAGTTCAAGTTCGAATGCGAACCGAACTCGGGGGTGTTCGGCTCATCCCTACTGACCACAACACTTTCACCCAGTTCTCCTCTGAATCATAGATGTTCATTGGCAAACTTCAGACCGGCCTGTACATCTGCCTTCTTGAGCAGGGGGACCTTGCGGGCACTGCAGGATTTCAGTCCTTCACGGCATTGTGTGTTGCCAATTGATTTTTCGTTGGCTATGGTCCCAGCTGACTTCAGATCATTGACAAGATCTTCCCGTTTAGTTCTGGGCTGATTCCTCACTGTTCTCATGATCATTGAAACTCCACAAGGCGAGATCTTGCATGGAGCACTAGACCAAGGGAGATTGACAGTTATTTTGTGTTTCTTCCATTTGCATATAATCATACCAACTTTTGTCACCTTCTCACCAAGCTGCTTGGCAATGGTCTTGTACAGTTGTGTTCAAAATTATTCAACCCCCAATGCTGTAAAGGGTTTTAGGGAATTTAGTGTACATTTGTAATTGTATTCAGAATGAAATCCTACAAGGACTTTTTAAAGAACCATATGCAAGTAAAATGACATCAATTGGTTTTGTAATACAGTAGTAAATCTTTCTTTTGTGAATTCTTCATTGACACAATTATTCAACCCCTTAAAGACTACCACTCTGAAGAACAGAGATTCATTCAAGTGTTTTCAATCAGGTATTGAAAACACCTGTGGATGTCACGGAGCAGCAATAAAGCATAATAAGCACAAATTAGGCAGCTTTAAAATGACTGTGATACTCAGCTCCTTCTAGACATTTACTTGTGTGGTTACAAACATGGTGAAGTCAAGAGAATGGTCCAGGAAGACAAGGGAAGAGGTGATTACTCGTCACAGGAAGGGCAATGGCTATAAGAAGATTGCAAAGATGTTAAACATACCAATAGAGACCATAGGAAGCATCATTTGCAAATTCAAAGCAAAGGGCACTGTTTAAACGCTACCTGGTCGTGGCAGAAAGAAGATGCTGACTTCGACTGCTGTGCGCTACCTGAAGCGTAGAGTGGAGAAAAGTCCCCGTGTGACTGCTGAGGAACTGAGAAAAGATTTGTCAGATGTGGGTACTGAAGTTTCAGCTCAGACAATACAGCACACACTGCGTAATGAAGGCCTCCATGCCAGAACTCCCAGGCGCACCCCCTTGCTGTCTCCAAAGAATAAGAAGAGTCGACTGCAGTATGCCAAAAGTCATGTGGACAAACCACAGAAGGTTTGGGATAGTGTTCTGTGGACTGATGAAACAAAATTAGAACTGTTTGGGCCCATGGATCAACGCTATGTTTGGAGGAGGAAGAACAAGGCCTATGAAGAAAAGAACACCTTGCCTACTGTGAAGCATGGCGGGGGGTCAATCATGCTTTGGGGCTGTTTTGCTTCTGCAGGTACAGGGAAGCTTCAGCGTGTGCAAGGTACCATGAATTCTCTTCAGTACCAGGAGATATTGGATGACAATGTGATGCAGTCCGTCACAAACCTGAGGCTTGGGAGACGTTGGACCTTTCAACAGTACAATGATCCCAAGCATACCTCCAAGTCCACTAGAGCATGGTTGCAGATTAAAGGCTGGAACATTTTGGAGTGGCCATCGCAGTCACCTGATTTAAATCCGATTAAGAACCTCTGGTGGGACTTAAAGAAAGCAGTTGCAGTGCGCAAGCCTAAGAATGTGACTGAACTGGAGGCTTTTGCCCTTGACGAATGTGCGAAGATACCCGTAGATAGCTGCAAGACACTTGTGTCAAGCTATGCTTCACGTTTAAAAGCTGTTATAACTGTAAAAGGATGTTGTACTAAGTACTAAGATTGAATGTCACTTGGGGGTTGAATAAAACTGATAATGATGTGAGCACAGAAAAGACATTTGTGGTTATTTCATTATAAATGTTATGTTATATTTGTCTGACCTACACGTGCCTCTTTGATTTAATTGTAAGCAAGATGACTGAATGATCAAAATCAATGTCAAACTGGCCAAAACACTCAATTTCAGTGGGGGTTGAATAATTTTGAACACAACTGTAGCTCATTCTAGCCTTGTGTAGGTCTACAATCTTGTCCCTGGCATTCTTGGAAATCTCTTTGGTCTTGGCCATGGTGGGGAGTTTGGAATTGGATTGATTGATTCTATCACGGGGGCACCCTGCATGAACCAAGGTGGGCCCTTTATACTGGATATTTAGCCCTTGAGGCAGGTTAGCTGCTGGCTGCATGGACACAGACCGCAGCACACAGATATCAGACAAGATAAAAAACAGAACAACTGGAACAGGCATGGTGGAGAACAAGAAGAAAACAAGACACTAAAGGGATCCCTAACTCTAGAATAAGGTCCTTGTATGGCCTTCTGTCTATGGAAAGGGAACCTCACAAGAAATATCACAGAAACAAGAGAACAGGAAGGGCAAGGGTTAAACAGGTTACAGCAAGACAATATACTCACACCCAGCAACAACACAAGGAAACCCTGAACTTGGATGAGGTCCTTACAATGGCCTCTAATACTGACTGAATATAATGCTGCTGGGTAATACACAGACAAGGACACGAGGAACATGCAATAGAATTGTCAGAACCATAGCCAAAGGATCAAAAGCCTGGAGAGTATGCCAGACAAGCCAAGATCAGATACCAGAGAGGGAAGTCAGACAACCAGGAATCAGGAACCAGAATAGCATACAGGGATATAACAAGAGAGTAGTCAGAAATGCACGCCAAAATATAGTACCAGGAAGCACTGACTCTTGGAAAATGCTTGGAAATGTAGTTCAGACTACTCCCTTTTCATCCATGTACTGGATACAGACTGTGTAGGATTCTGGGTCCTAAATATCTCCCATCTACAACGACACTTCTGACAAACACAGTCGCAATATATATAAATAAATATGCAAAAGCAGGTAGCATTTCGATAAGTGAGGTATTACAAAGTCCTCGCACTAATTACTGCCGCGATGTGCAAACCTAAAATTTTAGCAACACCTAACAGCTGGTGCTAAATGATTCCACTTTTGTGAAATCATGTAGCACCCCCTAAGTCCCCCCCATATATATTCCATACTCACCTCTCATCCCACAGTGAAAAATGTGGCCATAACCGCCACTTCTTCTGGCCATGAGTAGAGTGAGACTGGCAAACAAATAGGTCCCAGTCTCCCTCGGCGATCACGCAGGCCTCTTGGCCCGGAAACGTGCGCAACCCTCCATGGAGTTCTATGGACTCCAGGAGGTAATACTTGTGGTGGCACAGACGCGTTATCGTGACGTGAGTATGCCAGGGGTTACCTTGCGATCTGGAGCATGATGCAGAGGTAGCACCTGCCCCAGAATCTAACGCTAAAATGGGGACGTTAGCGTCCATGCAAGATCTCGCCTTGTGGAGTTTCAATGATCATGAAACAGTGAGGAATCAGCCCAGAACTAAACGGGAGGATCTTGTCAATGATCTGAAGGCAGCTGGGACCATAGCCAACGAAAAATCAATTGGCAACACACTATGCCCTGAAGGACTGAAATCCTGCAGAAATGCATTTCGTCTTTTTCCGAATAAGAATTCAGATGAAAAATCAGCATTTTCGTATTTCAAAAGCATTTCCGAAATATGAAAGCTCGACTGTCCGAATTAACAAATTGGCCGAAAATACGAATCGCGGTAGCATAAGGAAATAAACTAAACGAAATATTGGAAAGAAAAATGATTTAAAAATTACCAGAAATGGAAAAAAAAACGTAAGGAAATGATCTGACACAAAAAGAAAAAGGAACGAAAATGACCCAAAACTAAAAAGAAAATAGAACAAAATGATCCGAAACGAGAAAACAAAGATTGAGAATGACCCAAAACAAAAAAAACTGAACAAAAAGATCCGAAACGAAAAGAAAACGTGGATTTTCTTTTTACATTGAAACCTATTAGATTCGCCTGATTAAACCTGTTGAACAAACCACTGAAAATCAGGGTTAGAAAATAGGGTTAAAAATTCCAAATAACCACTGGTTGCAAGAAGTGGGTTTTTGTTAACTGCCTTGGTAGTGAAGGGGTTAAGTATGTATAGTCACAATTCAATAATATCACTGATCGTTTTAATGTAATGTTCCATCTCTGCTGATCCAGAACTGCTATAACAGACTTATAAAAAGTGCATTAATACATCTTTCCCAAATGTAGGAGAGTTTTTGAGAATATTTTGCTACAATTAAAAAAAATAAAATGAAACCAACGCTTAGCATTCAAGTTTAACATTCCTGCACCCGAAATGCGTATTAATAGAGTTACTCATGAAGGTCTAAATTTGCATTCAGATTGCAAAATGTAATGACGATTCCCAATTCCGACCTGAAGCTAGAAGTGAGGGTTTCCGATAAATTAAATGTAGGGTCAAAATAAGAATTTAGCCCGGAATCTGCAAATACAAAATTAGCACTTTTTTTTGTGTTCAATGTTACATCACGGCTCAGCCAGGTGCGATCAGACCAAAAGGGTTATTCAGAAAACACACAAATTTCAGTGAAATTTTGGTGCTTTATCATTCGGCGCACTTCGGTGTGCTTTGGTGATTCTAGTTCGCCGATCCTGCGGTGAAGTCACTACTCAACGCAGGGTCCCCGAAGAGCACCGAAAGTATAGCCATTGAAGACCGCCGATCAGCTCGCCGAACGCCGCGGAAGGGTGCCGAACTCATCGCCAAACGCTGCCGAACTGCAGTAAAACAAAAACAATAAAAAGGTGTTTAAAACAATAAAAATGCAGGAAAATATGTGGAAGTAATAAAAAAAAGGTCCTATAAAAAAAATGGATGTAAAGAATTTAAAAAAGCGCATTTAAAAAAATTGGCAACCAAAAATTTCCCCTCAAAAATCCCCAAAAATGCCATTAATAAATAAATAAAAAGTCGTTTTGCTGAAAATGGTGAGAATAAACGGTTGAATAAAAAATAAATAAGCTATAATAATTTTTTTTCACATTGAAACCTATGGGATTCGCCTGTTTAAACCTGTTGAACTGAAGTTCTGAAAATCAGGGCATTTCACTGACACTTCGGTGCAGTTTGGCGTCTCTGAATAGATTAACCATTACTTCTCTGAGACAATTTCACTGTCGCCGAAGATCACCGAATTGCGGCCATCCGCACCATATTTCGCTGTCCATTCGTCAGTATTTGTCAAATTGCCTGCTTTCTGAATAGACTAACTGCCATGAAATTATACCGTACGGGGAAATTCACCGTTCAGTGCAATTCGGTGGCAAGTTAAGCGCTCTTTGAATAACCCTTTAATACGATTGATGATTTATTAACACACACAAACATTTTTTTTTTTAAATTGTACCCAAAAATCTGTCCACACCCGCAACTAACCCAATAATTCCCGCTCAGGTGTTTTTGTCAGACTGTTTATTGCTGTGTGAAATGATTCAGCGTGAAGTTTAATGAATACAAATGATATTGTAAGAGTTAATTAAGCAGATTCTGGACCGGACGCTTCTGATGGTGTGACTGTGAGGAACTAGGGAGACCTTCCACCTGCCCCAATTAATAGGAGTTACTGTGACACTGCTTCCATCCAATCATTAAGATCGTTTTATGGTTATTTTTACAGGTAGTATTTATGTATCTTTACATGAATATACAATAGAAGTTATTTGTTTATAGCAATAACAAATTCCCTTCAACTAGCAGAGTTATCTTTTAAATAACTTGGGATCTTATAGATTATTCGAAATGATCATTTCCTTGTGGATCCTCAAAATCATAACATTGTAGAGGGTTTAGTATTCTCAGAACACAAAGTGCGTTAACATGTTAACAAAGTTCCCCACCCTGCGGTGTATTCAACATTCACTGCAGGGTCCCCAAAGTGCAGGGAAAACCAGCAGCAAACCAGCCACAATCCCACCGAAAACCTACCGGAACAGCCGGACAAACAACGCCGAACATGCCGGAAAATCCGATGAGCCACCGATCACAGCGCAAAGCAGCCACCGGAAAAAGCCGACAAGCAGACGAACGGGGGGAAAAAAACAAAACAAAAAAACAGTACGCTTGAAACTGTCAAAATTTAAACGCTGTTTGCAAGAAAACTACTGAATGAAAATGCCTGAAATTTACACATAAAATCCTCTGAAAGACCTTTGTTACAGAAAAAAAGAAAAAAACGATTTAAAAAAAGAAATCGGAAAAAAGATTTTTGCAAAAATATCCCAAAAAATGCCTAAAGGATCCTAAAAACAATCTATAAATAAAGAGACTTTTTGCTGCAGATTAGAAGAATAAACGGTTTATTAGATATTGTATAAAAGCGGGAATATTTTTAACATTGAAGCCTATGGGATTCGACTGAATAAATCTGCCGATTGAAAGCACCGAAAAGCAGGGCGCTTTGGCAACTTTTCTCTGCTGTTTGGTGTCTCTGAATAGATTAACCATTGCTTCTCTATGTGGAATTTCACTGCCTGGAACAGGCCCGTACGTGCAGGCAATTCGCCAAAATCTGGCGAACTGCCTGCTCTCTGAATAGCCGAATGGCCCCAAAATGTCACCATACACTGATTTTCAGTGTCCGGTTACATTTCGGGGCCAGATCAACTCTCTCTGAATAACCCCTTTAATCAAGGCTGAAATAGAGTGACACGATTATAAACCAACTGTTATTAACCGTCTTGAAAAAGAAAAACGAAATAAAGAAAAAGATAATAAAGAGGATGAAGACATAACAAACACAACCACAGTATGTATTATGTATGTATGATTTTAGAGTCTCTTTTTAAAGAAGGTTAATAAAAGTGTTTTTTTAATTGTGTCACTCTATTTCAGGCTTGTTTAAAGCGTGTTATTCTAGTAATGTTTATAAATATGTTTTGTTAAAATAATAAAAAAACGAAATAATAAAAATAATAATAATAATTATTATTATTATTATTATTATTAAAAGTTATCATGAATAAACAATCACAGAATATGGTCAAATAAGCAACAGACTAAATGATGGATTCTTACATAATGCTTTGAATCAATATTTAAGAAGTTGATTGTAGCTCTTTTGCTAATTGTTTAACAGCTTTTTATTTTTAAAAGCCTATAATAAAATTAATTAATTACAAAATAATTATTACTTATATGGCATCACCAAATAGAAGAGTTGTTCTGTGTACTTTTATATATTTTTACAATAGCTAGCTACAGCATTGATATTCAAGTCTACAATATATCTTTCAAACCGGTTACTATCAGGGTTATTCAAAGAGCTCCGAATTGGGGCCGAAAGGTAACCGAACAGGGAATTTCGCCCTATGGTGACATTTGGGGCCATTCGGCTATTCAGAGAGCAGGCAGTTCGCCAAATGTTGCCTGTTCGAGGGCAGTGAAATCCCCATAGAGAAGCAATGCTTCTTCTATTCAGAGAACACAAAACAGCTGAGAAAGGTTGCTGAAATGCCCTGCTGTTCGGTGGTTTCATTCGACAGGATTATTCAGGCGAATCCTATAGGCTTCAATGTTAAAAATATTCCCGTTTTAATACAATATCTAATAAACCGTTTATTACAATATTCTGCAGTAAAACATTTCTTTATTTATAGATTTTTTTAGGATCTTTTAGGCATTTTTCTTGCGAATTTTTTTCAGTTTTTTTTAACCCCTTAGTGACCGGGCGGTTTTACACAAATCCGTCCTTTAGTGACCGCTGCTGTTTTTATGTTTCTGCGCTGTTAGTGTTTAGGTCACATTTTCCTCTTACTCGTTTATTCAACCCACACATATTATACACCGTTTTTTCCGCCATTAAATGGACTTTCTAAAAATACCATTATTTCCATCATATCAAATAATTTACTATAAAAAAATATGAAATATGATGAAAGAATGGTAAAAACACACTTTTACGTCATTTAATCCCCAAAATCTACAACCACGAAAAAAGACCCTGGCTAAATAGTTTCAAAATTTTGTCCCGAGAATAGAAATACCTAATTTTTACATTTTTTTGCTTTTTAACCCCTCCACTGCTGAGCCAGTTCAACTATGTGCGCTGCCCCATTCTGACCGTTTTGTGCTAATTATTTTTAGATGACAGGCTAGGTCCTATTTAACTAAACCCTCCCAGACAATTTTTTTTTTTTTTTTAAAAACAACTTTTTTTTATTATTTTGTTTTTTATTTTTTTTTATTATTTTTTTTTAAACCAAACCTGGTCATGATTGGTATCATTGGAAAGGCCATGATCAGGCCTTTCCAAGGATGTCAAATATTACCATCTAGCTGCCACGAATCGGGAGACAGGGGGATCCTTTGTATCCCCTTATCTCAACATGGCAGCTAGAGGGTTAACTGGCCCACTGACATCCTCACACATATGGTGAGGTTGTCAGTGGGTGGGGGGGGGACCTGGAGGTTTGACTGACATCCAAGATGATTAGTGCCGAAACGCGATCCGGCAGCGAAAATGTTAATGCTATACACCGCTGAAAAGGGGAGACTCTCCCCTTTCCAGCGGTGCAAAAAGCATCACTGTAGCTTACAGAAAATGGCAAGGCAAGCTTGAAGCTTGCCATAGACGTCGTGGGAGCTGGCAAGGAAGGTGAGTACCGGGCGGGAGGGAGGTTAGGAGCCGCTGACGTAGGGAGACCCGTAAGGGAGACCCGTGGGCAGGACGTACATAGTACGTCAGCGGTCCCTAAGGGGTTAAATCATTTTTTTCTTTTTTCTGTAACAGCCCTTTTTATTATCATTCATTGAATCTCATATGTAAATTCAGACATTTTCGTTCAGTAGTTTCTTTTCAAACAGCGTTTCACTTTTCAAATGGGATCGCCAAATCGCATTGAAGAGAACGAAAAGTCAACGAATGTGCGGTGACTTTTGGATTCTCTTTGAATAACCCTGTATAAGTCATGTAATCTCTTTGTTCCCTTTTCGGCTGAGCTGGTGATGGGGAGCAGCTAACTGAATGAAAAGTTAGCCGTTATCTATTTGTGGCTTCCAATTAATGTGTACCGCGTGCCACTGCTGGCATTTCCTGGAGTCCCAAGGACTCCACAGAGACCACAGAGAGCCATTCGTAAGTTTGCGCTTTGTGCAATCTTGCAGGGCCAACTGAATGCCGCTGAGAACTATTTGTTTCCAGTGTGTTACTAATTGCGGCATCAACAGGTGGTGGATTGCGCAGTCCTCTGCAATGTAGGACTGGAGAAGAGTATAGAATATTTTGATGGTTTTATTTGTTTGCGTTTAGCTGTTTTGTAAAATTACTTGGCACTAGCCTCTGTGAACCAGTTATTTCCTTTCTTAACTCTTTCACTACCAAGATCAAGTTTACTCAATCTAAAAATGCACCTGCTCTTGCCCCAATATCGAGTGCAAACTGGACAGGTCCCACAACATGCTCAAGAAATGTCTACACATCGTACATTACAGCTGATGTGTTGAATTTATGAAAAGCTTTGAGATCCGCTTTTATTTCATGGAACCGAGAGCACAAGCTGTAATGTAAACGTAGTAGCACCTTTTGGCCAGCAGAGAGAGCCCTGTACCTGTCAAATAGTAACATATGCTGCAGTGAACATTTACAACGGGACGCCACTTTATATATTTACTGTGCGGGTAATAAAACGTGATTTTCCATAACACCACTAGGGAGGAGCTAGTGGTTTTATGGAAAAAAACTTGGTACTGAATGGGTTAAATCCCAGCTCGACAATAGAATTCCGAGTGAACTCAGGCTCGCGCTGGCTGCCTCCACGTTAGCACTGCCTATACAAACTAGAGGAAGCATTAAATTGCATCAGGAAACTACAATACGCTGCTCGGCCAGTGTACGACGGGCGCCATTATGATTAATGAGTGGGGTTGGTACACTTAACAGCTCGTCAACCATAACGTCTCGGTCTGAATAAGGGCCCTTGGGTTGTGGTTCTCTTTCTGGTTCAGGAATAAAATTTGAAAAGACACGAAAGACAGTATGAACACAAGCGCCAACGGCGATTGTCTACATCAGAGCAGCTTCCGTGCTCTTCTGACATTATTTAATGCTAAAGTGTCAGAAATAAATCCAAATTCTCGGCTAAATTCACAATTTTTAGACACCAAAGTGCCTAAATAAAGCACTCAGAAGCGGCCTACATTACATATGCTTAATTACTCAGATCTATGTGCTTTACAGATGCCGTAGAGAAACCATCCTTGAACTTTAAATGGGTATCGGGATGATGACCCTTGTCACGCCAAGAATTTAATTATCAACTTTGTAGCAGGTTTGATTACTAACACAAATTATTGCCTTGGCATGACGCTGGAAGTAATTTGCTGGAGTGTGTCAGATATCCGCGTTTCTGACAGTCTTTCATTGATTCTTCCACTATTCCTGGTCTCTATTCTCCCGTCCCGATTAATTTACATTCATTTTTACGTCAGTCATAATTTACCGTTAAGTAGCGCGCGTCAGCCCATGCGTGCGCGGTATGGCTGCTTGTAAGGCGCGCGCGAGTTTGCCGATGAGTGACAACTTTTCTTTTACATCCCGCGTTGAATCCCTTTTGTAATAATGTAAAAAAAAAAAAAGCGCAAGCCTTTGTCTTGCAACATGTCATTATAAACAGGGATTCCGCCTAATGTTAAACATTTCTTTAAAGTTACAGAATGCCCGAATAACAACAAAAATGAAACATTTTACCTTCAAAGGAGTAATGGAACATCACTGAAGAATAACACCGGTTATGCCCTAAAAATGAATATAAAAGCTTTAGAGCTTGCAATGATAGGATCTAAGTACATATATTAGATCCAAGGTGTTCTTATTCTACAATTTGAAGTATCACGCTGTTTTGTCTCTATCAAAAGTCACTTTTTACTAAAGCATATTGTTCTATCTGGTCAGATTCCTAACCTTTTCGGAGGCAAGGTGAAAGCTCAAACTTTTTTTTATTATTTTTTTTTATATGAAATATACCTATTCTTTATTAAAATATCTAAGATGATTTATTCAGTCGCACCATCATCTACTCATCAGCGGGAGAACAAGGTAAGGAGGAATTATGTCTTTCCTGGCATAACACTTAACGTGCAGCATTTTGATCTAAAAAGCAGAATTGTCCCTTTGAGTAAAATATAAAAAAATATATATATATATAATGTATACGTTTACTGAGTTAAAAGCTGTTACGAGAGAGACCTCTTGTGGTGAGAATGTGCATGATTTCCTTTTTTTTTATGTTCCGTTATGTGTTTTTTACACTTTTCATTATTTGTATTGTCAACACAATGATTATTACAAGAGTGATTACTGGTATGTGTTCATTTTCCCTTTGGTTTAATGCTTTCTAAAGAATTTACAGATCAGGTTTATATTAAAACACTAATGAGTTCTAATTCAATTATCTTAATTAAAACAAAAATATGTAAGATATATCTATAAAATATATATATATGCAAGATATTCCAAAGGGACCCACAGCCAGGATATCCACTTCTACTTGCTCCATTGCTGACCGCCGCCTAGGGTCACTAAGAAGGCATGCACTCCACAGCTTTTTATCTATATGTTTTTTTATTGTGCTAGTGCAAAATCGACATTTCAGTCCCACAGTGGACTTTTTTTCCATATATATATATATGTACCACACATATAACAACGTCAATGGAAGTGCAAACGGGCTCATCACTCAGTTCATTATTCTATTTTTTTTAACATATTTTTATATACAGTACACACTTATGTCCTGGGTTCAAGAACATGGTTACAGAAATACAAAGTAGTAAAATGCAAGAAATTAACAAAAACAAATATACAGATTAACAGAAAATAAATATGTAGGAAATATAGTCACTGTTACATGTTTACAGGTGCATTCTGTATATAGTCACTATGTTACATGTTTACAGGCGCATTCTGTATATAGTCACTGTGTTACACGTTTACAGGTGCATTCTGTATATAGTCACTGTGTTACATGTTTACAGGTGCATTCTGTATATAGTCATTATGTTACATGTTTACAGGTGCATTCTGTATATAGTCACTATGTTACATGTTTACAGGTGCATTCTGTATATAGTCACTGTGTTACATGTTTACAGGTGCATTCTGTATATAGTCATTATGTTACATGTTTACAGGTGCATTCTGTATATAGTCACTATGTTACATGTTTACAGGTGCATTCTGTATATAGTCACTATATTACATGTTTACAGGTGCATTCTATATATAGTCACTATATTACATGTTTACAAGTGCATTCTGTATATATTCACTATGTTACATGTTTACAGGCGCATTCTGTATATAGTCACTATGTTACATGTTTACGGGTGCTTTCTGTATATAGTCACTGTGTTACATGTTTACAGGTGCATTCTGTATATAGTCACTATGTTACATGTTTACATGTGCATTCAGTATATAGTCACTGTGTTACATGTTTACAGGTGCATTCTGTATATAGTCACTATGTTACATGTTTACATGTGCATTCTGTATATAGTTACTATGATACACGTTCACAGGTTCATTCTGTATTGAGGTATGTTAATAGGGAGCTCTTAAGGGACTTTAGACTGGGGGAAGATTTGATGGCGTCTGGGAGGTTATTCCATAATTGCGGTGCTCTGTAGGAAAATGAGGATCGAGACACTTTCTTTTTGTATTGTGGTATTGCAAGTAAGGTGCTGGTCCTGGATCGGAGGTTATAGGATGAGGGAGCTGCTGGGGGAAGCAGCCTATTCAGGTAGGGTGGCAGCTTCCCAGAAAAGCTCTTAAACACCAGGCTGGAAAGGTGAAGGGTGCGTCTAGATTCCAGCGACAAGCATCCAGACCTGAGGAAGAGGTATTCTCTCGAAAGCTTGTCTTTTAAATGTTATTTATTTGTAAAGGATTTTACCAGGAAGGATACATTGAGATTTCTCTCGTTTTCAAGTATGTCCTGGGTTCAAGAACATGGTTACGTTAGTCCAATAAAAAAAGTTTTATCACCACGTACTGCTATACTCGTGATTTTGGCATCTGGACTAACACGGTCTATCGAATATATATATATATATATATATATATAGATCATCAGAGAAGGATACACTCCAGGGCTTAGATCTCAAGATCAAAAAAATGATGTTTTATTATGGAAACATTAAAAAGTGCCCAATAGCACTAACCGACGTTTCGGCCCTCTAGGGGGCCTTTCTCAATGAGGGCTGAAACGTCGGTTAGTGCTATTGGGCACTTTTTAATGTTTCCATAATAAAACATCGTTTTTTTTATCTTGAGATCTAAGCCCTGGAGTGCGTCCTTCTCTGATGATCTTTGCATAAATTCACAGATTTTTGCACCCAGGCATCCATTATCCATTGTGGTTTTGTGCAGGTTGCCACGGTATATATATATATTACCGGCTGGGTGGAGTAGAGGTAACATCACTACTCTGCATGGAGAGAGCCTGTGGAGACATGGGTTCGATCCCGGCAAGATCACCTCTCCAGTAAGTGTCCTTGGGCAAAACACCTAAGGCTAGGGTCAGACTAACGCATTTTTCACGTTGTCCGTGAAAAAGTGCGTTCGAACGAATGGACGTATTTTTTCACGGAATACGCAATAGCGGTCATACGATGCGCAGTTTCATCCGTGATTTTGTACGGATCATCAATAAAACACTTTTTGCGTCTGGACGTTATGTTGGCCGGACATTAGCAGCGTCTGACGTCTCCTAATCACGCACACACGCCGCTAGCGGACGCAGCGCACTCTGTACGTCAGTACTAGTGGTTTCACGTTCTCGAAAAAATGCGTTTGTTTGCCGCTTGCGTTGCGCGGCCGCACTTTTGTGCGACCGTACTTCGTATATTGGCCGTCATTGCCCGGCATCTGCTGCTAGCACGGCCGTGATTATGTGCGGCTGCACGAGCGTTCGCACTGCCTCAGTCTGACCCTAGCCTAACGGTACATACTCGCCACCCAGGACATACTTGAAAATGAGAGAAATCTCAATGTATCCTTCCTGGTAAAATCCTTTCTCAAATATAAAATATTTATTTATACATACATATATTTATGTGTGTGATATACTTTTTTATATATTATACAGTGATGATGTCAGGTATATATATATAATTATATACATATATGTATACATACATATGTGTCTAAAATTATATATAACATAAATATTATAGATTAAATATATGTATAAAATAATATTGAATTCTGATTCCATAATTTCTAATAGACATGTACTGTATAAATAGTTTTTAAGACACACAAATATATATATATATCTAATAGCAATAGACACCCCCCCCCCCTCCAGTAATTCAGGAAAATTACATAGAGTTAGGTCGGGTGCTGGAAAAGGTTGAAAAATGCAAAACCCAAAAATAATCCGCTATACCAACAAGCAGGAAATAAAAAATAGCTTTATTTAATGACCTTGAACTGAAACGTCGTTCATTAAATCAAACTATTTATTATTTGTTTCTCTGCTTGTCAGTGTAGCGGATTATTATTTTTATGTATATGTATATCATACACATATGCATGAATAATTATGGCACGAACACAAATACATAAATAATCAAGTCACATATGCACACACGTATATAATTAAGACGCAAAAACACATTTATAAATATTCAAAACACACACACATACATGTATAAATAATAAAGACACATATATATTTATATATATATAAAATAAAGACACACACACATATATATATATATATATATATTATATATATATGTATATATATAGACACAAACACATTACATATATATATGTATTGTGACAGTGTGAGGGGCAGGGTTGTAGACCACAGGTATATTAGGTGTCTGGATAATGCTATTTTTCCCACTAAAGGGGGGGAGAGAGAGAGGGGGGGGAGAGAGAGAGAGAGGAGAGAGGCGGGGAGAGAGAGAGAGAGAGAGAGAGCTAGAGAGAGAGAGAGAGAGCTAGAGAGAGAGAGAAAGAGATAGAGAGATAGAGAGAGAGAGAGAGAGAGGCGGGGAGAGAGAGATCTGTTTGCTGGCTGCAGCAAGGAGAGGAACTCCTGAACCTGAGGGGAAGTACTTTTTGATACCCTGTTCATTTGTTGGCAAGCGGCCTAGCTGCCCGATATATCTAGAGAGTGTATCCTATGTTTAGTTAGACTCCATAGACGTAGTAGGCTTTTATTTGATGTTTTGTTTATTTGATTTGCTGCTGTACCTGCTGCTTTTATGATGGAATAAAATAAAGAGGGACCAACGAACCTTGCATTCAGTGCCTTTATCACAGTATATATAATAATCAAGACACCCATATATATACATATATGTTTAATCCGGACATATACATACATATATATATATAGATAGATTTATACAAGAAACTACTGTACTGTGTGTAATCAAGAATCATACACACATACAGGGTATATACAGTTTGACTGAAGATACAACCGCACTCCTGCATTCCAGGGGCTGTATATACTGTATATGTCATGGATATGGAGTGCTCTTTTTTGGTGTTTTGTATTTGAAGTCTTAGAAGTCTTGAAGTCTTTTTTTTTGCAGAAAATGGTGGATGAAGGTGGTCATTGATATGGAGTGCTCTTTTTTGGTGTTTTATATACAGTATATAGATAGATAGATTTATACAAGAAACTACTATACTGTATATAATCAAGAATCATACACACATACAGGGTATATACAGTTTTTTCTTTTTAGAAAGGATTTTACCAGGAAGGATACATTGAGATTTCTCTCATTTTCAAGTATGTCCTGGGTGGCGAGTATGTACCGTTAGGTGTCTTGTCCAAGGACACTTACTGGAGATACAGTTTGACTGAAGATAAAACCGCACTCCTGCATTCCAGGGGCTATATACTGTATATATATATATATATATATATATACAAGGGTTGTAGAGGAGGACAAAAAGTGAGATAAAAAGCCTCCACACTATAATAAGTGTGTTTATTATTGCAGAAGCCACTTGCACATCACAGCAATTCGATGAATTGCATCCCAGATATCCTGTGCCACATTCTCCATATGCAGCAAGGAATTCTGGGTAGGATATGCAAATGCATCTGTCTCACTTTTATGCATCCTGGGTCTGTTATTACACAGAACCCTAAAATCAATGATATGCCACACTGTGGCTTTGTAGCAGAGATATTTATGCAACTGGTCAAAGCCACTCCTAGGACAGCGCCGTTTCAGGTTTGTCGGACCCTCATCAGCTAGGAGCTAGGCATGATGACCAGTTGCAGTGGATGTATGTATATATATATATATATATATATATATACCGAATTGCTGTGATGTGCAAGTGGCTTCTGCAATAATAAAAACACACATATATATATATATTTATACAAGTATATTTGAATTATAATCTCAGAATGCAATATTATTAACATCATTTTAGTCTAGTTCCAAGCGAGCTTTCGCTCAGCAATAAGTAGATGTTTTGTGACATGTGACACCGTGAAATTAGAGAAACTATACGGAAAGCCTGTAAATGCTGCAGCCGTGATTATAACAAAGTCATTAGAGATAAATGATCAAAGAGATCGGGAGTTAAGAGAGGAGGTAATTAGCGTGCGGGATAGAGTGTAGCCATATTTATTAGATGCAAACAGAACTTTGGTAAAGAAACTGTGCATTGAAATGACATTAGCAGCTGCAGAGCCTTAATATTAACTTAACTCCACATAAACTCCCTCTCGGGGGGAGACGCGTTTGTACATCCTCTCTCACCTTGAATGTGATATTTCTTCAGACGCAGATGATGAAATACGGTCCTGAAGCAGTGATTAAGAAGAGTCATTACATTGGAGATATGGATATTGTAATGTGTTTTACTGTTCTCGAACAGCCAAACGGTTAATCCCCCTCTTTAAATTATGGGAATTTGCATTATTCAACAAAAAGTTTGCCGTCCTAGAGGGAAATGCAGTGTTGATAGCGTAACGTTAAGCTTTCTGTGATAAAAAAAAATGCTAGAGATAAGTAGAATTTAAAGATTTAGCATTTTTATGCAGCGTAATTATCAACGAATGGTCTGTGCTTCTCACAGAGACAACTTCATCAATTGGTGGAATGCACACATAGTCTGAGCAGATTTAATCCCATGTCTTGACAAGTGACAAGGGCAATTATTTCGGGCACTCAGAAACCTGGCAAGGTAACGTTAACTCGCAAAAACCTACTGTTCCTTGGCCATTTATCCATTAATTCTATATTATGTGACTCAATCAATATTTCAATATTTTGTGAATACATGGGTCAGTCTACTAAAAATGAAGTTGCGTTATGCAGTGTCCGACTGTAGATATTTAAAAAACAAACATTGATTGGGATCATATCGTGATTGGAGTGGAAATATTTGACTTGCAATATTGAAATAAACTATATCCAGGGCCGGATTTGCATCGCAGGAGCCTGTAGACACAGAAATGTTGAGCATCCCTATCCCACCCCCCCCAAAAAAAGGAAACATGTCAAAATGACTTTAAATTTTCACAAACTAAAAAAAATAATTTAAAAAAAACATTTTAAAATACTGAAAAACAGTTTCTCTCTGCGCTCAAATATTCAAAAGAAGGGGCAGAATATGTTGCCTTAGTTGAGTTGGTGCAGTAGCATTGTTTGCTTTATATGTTAAAGCATATATTGCCTCTGCCGTAGAACAGTGAAAAAAATAAATTTTGCATTTACTTTTTTCAATTTTTTATTTTTACACATTACATGGTCATGTTTGGTATCGTTGTAAAGACCAGACACTGACCTTTCCAATGACACCTCACTTAACCTTGTGCGGTGTACAATTAAGAGATGCAGGCTCCAAAGTCCCCCTGTCTCTCCTCACTGCAGTGCCACAGCCTAGGTTGCTGATGAAACAATCCGTTGCATCATTATTTATGGCAGTGTAAGAAATGAGAAGGTGAGTTAGTGCAGCATCACTGTTCACTTTATAATTGTAAACTGAATAATAGTGCTGCGTTAGAAAAAAAAGAGAAAAATATTATTTTATTTTATTTTTACATAGATCAAGCCTGGTTATGTTTGATATCAGCGGAGAGGCAATAATCTGTCCTTTCCAATGATACCTCATACGTCACTCTAGCCCAGTGTTTCCCAAACCTGTCCTCGGGATCCTCAACCAGGCGAGGTTTTGCAGATCACCTTGAGGAAATACAGCCTGAATCCTGCAATTACTGAGCAGCAAATCATATCACCTGTGCTGTGCTTCAGATATCCTGCAAACCTGGCGAGGGGGAGGGTCCTGAGGACAGGATTGGGAAACACTGCTCTAGCCCTTAGGGCTCTAGGGATGCAATGGTCTAACGGATTGTAAATCGTAAAAAGGATAACATTTTTTTTCAGAGCAAGGCGCCTCCTTGTGGCAGGCGCCTGTAGGCACCTGCCTATTCTGCCTAGTTATAAATCCGGCCCTGACTATATCTGTACGTAGCCAGGCTCTGGGCTCTATCCCAATGAGCTATTATCATTAAGGAGTGAGACGCTCAGTATAACATCCCAACTGGTTAATAATAATGGCTCCACTCCTATTTTGGCTGAGCTGCAAACATCTGTTGCGGCTTGGCTATTGCACCAGGTTACCGTACAGTAACACTTCCTATACAGTACTTTGTATACTTTGTGAAGCAAGCACTAATGGGGAGGCAGCAAGAGAATAACAAGCGATTCCAAGTTCACTCATTATTCTCTCATCGAGGAGGCAGAGAAAAAAAAAGTAGGTGATAAAACCTGCTGTTAACCCCTTCACTACCTCAATTGAGTAAATCCAATTTTAAAAAGCAACTGCAGGTGACCCCGTTAAATAAAAATGGATATGGTCTACGTATATCTGGGGCAATGCAAATTTAATTTACTGCAATAGGAATTCATTTTGAAATGGGCTTCAGGATGTGTCCCCGCAAGGTTTTAGCACCTTAGGCATGACAGTCAAGGTTCTAAAACAGTCGGATCAGCTTGGAGTCACATATTTTCGTTCGAGGAAAAACGGAGACCTAGCTGTATTATAGGGATGTAAATGCACCTTTTGGCCAGCAGATGGCACCATCTGTACGTCAATTCCATATGTATGACATTCCAAGTACAGTATTCCCCCGCATATTCGCGGTTCGGTAATCGCGGACTCAGTCATTCGCGGATTTTGCCGCTTACCACGTGGTAGCAGCATCCCGGTGTGTCATCTATGGTTCCTTATTGAATATTGTTCAAAGGAGCCCTCGGCAAAGAACGGAACTCCACCTCCCCAGGCTCCAACACATCAGCGCCTCCCAAACACACCCCTTTGTGCAGCCCCCTGATGTGTTAGAGCCTGGGGAGGTGGAGTTCCGTTCTTTGCCGGGGGCTCCTTTGAACAATATTCAATAAGGAACCATATAGGACACAACACCCCGGCAGAGAAGCTGCTCCTGTGCGTCTCCGGGCGCACGATCGTGGCCAGGGCATTCCCTTCTCTCGGCATCATTACGAGAGAGGAGATGCCGAGCCTCCTGGATCCCCGGACCACGCTTGCAGGGGTGCACAAGAGTCTCGGCATCTCTGAACGATGCCGAGAGAGGAGAATGCCCTGGCCATGATCGTGAGCCCGGAGACGCACAGGAGCAGCTTCTCTGCCGGGGTCTAAAGGTCTGGAGATGTACAGGAGCAGCCATTCTGCCAGGAGGACGGCGGCTCCTGGGTCCTAATGCCACATGGCTGTGCTTTTTTTTAGCACAGCCACAATTCGCGGTTTTTCAAAATTCGCGGGGGTTGTTGGAACGTAACCCCCGCGAATTTCGGGGGATTACTGTACATAGTAACTACATGGCTACTGTAAAGTGGTTTTCCATAAATCTATGGGGTCTTGTGGTTGGTTTTATGCTAAAAAAGGGGTTACGTGATGTTGCTTTTGGAAAATCTAATCAAAAAATATTAAAACCACACATTTATTTTTTCGCTAATGCTGTCACACTAACACTCTGCACCAATAGTTGCATGCATTCACACACACACCATACAATTACACACAATGCAACCCTCCAGTCTCATTTCCTAAAGCTATGCACAAATGCCCCCCTACATTCATGTAAATAGGCTTCTCCATTCACAAACAAATATATTTTTGCATCCTAACACGGCAAACAAGATAGAGTTTATTCACAAAGCGGCGAACTTGCTACCGAACTGTACCGAATAGTGAATTTAGCAGTACGGTGCAATTTTGTGTCAGTTCGTCTATTCACTAAACTGTCAAATTGGCAAATACTGGTGAATTGACAGAGAAATATGACGCAATTTGGCAATCTTCGGCGGCATTGAAATTGTCCCATAGAAAGTAATGATTAATCTATTCAGAGAACGCCAAACTGCACCATTTTCAGTCTGACTTTTTATTTATTTATTTATTTTTTAAAACATCTTTTTGTATTTTTTGATTCGCAATTTTTTTAAAAACGTTTTTCTTTTTTCTTTTGTAACAGATTTTTTAAAGGACCTTTGCTTTAATTTTATTTCTATTATATTGTTTTTATTATTTATTATTTTTATTGATATTAAATATTAAAACTATTATTTATTATTCATATTTATTATTATTATTATTTTTTAAAATGACCTTTTTATTAATTGTAATGCATTTTTTATTGGTTTAAACACCTACTAGGAGAATAAGAGAGTTTTGTTTATTTTTTCCTGCTGTTCAATGGTGTTTGGCAGCCAGTTCGGCGTTTTTCGGCAGTCTTCAGCCACCAGTTTGACGTTGTTTGGCGACTCCATCTTCGGTGCCCTATGGTAGTGTGCACAAATACGCCACAATACACAATGTAAGATCACACATATGGTTCTTCTGTTTCGGTTGGTTTCCATGCATTTGTTTTAGGGTCGTTCTCATTAGGCTTGTGCACCGATTTTTTTTTCGGTTCGATTCGGTTCGATTTGTTCGGATGTTTAAAATTTTCGATTCGGCTCGTTTCGACCAATTTCTGTTTCGATTCGGTTCGGTTCGGCTCGTTTTTCGTGTACATTTTTTTTTCGGATTATCGACCATTTTTCGTGTTTTCGGGTCACTTTGCTCGTTTTTTGTATCGACTTTTCGTGATTTCGGAAATTTTCGTTTTTTTGGAACGTCTGTTCTCCTCGTTTCAAAGTGTCTAACTCTATTCGTTTTGACGTAAACTACTATGGTTTACTTTTTTATACTTTATATATTTTTTTATAATAAATTTTTGGTTTGTTTTTCGGATCCGATAATTCATTCTGTCGATACGATAATTCTGGCGATTCTATCGTGTTTTTTTTTAAATTAAATAAAGATCCTTTTTTTCTTATGAATAATTGAATATACATTTCACAACTTTATTTAATCATATTAAAATGGTATGAAAGCCAAGGAACAAAAAAATGAACAAAACGATTTAAAAAACGCTAAACTGACCCGAATGCCACAAGAAACAAGTGATACGCATTTACAAATACAAAATTTACAGAATCAGCGATATAACCGATAATAGTTAAATATACGATGTCCAGAATTACCGAAATGGAACCGAAATCACGAATGGAACCGAAATCATGAATAGAGCAAAAATAAATTTCGATTTGACACATTTCAAGTCCTTTCGAAAAATCCGAAAAATTTTCGTTTCGGCTCGGAAAAATTTTCGGATCTGTCGGTTTAAGGGTCCGATCCGATTCGGAAATTGGCCGAATCCGAAGACACGAATCGGGAAATTTCGTGAAAATTCCAAAATTCCGTAACGCACATCCCTAGTTCTCATAGAAACATCCAACAAATCCTGGAAATCTATTGGGGAAAGTACATACCTGGAGAAAAATCAAAATCTATACAAAAACTGTGCGCGTGTAGATTTCAGACATTTCCCCAGGAATTTCAGATTTTTATTTTTCTGCTCACCCATTCTTTACCCACGAGAAGTGTCAAACGGTTCCTGTATACACGATTACCATCACTGCAAAGCAAAGTGCAAAGGATCTCCCTTGGGGATTCTAGGACATCAATGCCTGCCCTTCAACACTGAAGAGGTTAATTATAGATGTAAAACAAACCTTAACCTTCATAAGTGATTGCAACCCCAACGTCTAAGCACCGAGATTAATCACACTTTCTTTACTAACGCCGCGTACCGGTACCCTGCCATAAATATCCTTTAAATATACGTTTTTGTCACCTCCTCAATGATCTTGCATCAGACTCCCTGCCTGTCTCCAGGTCTCACCTGGGTTTTGTTGCCTTTGCCTTTGGTTTACAAACATGATTATCTATTTCACTAGCAAGAGATAAGGGGCCATTCCATAAACACTGACATTTCATTGAAATTGCGGTGCTTTTTGGTTCAGCGCACTTTCCGTTTCGCCGACCCTGTGGTGATCTCTCTGTTCACCGCAAGGTCCGCGAAGTGCGTCGAAGATGGAGTTGCCGACGACCAACGAACTGACTGCCGAACGCCGCCCAACTCCATAAAAACCAACTCTGCTATTCTTCCAATAGATGTTTAAACCAATAAAATGCATCAAGATGTGTCTAAATAATAAAAAGAAAGGTCCTTTAAAAAATAATTAAAAGGTCTGTTACAGAATTTTTTTAAAAAATTGTGACTCAAAAATTTAGTCTAAAAAAATATGAAAAATACATAAAGATGTTGTAAAATAAAAAAAAGGACGGTTTTCTGAAAATGAAAAAAATAAACAGTTAAAAAAAAATTTAATTGTCTGTTTCAATCTGTTGAACTGAACCAATGAAAGTCAGGGCATTTCACTGACATTTCGGTGCAGTTCGGCATTCACTGAATAGATTCAAGAGCTCACCTATTAATATACTTCGATACAGAATGCACCCGTAAGCATGTAACATAGTGACTATCAGGGTTATTCAAAGAGCTCCGAATTGTGGCCGAAAGGTAACCGAATGCTGAAATTCAGCGTACGCTTACCTTTCCTGGCCATTTGGCTATCCAGAGAGCAGGCAGTTCATCAAATCCTGGCGAATTGCCTGCACATACGGTGCCTGTTCGGTGCCTGTTCGAGGGCAGTGAAATCCCCATAGAGAAGCAATGCTTCGTCTATTCAGAGAACACAAACCAGCAGTGAAAGGTTCCCGAATTGCCCTGCCATTCAGTGGTTTAATTCGGCAAGTTTATTCAGGCGAATCCCATAAGCTTCAATGTTAAAAATATTCCCGTTTTAATTCAATATCTAAAAAAACGCTGATTATAATATTCTGCAGTAAAAAGTTTCTTTATTTTTAGATTTTTTAGGATCTTTTAGGCATTTTTCAGGATTTTTTAGCGAAATTCTTTTTTCCATTTTTTTGTAAACGTTTTTCTTTTTTCTGTAGCAGCCCTTTTTATTATCATTCATTGGATCTTTATATGTAAATTCCAGACATTTTCGTTAAGTAGTTTCTTTACAAACAGCGTTTCACTTTTTAAACATTCAAGCGTACTGTTTTGTTTTTTTTCCACTCCATTCGTCTGCGGTGACGGGTTTTTCCGGCGTCTGCTCTGCGCTCTGATCAGCTCCTGCTCAGGTTTCTCCGGCATGTTCGGCGGGGTTAATCCAGATGTTTTTGTGGGTTTCGGTATGCATTCGCCGAGTTTTGCGGTGAGTGTACGGCAGGTTTGCGGTGGCTTTTCCCTGCATTACGACGGCCCTGTGGTGTTTGCTGAATAAACCGCAGGGTTGCCGAAATGGGATCGCCAAACCGCACCAAATTGAAGAGAACAAAAAGTCACCGAACGTGCGGTGACTTTTCGATTCTCTTTGATTAACCCTGTATATTTCCTACATATTTATTTTCTGTGTTAATCTGTATATTTGTGTTTTCAATATCTTGCATTGTATTACTTTGTATTTCTGTAACGACTGTAACAATACAATGTTCTTGAACCCAGGACATACTTTAAAACGAGAGAAATCTCAATGTATCCTTCCTGGTAAAATACGTTATCAATAAATAAATAAATAACTAAATTAAACATTACTTCTCTCTTTGGGAAAATTATGCAGTTGCCTACGATCACCAAGTTGCGGCAAGCTGCACCGCATTTCGCTGTCAATTCGTCTGTATTATCATGACATCTATTTGGCACATAGAATGCCTGGTTAGGCTGGTGTCAGACGAGCGCATTTTGTACGGACTGTGCGCCCGTGCAGTACGGACGCATTTTCTGACGGAAGACGCAGTAGTGGCCACACGGTCCGTTTTTTAAACTGATGTTATTTTTGACGGATGTAGCAGGGAAAATAAATTAAATATGAAAAACATTTTGTCCGGCAAAAATGCTGGACGTACAAATGCAGTCCGTCTGACCTTGTTCATCACTCACACACAAAGCTATGCGGACATTGCTGACGTGGTCCACCCTGTGCGTCCATTCTAGCGGTTTTACATTCTTGCCTAACTTGTGTCCGTTTGCATGTGCGTTGTGCACCCGCAGTTCGGTGCGGACGCACTTCGCATGGGGGGCTCCATTGGCGATTATTCTATGCTGCAACGGACATTATTATGTGCGCAAAACGGACTGTCACACTGCTCTCGTCTGACACCAGCCTTAACACTCCAACACAGGGTTAAATAGCAGTTCCGCATAAAGAATGTTTATTTAAGATTCTTAAAAGAATAAAACAATGCAGAATTGCTGATTTATTTTGTTTACTTTGTTTATCCTTTACAGAAATATTGCTGGGATCAAAGATTCTAAACTCTAGATGGTGACCCTTATCTTCCACAATGTCACACTAGGTCTGAATTATCAGCATGCAGGTCGAATTTCTTTTGTTATATCTGCCAATCTATTTGAAACAATCCTTTAATTTTCACTCATATATGATGACGGGGCTCATGGAATACTGAGCCTTGATGCGGTGCATACAGAAAAGGACCTATACCAACGCTAGCTATCTTAGGCTGGGGTCAGACGAGCACACTATGTGCGCCCATACTGACCTGCCTCCCGGTGTCCGTCGCAGAGTTGTGACGCTGCGACGGGGCCTGCCACACGCAGTAGGGCGCACGAATTGCACGTGCGACAGCGACCATACTGCGGCCAAGCTGCAAGCCTCCCCGTCAAAGCACTAGGACGCGCGTTCGAAGGGGCTGCAAAGCGCGATCCTCCATAGGAGGAACGAGCCGTGCAGCGCTGAACGCACAGGAATATCCACTCTCACAGACGTTCCTTCCGCTCTTAAAAACACTCGTCTGATGCTAGCCTTAACTGTATAGATTCCTTTTGCAAAGTGTAATTTTTTTAAAAAAAATTACAAACAAAAGCACCTTATAAAACACATTATAAAACACATTATAAAACACGTTATTATTATTGTCATCATTTATCTAGCGCCAAAAGTTTCCTCAGTGCTTATTATTATTATTTTTTAGAGAACCTTTTAATTATTTTAATGTATTTTTTATTGGTTTAAAATTAAACACCTACTAGGAGAATAGGAGAGTTTTATTTATTTTTTCCTGCAGTTCAGTGGTGTTTGGCAGGCAGTTTGGCATTTTTTCGACAGTCTTCAGCCGCCAGGTTGACGGTGTTTGGAGTCTCCATCTTGGGTGCCCTATGGTGACTAGGGATGAGCTGAACACCCCCGAGTTCGGTTTGCATTCGAACTCGAACTTTTCAAACGTTAGAATTCGAATTCGAACTCAATACAAGTCAATGGGACTCAAAATTCGTTTTTTTAGAGTTCCCTCCAAGAGGGCATATATGCTAGATATTTGCCATAAAAGGTGTATAGGGGTCCGGGTAGTGCCCTGGGGGACAGGAAACAAGGACAAAAAGTTAAAAAAAAAAGTTTTTAAAGGGACAGTGAGTATATATCACACAATTGATGCACCCAGTGACACATATAGAGGGAAATATCACACAATGGATGCATCCAGTGACACATATAGAGGGAAATATCACAGAATGGATGCACCCAGTGACACATATAGAGGAAAATATCACACAATGGATGCACCCAGTGACACATATAGAGGGAAATATCACACAATGGATGCACCCAGTGACACATATAGAGGAAAATATCACACAATGGATGCACCCAGTGACACATATAGAGGGAAATATCACACAATGGATGCATCCAGTGACACATATAGAGGGAAATATCACAGAATGGATGCACCCAGTGACACATATAGAGGAAAATATCACACAATGGATGCACCCAGTGACACATATAGAGGGAAATATCACACAATGGATGCATCCAGTGACACATATAGAGGGAAATATCACAGAATGGATGCACCCAGTGACACATATAGAGGAAAATATCACACAATGGATGCACCCAGTGACACATATAGAGGGAAATATCACACAATGGATGCGCCCAGTGACACATATAGAGGAAAATATCACACAATGGATGCACCCAGTGACACATATAGAGGGAAATATCACACAATGGATGCACCCAGTGACACATATAGAGGAAAATATCACACAATGGATGCACCCAGTGACACATATAGAGGAAAATATCACACAATGGATACACCCAGTGACACATATAGAGAAATATATCACACAATGGATGCACCCAGTGACACATATAGAGGAAAATATCACACAATGGATGCACCCAGTGACACATATAGAGGAAAATATCACACAATGGATGCACCCAGTGACACATATAGAGGAAAATATCACACAATGGATGCACCCAGTGACACATATAGAGGAAAATATCACACAATGGATACACCCAGTGACACATATAGAGAAATATATCACACAATGGATGCACCCAGTGACACATATAGAGGAAAATATCACACAATGGATGGACCCAGTGACACATATAGAGGAATATATCACACAATGGATGCACCCAGTGACACATATAGAGGGAAATATCACACAATGGATGCATCCAGTGACACATATAGAGGGAAATATCACAGAATGGATGCACCCAGTGACACATATAGAGGAAAATATCACACAATGGATGCACCCAGTGACACATATAGAGGGAAATATTTTCTTAACTAAACAAACAAGAAAAAAAACAAACACATGTAAGATATCAGCAACATAAAATAAACACAATAAAGACATTTCATTTTTTGGTGGTAGGGACCCTTTAAGATCTCCTGTTGCTGTTCCTTGTAATTATCAGAAATAAATCATTGATCTTTCTATCAGAATAAATCTCAAGTACAGGTTAATAAGAGTGTAATTTACATGCAACCAGACAAAACCTATGAAACATTTCAATGGAAATTGAAGATAAGTCAAACAATACATTGCATTTTTTGTTCTCTTGCAAGATAACGTTGTATCAGTATTAACAGCTTCACAGTCTCCTGTCATTTTTGTGTTCGGTTCATTCTTTCACCTTTTCCTTTGTGTCTTTTGTTGCGTGCATGAAAGTTTCTGCATTGTTGTTGGTTGCTATCCTTATTTTTATTTCTAATGCAATTGTTTGATACCATTTGCTTCTGTTTACCTTAAAGAATAGCAGCTTCTCTATAACAATACAATGTGTACTCAGTAACCGCTGTTATATTGCTTTTTCGGTTGGTTTTGACTCTTTAATTCGCTATTATTTTATAAATTGTTATCTTTTATTCATTTCTAGTTTTCCAAATTGCTTTGTTCAACGTAAATGAATTATTTACGCTAAATATTTAAAAATATTTTGTCTCGTTCGGTTTTTTCAAATTTTCGTTTTGGCTCGTTTCGGCTGATTTTCATTTTGGCTCGTTTAGGCTCGTTGTTTTGTATCGACTTTCATTTCGTGATATACAGGAAATTTTCGGTCTTCGGATCGTCTGTTCTCGTCGTTTCAAAGGGTTTATTTCGTTTGGACTAATGGTATTTCAGATGCGCCGATATTTCGGTCGATACGGTAATTCTGCCGATTCGTTCCTTTGGACGTATCGTTCTTTATGAAAGATCCTTTTTTTCTTATGAATATGCATTGCACAACTTTATTTAATCATATTAAAATTGTATGAAATGAAAAAAATGAACAAAACGATTTACCTCTACAGATTATTGCAGCATATGATTCCTCACACTGCCGGGCAGCACCTCTACAGTATAATTACTACAGCATATGATTCTGCACACTGCCGGGCAGCACCTCTACAGTATAATTACTACAGCATATGATTCTGCACACTGCCGGGCAGCACCTCTATAGTATAATAATGCAGCATATGAATCCTCACACTGCCGGGCAGCACCTCTACAGTATAATTACTGCAGCATCAGATTCCGCACACTGCCGGGCAGCACCTATACAGTATAATAATGCAGCATATGAATCCGCACACTGCCGGCCAGCACCTCTACAGTATAATTACTGCAGCATATGATTCCGCACACTGCCGGGCAGCACCTCTACAGTATAATTACTACAGCATATGATTCCGCACACTGCCGGGCAGCACCTCTACAGTATAATTAATGCAGCATACGAATCCGCACACTGCCGGCCAGCACCTCTACAGTATAATTAATGCAGCATATGAATCCGCACACTGCCGGGCAGTACCTCTACAGTATAATAATGCAGCATGTGATTCCGCACACTGCCGAGCAGCACCTCTATAGTATAAATACTGCAGAATACGAATCCGCACACTGCCGGCCAGCACCTCTACAGTATAATTACTGCAGCATATGAATCCTCACACTGCCGGGCAGCACCTCTACAGTATAATAATGCAGCATATGAATCCACACACTGCCGGGCAGCACCTCTACAGTATAATTAATGCAGCATATGAATCCTCACACTGCCGGCCAGCACCTCTACAGTATAATTACTGCAGCATATGATTCCGCACACTGCCGGGCAGCACCTCTACAGTATAATAATGCAGCATATGAATCCACACACTGCCGGGCAGCACCTCTACAGTATAATTAATGCAGCATATGAATCCTCACACTGCCGGGCAGTACCTCTACAGTATAATAATGCAGCATGTGATTCCGCACACTGCCGAGCAGCACCTCTATAGTATAAATACTGCAGAATACGAATCCGCACATTGCAGGCCAGCACCTCTACAGTATAATAATGCAGCATATGAATCCGCACACTGCCAGGCAGCACCTCTACAGTATAATAATGCAGCATATGAATCCGCACACTGCCGGGCAGCCCCTCTACAGTATAATTACTGCAGCATATGATTCCGCACACTGCCGGGCAGCACCTCTACAGTATAATAATGCAGCATAAAACGAAAAAACCAACTGAACCGAATGACCTGAAATGATCCGAATCACGAAATGATCCAAATGCCGAAATTACCCGAATCATCGAATCGACCCGATTTATCAAATCGACCCGAAATTTCAAATCATCCGAAATATCGAATCGAATGACTCAAAATTTCGAATCGATCCGAAAATTTTGTGTGGTCGATATTTCAGATTCGGCATGCCCTCGGAAGCAAGAAAATTGTAAATTTCATACGAAAGTCGATTCGGTACGAAACAAATTGCACATCCCTAGGTACTGGAGGAATCCTTCCCAACTGGTAAAAGCATAACCAGTATGTACAGAGACGTACAGAGATATCTGAAGTGGTAACAGCGTTTAGATTTTCAATGGTTTTCATGTCACTCACGACATACTGACAAGGCACTGAAATTTATAATAAAAACCAGAAACACTTCATGGTGTAGCCAGTAATTATTGTTACATTTAAAAGGCCCCCTGTATCACATTCACAAGATGATATAAGCAAGCAGGCACAACAACATTGCTGTTACCACTCCAGCCAGGAAATTCCAGCCTCTCCGGTTCACCCCGCAGCCACAGGATAGAAACTTGGAAGCCTTTATAGTTAAAAGATTTTAATGGTACAAAAAAGCAGCAAATAAAACACGCGTTTGTCTGATTCCAACCCAGACTTTATCCGGGAGTAAAAACGTTTTTACTGATGACAGGACTCCATGGAGGATTGTGGGAGAACCAGTATATAATATGTGTGGGTTACGTGAACAAGTAAGAGGAAAATTTGACCTAAACACAAACAGCGCAGAAACGTAATAACAGCAGTGGGCACTTTCAGACAGACAATCATAAAACCGCCCGGTCACTAAGGGTTAAAATTGGCTAGGAAATGCCCTGATATATCGGGCTTTCCCCAGCCGATGCACGGAGCCACGGATTGCAGTAACTGCATTTGTCCAGTACATGGCGACATCTGCCTGCAAAATAGGTTATTACCGTAAGGAATACATTGGGAATATTCCCAAATATCTCTTACTGTAATTAATTACAAAACATTAGACAAAAAACACTGGTTCCTGACAGTGGATTTTTGGGAAATCAATTGGTAGCGAAGGGGTTAGAGCAGTGCTTCCCAACCGCGGTCCTCAAGTACCCATAACAGGCCAGATTTGCCAAACATATGAAGGACAGCACAGGTGATATGATTTGCTGCTCAGTGATTGCAGTATTCAGTCTGTATTTCCCGAAGGTGATCATTAAAATCTGGACTGTTAGGGGCACCTGAGGACCGCGGTTGGGAACCACTGGGTTAGAGGATGAACCTTGCATGGACTGCCATTCCTAAAATATTTTTATAAAAGTATTAAATATATATAATATCTAATAAATTTGGCCACAAATTATGATATAATATCAGGTAGAAGCATGTTTGCGGATTATCCTCGGAACTGCAGTGGGAATTTAAGGTAACATTGTTTTAGATACACTACATTACCAAAAGTATTCGCTCACCCATCCATATAATCAGAATCAGGTGTTCCAATCACTTCCATGGCCACATGTATATAAAAGCAAGCACCTAGGCATGCAGACTGTTTTTACAAACATTAGTGAAAGAATGGGTCGCTCTCAGGAGCTCAGTGAATTCCAGCGTGGAACTGTGATAGGATGCCACCTGTGCAACAAATCCAGTCGTGAAATTTCCTCGCTCCTAAATATTCCACAGTCAACTGTCAGCTGTATTATAAGAACGTGGAAGTGTTTGGGAACGACAGCAACTCAGCCACGAAGTGGTAGGCCACGTAAACTGACGGAGCAGGGTCAGCGGATGCGGAGGCGCATAATGCGAAGAGGTCACCAACTTTCTGCAGAGTCAATCGCTACAGACCTCCAAACTTCATGTGGCCTTCAGATTAGCTCAAGAACAGTGCGCAGAGAGCTTCATGGAATGGGTTTCCATGGCCGAGCAGCTGCATCCAAGCCATACATCACCAAATGCAATGCAAAGCGTCGGATGCAGTGGTGTAAAGCATGCCGCCACTGGACTCTAGAGCAGTAGAGACGCGTTCTCTGGAGTGACAAATCGTGCTTCTCCATCTGGCAATCTGATGGACGAGTCTGGGTTTGGCAGTTGCCAGGAGAACGGTACTTGTCTGACTGCATTGTGCCAAGTGTAAAGTTTGGTGGAGAGGGGATTATGGTGTGGGGTTGTTTTTCAGGAGCTGGGCTTAGCCCCTTAGTTCTAGTGAAAGGAACTCTGAATGCTTCAGCATACCAAGACATTTTGGACAATTCCATGCTCCCAACTTTGTGGGAACAGTTTGGAGCTGGCCCCTTCCTCTTCCAACATGACTATGCACCAGTGCACAAAGCAAGGTCCATAAAGACATGGATGACAGAGTCTGGTGTGGATGAACTTGACTGGCCTGCACAGAGTCCTGACCTCTACCCAATAGCACACCTTTGGGATGAATTAGAGCAGAGACTGAGAGCCAGACCTTCTCGTCCGACAACAGTGTGTGACCTCACAAATGCGCTTCTGGAAGAATGGCCAAAATTCCCATAAACACACTCCTAAACCTTGTGGACAGCCTTACCAGAAGAGTTGAAGCTGTTATAGCTGCAAAGGGTGGGCCGACGTCATATTGAACCCTATGGATTAGGAATGGGAGGTCACTTAAGTTCAAATGCGAGTCAAGGCAGGTGAGCCAATACTTTTGCCAATATAGTGTATGTAGATAGGATCATTGCTAATATTTATATATATATATATATATAAAATAATTCCACTTTTACGTTGGTTTTGTAGACAGCGCAACAGCATCAACACTGGGAAAGCAAAACAATTAGCCATAAATACAGGCACTCTATAACAGGTAACGCTTATACCACTTATGATACAAAAAGTGTAATTTAATCAGAGTCCCCGTGGATAGGTAAATGACGGCCAAACTGTTCCACCAATTAAACAATATCTGAGAGAACACAGAATTACCATGCGTTGGTTTAATCTCGAAACAGCTGCATAAATTAACACAATTAGAAGGGATCTAAAACAGATGGCCTTGTTGCAAGACGTTTTTTACATAACATATATCCTTGAACGATCATAGAGACTATTCATGACACGCTGAATGCACCTAATGGTATTCCGTGTTTTGTTCTTTTGATCATGAAATTAAATGCTGTTACTCCTGTGGGATCTGCTGATAATTTCCATGTATCTGATTGTAGCGATATTGTTTTCTTTATAACCTAGATATTAATCATAAAATAAATACATTTACAGAGCTTAATTGAAGATTTCCGTCTCGGTGATACATCAGTTTTTCTTTCGTGTGACAAGAGATTATTATTATTTATTAAGCACCAGCACATTCCGCAGCGCTGTACAAAAGGTACAATAAGTAGAGAGAAGACAATTGTACAATACATCAAGAAGGCAGGTTAGTATTCCACCAACAGATACAGGAGGACATGAGGGCCCTGTTCCCGTGGGAATTCACAGTCTAGATGGGTGAAGGGGTGCGAAACGGGAGTGGAGGACTGCAAGATGAGATGTTAATTGAGAGAGATGAGGACGGTTATTGGGTCAGTCGGATGTTTTGTTGCAGAGTCAGGTGGTCAGCTTCCCTAAACAGAAGGGATTTTAGGGAGCGGTTAAATGAAGCCAGATTTGGGGGACAGTCTGATATTGCGAGGGTATTCCATAGGGTCGGCGCCACATGAGAAAAGTCCTGGTATGTGAAGAGGTAATGAAAGAGGATGCCAGGAGCAGGTCATTGTTGGATCTTAGGGGGCAGCTGGGGCGTATATAGTGATACGTACGTCAGCCGTTAACCATTAGTGCCTCACCTTTTATGTCCGCATTCCAATCAAGATATATGTCAAGATGCTAAAGTTGGCTGAAACGATAAAATGTCAAAAAGTGTGTGGAGTAGTGAAATTACTGGCTGGCGTTACTGAAAGTGGCGGCCTGCGTAGCCAGTTGCGTCACTAGGGTTGGTGTCAGCCGGTGCAGTAACTCATGGTGTCACCCCCCCCCATATTACTACTTTTTTTTAACTATGGTTGCTTGGAAATCAGAACTCCCATAGATAAACACACACTAAATGCAATGACAATAGTAGTGTGTTAAATACATACTGGTGTGTGTAATACAGTCAGGTCCAGATATATTGGGACATCGACACAATTCTAACATCTTTGGCTCTATACACCACCACAATGGAGTTGGAATGAAACAAACACAATGTGCTTTAACTGCAGACTGTCAGCCTTAATTTGAGGGTATGCACATCCAACTCAGGTGAACGGTGTAGGAATTACAGCAGTTTGCAGATGTGCCTCCCACTTGTTAAGGGACCAAAAGTAATGGGACAATTGGCTTCTCAGCAGTTCCATGGCCAGGTGTGTGATATTCCCTCATTACCCCAATTACAATGTGCAGATAAAAGGCCCAGAGTTAATTTCAAGTGTGCTATTTGCATTTGGAATCTGTTGCTGTCAACTCTCAAGATGAGATCCAAAGAGCTGTCACTATCAGTGAAGCAAGCCATCATTAGGCTGAAGAAACAAAACAAACCCATCAGAGAGATAGCAAGAACATTAGGCGTGGCCAAAACAACTGTTTCGAACATTCGCAAAAAGAAGGAACACACCGGTGAGCTCAGCAACACCAAAAGACCCGGGAGACCACATAAAACAACTGTGGTGGATGACTGAAGAATTCTTTCCCTGGTGAAGAAAACACCCTTCACAACAGTTGGCCAGATCAATAACACTCTCCAGGAGGTAGGTGTATGTGTATCAAAGTCAACAGTCAAGAGACGACTTCACCAGAGTGAATACAGAGGATTCACCACAAGATGTAAACCATTGGTGAGCCTCAAAAACAGGAAGGCCAGATTAGAGTTTGCCAAACAACACCTAACAAAGCCTTCACAGTTCTGGAACAAGATCCTATGGACAGATGAGACCAAGATCAACTTGTACCAGAGTGATGGGAAGAGAAGAGTATGGAGAAGGAAAGGAACTGCTCATGATCCTAAGCATACCACCTCATCAGTGAAGCATGGTGGTGGTAGTGTCATGGCGTGGGCATGTATGGCTGCCAATGGAACTGGTTCTCTTGTATTTATTGATGATGTGACTGCTGACAAAAGCAGCAGGATGAATTCTGAAGTGTTTCGGGCAATATTATCTGCTCACATTCAGCCAAATGCTGCAGAACTCATTGGACGGCGCTTCACAGTGCAGATGGACAATGACCCAAAGCATACTGCAAAAGCAACCAAAGAGTTTTTGAAGTGACAGAAGTGGAATGTTATGCAATGGCCAAGTCAATCACCTGACCTGAATCCCATTGAGCATGCATTTCACTTGCTGAAGACAAAACTGAAGGGAAAATGCCCCAAGAACAAGCAGGAACTGAAGACAGTTGCAGTAGAGGCCTGGCAGAGCATCACCAGAGATGAAACCCAGCGTCTGGTGATGTCTATGCGTTCCAGACTTCAGGCTGTGATTGACTGCAAAGGATTTGCAACCAAGTATTAAGAAGGGAAAGTTTGATTTATGATTATTATTCAGTCCCATTACTTTTGGTCCCTTAACAAGTGGGAGGCACATCTGCAAACTGCTGTAAGTCCTACACCGTTCACCTGAGTTGGATGTACATACCCTCAAATTAAAGCTGACAGTCTGCAGTTAAAGCACATTGTGTTTGTTTCATTCCAACTCCATTGTGGTGGTGTATAGAGCCAAAGATGTTAGAATTGTGTCAATATCCCAATATTTCTGGATCTGACTGTAAGTAATGTAATACCACTGTCACTGCTATGATTGATTCGATGAATAATATATATTAGTATTTAACGTCCATTATACATTACAAAAAAGTGCACAGTACAGAGAATTTTTTCATAATTTCCTCTGGGACCAGAAGAGGAGAGTATAAAAAAAATAAAAAAAAGTTCCCCAGCAATAAAACTCACAGTTATTTGCGATGTGTATGAGTGGATTACAGAGCTCCACAGCAATAAAACTCACAGTAATGTGCGATGCGTATGAGCGTATCACAGAGCTCCACAGCAATAAAACTCACAGTAATGTGCGGTGTGTATGAGCGTATCACAGAGCTCCACAGCAATAAAACTCACAGTAATGTGCGGTGTGTATGAGCGTATCACAGAGATCCACAGCAATAAAACTCATAGTAATGTGCAGTGTGTATGAGCGTATCACAGAGCTCCACAGCAATAAAACTCACACTAATGTGCAGTGTGTATGAGCATATCAGAGCACCACAGCAATAGAACTCTCACGTTAAAGTCAGTGAGTATGAACCCACACAGGATCCACAGAAAAAGACCTCTAATGTTAAAAGGCAATGAGTCTCTCCTTTTTCAGGTCCCACTCCCTTTATCATGTCCATCTCCCCACCTCCCTTTCTAGTCCATTTCACCTCCTTCCTTTTAATTTCCCACTCTTTCCATTCACCCCACTCTTCTCATGTTAACTTCACCCCACTCTTTTCATTTCACTCACCCCCTACTCTTTTCATTTCACACTCCCCCCCCCGTTTTCATTTCATGTCACCCCCCCCCTCTGTTTTCATGTCACCTTCGGGGAACCTGGGTCCTGCCTGGGAGCCACGGCTTCGCTCTCCTCCGCACGTGCATCAGAGAGCTGGGAGGAAGTGATGTTATGTGTTCAGTTCTTCCCAGCGCCGCAGAGTACACGTGATGGCACGACTCAGGAGGAAGTGAAGTCAGTCTGCATCCAGCCTCAACGCTTGGCGGCGGATCATTATGATCCTCGTCCGAGCCGAGGGAGGCTCATGGCGTCTCCGCGCAGTCTGTGTCACCCGGTACGGTTCACACCCACCGCACCCGCCTTGTGACGCCACTATGCACAGCTAACACTTAATAAACCTCTGTGTGTATTTCAGCCCTGGTGTAAACTTAACAAGAGCCTTAACAGCGCCATAGACTTCAACTGCTCAGCGAAGTTACACCAGGGTTTATGTGTTGTTATGAGCATCACACCAACTTTTTGAGGGGTTACATTTCCCTGGTTTGCACCTAGATGTTAAATTTATTCATGACCTTGGAATAGGTCGCTAGTCTTGCGTCTCTTAACGACTTGCATGTATAGGAGACACCAAGTACAGTAAGGAGCGCAAGCTGCGAGACGCTAAGGTCTGAACGTCTTCATTTCTTAACGACTTGTGTGTCCCATGTTAAGTATAGGAGATGCCGAGTACAGTAAGGAACGCAAGCTGCGAGACACTAAGGTCTGAACATCTCCATTTCTTAACGACTTTTGTGTCCCGTGCTAAGTATAGGAGATGCCGAGTACAGTAAGGAACGCAAGCCGCGAGACACTAAGGTCTGAACATCTCCATTTCTTAACGACTTTTGTGTCCCGTGCTAAGTATAGGAGATGCCGAGTACAGTAAGGAACGCAAGCTGCAAGACGCTAAGGTCTGAACGTCTCCATTTCTTAACGACTTGTGTGTCCCGTGTTAAGTATAGGAGATGCCGAGTACAGAAAGGAACACAAGCCGCAAGACGCTAAGGTCGGAACATTTCCTTTGAGGCCAAGATTGTAATAGGATGTGAAAAGACTAAGTTCATAACGTCTGCTGTTATGTTGTGTGTCTCAAACTCTAACCAGAATGACGAAGCTTGGAAAAGGGCCCCTGATTTTTCCAAAACAGTGTCAACTACTAGAAATGCAAACTGTTTATCAACAAATAAAAGTTTACAAAAAAAAATCACATTATAAACCTGCAGAAAACAAAAGGCGAATGTAACAGTTTGAAACGCAATTCCGATTATATTTTTCGAGGGTAAACGGGCGGCAGCAGAAAGGGCATAGTTAGAATTAGAATTTTAGATCTAAAAGTATAAACGCAACGTGGAAATTACAATTTGATTTCCAGCCCGCCGCTCCTCGCCATCCGCACGCTCGGGATATTGTGCTTTAATAATGCATCTTAAACTTTTTTGTTCTAGTCTAAAGTCTTTAAATATGTCATTCTTATTTCATATTACAATTCATTTTGTAACTTTGCATCTGTCATTTCCAAGGACACGAGGTACAGATGGATTTATGAAAAGTTAGCCTGCATTCTAACAAGGCACGGATTAGCATAACTCCGCCAAGATTCCGCAATATTGAGAGGCTTCCGTGGCTAGTAAGAACCTTGTTTCATGTACTAGTCGCCTATCTTTTTTTTTTTTTTTAAATATTAAGCAAGGCTGTACGACCCGTGGCCTAAAAGATCACCCGGATACAGCAAGAGCAAAATCTATTAGCCGGCTGTGACGCGCAATGGTGGCGGCTCTCTCCAGGCACCTATTTGCAGACATTATTAAAATATCCCTTGCACGAGGCATCCTCACGGTAAATAACCTCGGGCTTATCGGGGTCAACCTGAATATTCCTCAGAGTAACAGGTGAATTCTCTTATTTTAAAAATGCCCCGAGATCAAGAGCCAAAAAGCCATCGCAAGGTCTAAAGGATGAGCACTCAGTCGGATTATTTTTTAACCCATCGCTTGGGAGCGTCTAAGTATCTACAAAACTGTTTGCAGATCGAAAAAGTCCAAAAACGCGCAGGATGAAAGAGATTTTAATGCTTGACGTTAATTTATGCAATGGATTCGGGCTATCAGTCGCCGCAGAGAGGGGAAGAAAAAAATCACAAAATATAATAAAAATGTGAATCCTGCTTTGGAATGTTGTTGTATAATTGATAACACCGATCTCTCGCTCTGGGACGCTTAGCAGCCGCCACTTGATATGCAAAGTTTGGCAAACCCGGAGGTATAGAAAGTGTTAAGAGGATGACAGAAAGTGAGTGGATGCCGAGGCAATGTACCACGATCATAAGTGCCGTTTATTTGCAAAAACTTTGCACCCACGAGGATTGGTATGAGCGCGTGTGATTTCCAGTCGTGCGGAGCATAGGGATATGAAACGATAATGCCGTCCCTGTTGTAACATTTCCAGTGTTAAATGATGGCTGCTCTGATTTAAAAAAAAAAAGGGGATATAGCTTTTTATTTGTTTTCAGACATATTTAGAGGTTTATGAAGGCGTTTGTGTATATAGATATTTTTTTACAGAATGCATTATTATGTATATCATTTATTCAGAAAAAAAATCTATATATAAAACACCGTATATCTGCACTATGGAACTTGTTGCCACTTTATAAATACTTGTATAAATATTTCATATAGTGTATATACAGTGGCAAGAAAAAGTATGTGAACCCTTTGGGATTACGTGGAGTTTTGCATGAATTGGTCATAAAATGTGCTCTGATCTTCATCTAAGTCACAACAATTTGAAAAACACAGTCTGCTTAAAATAACACAACACAAACATTATATGTTTTCATGTTTTTATTGAACAGAACATGTAAACATTCACAGTGCAGGGTGGAAAAAGTATGTGAACCTTTGGACTTAATAACTGGTTGACCCTCCTTTGGCAGCAATAACCTCAACCAAAACGTTTCCTGTAGTTGCAGATCAGACCTGCGCAACGATCTGGAGTAATTTTGGACCACTCCTCTTCACAAAACTGTTTCAGTGTAGCAATATTCTTGGGATGTCTGGTGTGAATCGCTCTCTTAAGGTCATGCCACAGCATTTCAATCGGGTTGAGGTCAGGACTCTGACTGGGCCACTCCAGAAGGCGTATTTTGTTTTGTTGAAGCCATTCTTTTGTTGAATTACTTGTATGCTTTGGGTCATTGTCCTGTTGCATCACCCATCCTCTGTGGAGCTTCAGTTGGCAGACAGATGGTGTTACGTTTTCCTGCAAAATGTCTTGATAAACTCTGGAATTCATTTTTCCATCAATGACAACAATCCATCCAGGCCCTGAGGCAGCAAAGCAGCCCCAAACCATGATGCTCCCTCCGCCTTGTTTTACAGTGGGGATGAGGTTTTGATGTTGGTGTGCTGTGCCTTTTTTTCTCCACACATAGTGTTGTGTGTTTTTTCCAAACAACTCAATTTTGGTTTCATCTGTCCACAGAATATTTTGCCAGTAGTGCTGTGGAACATCCAGGTGCTCTTTTTCAAACTTCAAATGTGCTGCAATATTATTTTTGGACAGCAATGGCTTCCTCCGTGGTGTCCTCCCATGTACTCCATTCTTGTTTAATGTTTTCCTTATTGTAGATGTGTCAACAAAAATGTTAGCATGTGCCAGAGATTTCTGTAAGTCTTTAGCTGACACTCTAGGATTCTTCTTTACCTCATTAAGCATTCTGCACTGTGCTCTTGCATTCATCTTTACAGGACGACCACGCCTAGGGAGAGTAGCAACAGTGCTGAACTTTCTCCATTTGTAGACAGTCTGTTTTACCGTGGACACATGAACATCAAGGCTTTTGGAGATACTTTTGTAACCCTTTCCAGCTTCATGCAAGTCAACAATTCTTGATTGTAGGTCTTCTGAGAGCTCTTTTCTGCGAGGCATGGTTCACATCAGGCAGTGCTTCTTGAAACTAGTAAACCCAAAACTGGTGTGTGTTTTTAAAGGGCAGGACAGCTTTCAGCAACACATCCAATAATATCACACTGATTGGACTCGAATTTGGCTCACTCCTGGCTCCAATTAGCTCTTGGAGAAGTCATTAGGCTAGGGGTTCACATACTTTTTCCACCCTGCACTGTGAATGTTTACATGTTATGTTCAATAAAGACATGAAAACATATAATGTTTGTGTTGTATTATTTTAAGCAGACTGTGTTTCTCAAATTGTTGTGACTTAGATGAAGATCAGAGCACATTTTATGACCAATTCATGCAAAACTCCACGTAATACCAAAGGGTTCACATACTTTTTCTTGCCACTGTATATGCATATACATTCATGAATATATATATATATATGTCTGGCCAGAAAAAGGTGCACATAGGAGGCTTCCGTCATACAGATATACTAAATATTTAGTCCATAGAAAATATGTCAATGTTTCAGTCCATACAGGGGGGTTCTGTCACGTGCCTGTAGCTAAAACAGGGATGCTAAGGGGAAAAATTAGTGATCGCTAATTTCCCCTTTGAGTCCCGGTTTCACCAGTGGATTACAAGGCAGGTGCTGAGTCCTGCAGTGCGCTCTGTAGCGGCCGCTAGGCTCCTGGATGCCCAGGGCAGTTCTAGAGCCCCGTCCCAAGCATTCCCTCCATGGAGTCCATGGAGGCGCCTCCTGATGTGTCACATGACTGGCAGGATCTCACCTCTCGCTAGATCCTGCTGGTCGGCGGAATGATTGCGGAGGGAGACTGGGGACTTCTTCCCCCAGTCTCCCTCTGCTCCCGGTGGCCAGAAGCAGCAGATCAGACCACTGTTCTCGCCGGGGGATGAGAGGGGAATATTTGATTTTTGGGGGGGTTTTCAGCTGCTGCTAACAGATTCTGCAGCAGTTCAGAGCTGGTGTTAACTTTTTGGTTGGCGACAGCTATTTGTAATTAGCGTTAGGACCTAGTGCTACCATTTTTATTTGACTAACTTTAGGTTTACAAGACAAGCTTTCGAGTTTACGACTTTCTTCTTCAGGTCTTCAGACAACCAAGAACCCCGCACTTCAAAAAAAATCTACTAGGGCGCAGGATTTAGGTCATAAAATTACAACAATCCAGTATTAAGCTGCTACTCCGAGATTCGTTAATTAAATTTGCAGTATTAATTGAAGTATCACCGATGTTTCAGTTCCTCCAAACTTTCATCAAGGTAACCTTGATATGTATATATACAGATATACAAATCAAATGGTGGCGCACAACAACGAGCGTGTGTGAAGATATATGCAATAAATCAAGCTGTTTCGCATCATATGAAGTCTTTGTCGTTCGCCTCCATTCAATTTTTACAACATATATATACATCCATCAGTAAGTAGACGCATCACGAAAAAAAAAAAAAATCCATAAAGAAGGATAGACGTTTCAGTCCCCACTGGGATTTTTCATTTTGAGACAAGTCCCTGTGGGGAACTGAAAAGGCTTTCTTTCACTCTGCACCCTGCACACATGACTGCCCTTTCAGAGGGAACCACCTCTCCTATAAGGGCAGGGCAGACTTAATCAGGCATTAGTTTAGGGTTGACCCTATAGGGGGAAAAGGGCATTCTCCATTCACCTGCTAACAAATCTGTGTTCCACCACCCTGCCCCTAATCACACTGTCACAATATATATGTAAATACATATATGAATATGTAATATACCCAGGACATACTTGAAAATGAGAGAAATCTCAATGTATCCTTCCTGGTAAATACTTTATAAATAAATATATATGATAGAGTGTGTAGCAACAAAAGCGAGCAATCTTAGATTACATATGTGAGCAGGGTCGCACTTTCTATATATATACGTATATAATTTCAACAACTGAGGGCACTCACGGGTCTTCACATAAAAGTCCAATCTTTATTTTAAATGCATCAACGTTTGAGCTCGTTCAAGTCTTTATCAAGACTAAGATATCAAGATTAGGGATGTGCATGCTGAAAAATTTGTTTGGTTTAGTTTAGTTTCTTTTCCTTTTTAAATAATTTGTTTTCGGAATTTCGTAACAAATTTTGTTTCGTATTTCGTTTCATTTTGTTTTGGTTCGATTCAAAATTTCAGATTGATTTGAAATTTCTAATCGATTTGAAATTTTGTATTGATTCGAATTTCATATATCAATTCGATAGTTGATATCAATTCACATTTTGGATCACTAGATAAAACCCCAATTAACCAAATTTTGCTCTTAAAAGACAATCTAGAGTTAAATATAAAGCTGTGTCACAGATTTAGTATTTGAGTCAAATTAAACAGTGAAACAAAATTAATTTGTTTCATAAAGTCCTTTGCTGACTATTACTTGTATTGTAAGTTAAGATCAATTCGATAGTTGATAGATCAATTCGGTATCGATTCGGTAGTTGATATCAATTCGAATTACGGAACACCAAAAAAAAAAATATTCAAAGTTTTCTTTTATGATGATGAGATAGTGTAAGATGAAATAAATTCTTTATATACCATTTCTTTCGTTTCAAATTCGTATCGTATCGATTCATTATTTGTAAGTACTTCCGAAATACGAATTAATGGATTTTGTTCCGAATTCCGAATTTTTTTTTAAACCAATGCACATCTCTAATCAAGATTTACCACGACTTGATAAAGGTTCGAAACGTTAATGCATTTACAATAAAGATTGGACTTTTAGTGACGACACGTTAGCGCCCTCAATTGTTGAAACTGTATGTGCTGTGCAGGCTGCACCGGGGCTGAATCACTTAATGGTGAGTTGAGGAGCAGAGTGCCTGGTTTTGTATGTATATATTTTTATATATCATTAAAAAAAACTTACTTTAGTGGTCATTCATATACATTTGCCTATATAAATATTTCCTGTCTTTTATATATATAAAATATTTTGGGTAAAAATGTGTTATTCTTCTGGTAAACGTAAGAAAACATACCTAGAATTGCCTCGTTAGAACTCATGCGTTTAACGACACGGCGAAGTTTTCTGTTTGAAAGGATTATGTGATTGCGATTGTTTACGGCTCGATGCAAGACAATATTTTTTCAGTTTTATTTTTTTTCCCCCTTTCTACGCTAAGCCAGATATTGTGTAAACGGCAATAGGAAATAAATATTTCCATTAAAAGCAAATGCCCTTGAAAGATAAACAGGAAGATAAAGAGCTCGCTTGACTGAATGGAACGCACCATATTAAATGTTCTCAAAGCACGCCATTATCCACTGTAATGTCTAGTGACATTTAACCTTGGCCTTCAGAAAAAAAAAAAAAAAATGAAAGAAGATATACTTTTTGAGCACCTCACACCTCTTTGTCTGACAATGGATTATGCATTCGATGTTTAATGTTCATCTCGCAGTCACATTTTGCCTCCTAGGACAATACGTTGCGCACAGCTTAATATGAGAGGTAATTTAAAAGGATCCATGGGCGCCATAAATCACGGAAGGTCTGCTGGAGCAGTTTATGAATAGTACTAAAACTCTGATCCAGAACAACTTCATCCGAATCAGGTTTAAAGGATTTTCTTTCTATTAACTATTAGAATGAGCTAAACATTAAACAAATGGATTTAATCTTTAAATATATATATATATATATAAAATATGTGGGATATATACGCATTTCATCAACAGAGAATGAGGTACACGTTCGGAATCATGTTTGTCAATAATATTCTATGTAGAGAAGCAGAGGCTTTTTACAATGAGGCAATAAGAGGCTGTAATAGAGGCTGGTAGAAAGAAAGAAAGGAAGATAGATAGATAGATAGATAGATAGATAGATAGATAGATAGATAGATAGATAGATAGATAGATAGATAGAGAAGGGATATACTGATAGAGGGATAGATATATAGATAGATAGAGGGATAGATGGATGGTAGATAGATAGATAGATAGATAGATAGATAGATAGATAGAGAGGGATATACTGATAGAGGGATAGATATAGATAGATAGAGGGATAGAGAGATAGATGGATGGATAGATAGAGGGATAGAGAGATAGATGGATAGAGAGATAGATGATGGTAGATAGATAGATAGATAGATAGATAGATAGATAGATAGATAGATAGATAGATAGATAGATAAACAGATAGATAGATAGATAGATAGATAGATAGATAGATAGATAAACAGATAGATAGATAGTTAGATAGATAGCTAGAGGGATAGAGAGGGATAGACATAGGGTTCGATTGTTAGAGGGATATATATAGATAGATAGATGTATAGATAGAGGGATAAACATAGAGATAGATAGATGATAGATGGATAGATGGATGGATGGATCTATGGATAGATAGACAGACAGACAGATAGATAAACAGATAGATAGATATTAGATAGATATATATTAGATAGATAGATAGTTAGATAGATAGCTAGAGGGATAGACAGAGGGATAGATTGTTAGAGGGATAGATAGATAGATAGATAGATAGATAGATAGATAGATAGATAGATATGGGATGGATAGAGACATAGATAGATAGATAGATAGATAGATAGATAGATAGATAGGCATGCAGACTGTTTTTACAAACATTTGTGAAAGAATGGGTCGCTCTCAGGAGCTCAGTCGGATGCAGTAGTGTAAAGCACGCCGCCACTGGACTCTAAAGCAGTGGAGACGCGATCTCTGGAGTGACGAATCGCGCTTCTCCATCTGGCAATCTGATGGACGAGTCTGGGTTTGGCGGTTGCCGGGAGAACGGTACTTGTCTGACTGCATTGTGCCAAGTGTAAAGTTTGGTGGAGGGGGATTATGGTGTGGGGTTATTTTTCAGGAGCTGGGCTTAGCCCCTTAGTTCCAGTGAAATGAACTTTGAATGCTTCAGCATACCAAGACATTTTGGACAATTCCATGCTCCCAACTTTGTGAGAACAGTTTGGAGCTGGCCCCTTCCTCTTCCAACATGACTGTGCACCAGTGCACAAAGCAAGGTCCATAAAGACATGGATGACAGAGTCTGGTGTGGATGAACTTGACTGGCATGCACAGAGTCCTGACCTCAACCCGATAGAACACCTTTGGGATGAATTAGAGTGGAGACTGAGAGCCAGACCTTCTCGTCCGACATCAGTGTGTGACCTCACAAATGCGCTTCTGGAAGAATGGCCAAAATTCCCATAAACACACTCCTAATCCTTGTGGACAGCCTTACCAGAAGAGTTGAAGCTGTTATAGCTGCAAAGGGTAGACCAACGTCATATTGAACCCTATGGATTAGGAATGGGATGTCACTTAAGTTCATATGCGAGTCAAGGCAGGTGAGCGAATACTTTTGGCAATATAGTGTAGATAGATAGATAGATAGAGAGATAGATAGAGGGATATATTGATAGATAGATAGATAGATAGATAGATAGATAAACAGAGGATATATAGATAGATAGAAAGATAGATAGATATAGGGATAGATAGAGATAGATAGATAGACAGACAGAGGGATAGATAGATAGATAGATAGATAGATAGATAGATAGATAGATAGATAGATAGATAGATAGATAGATATGGGATAGATAGATAGATAGATAGATAGATAGATAGATAGATAGATAGATAGATAGATAGATAGATAGATATGGAATGGATAGATAGATAAATAGAGATAGATAGATAGATAGATAAATAGAGATAGATAGATAGATAGATAGATAGATAGATAGATAGATAGATAGATAGATAGATAGATATGGGATAGATAGATAGATGGGATAGATAGATATGGGATAGATAGATATGGGATAGATAGATAGATGGATAGATAGATAGATAGATAGATAGATAGATAGATAGATAGATAGATAGATAGATATGGGATAGATAGATAGATGGGATAGATAGATAGATAGATATGGGATAGATAGATAGATAGATAGATAGATAGATAGATAGATAGATAGATAAATAGATAGAGATAGATAAATAGATATAGATAGATAGATGTGGGATAGATAAATAGATAGAGATACATAAATATATAGAGATAGATAGATAGATGTGGGATAGATAGATAAATAGATAGAGATAGATAAATAGATATAGATAGATAGATAGATATGGAATGGATAGATAGATAAATAGAGATAGATAGAAAGATAGATAGATAGATAGATATGGGATAGATAGATAGATGGGATAGATAGATAGATAGATAGATAGATAGAGATAGATAGATATGGGATAGATAGATAGATATGGGATAGATAGATAGATAGATAGATAGATAGATAGATAAATAGATAGAGATAGATAAATAGATAGAGATAGATAGATGTGGGATAGATAGATAAATAGATAGAGATAGATAAATATATAGAGATAAATAGATAGATGTGGGATAGATAGATAAATAGATAGTGAGATAGATAAATAGATATAGATAGATAGATAGATAGATAAATAGATAGATAAATAGATAGAGATAGATAAATATATATAGATAGATAGATAAATAAATAGATAGAGATAGATAAATAGATAGAGATAGATAGATAAATAAATAGATAGAGATAGATAAATAGATAGATAGATAGATAGATAGATAGATAGATAGATAGATGTGGGATAGATAGATAGATAGATAGATAGATAGATAGATAGATAGATAGATAGATAGATATGGGATAGATAGATAGATAAATAGATAGAGATAGATAAATAGATATAGATAGATAGATAGATAGATAGATGTGGGATAGATAAATAGATAGAGATAGATAAATAGATAGAGATAGATAGATAGATAAATAGATAGAGATAGATAAATAGATAGAGATAGATAGATAGATAGATAGATAGATAGATAGATAGATAGATATGGGATAGATGGAGAGATAGATAGATAGATAGATAGAGATAGATAGATAGATAGATAGATAGATAGATAGATAGATAGATAGATAGGTAGACAGACAGAATGAGGGATAGATAGATAGAGGTACATAGGGTCCTATTACAAACTTAACGCTAGCATTAGCTCTCAGATATAAGTGCCTTTAGCGCATGACTCCCTATTACATTCCGAATGCTAACGGATTAAAAAAACGTTAGAGCATCAGAGATTGCACTAGCTTCCACAAGTTTACTGTACTTTGCACATCCTATACTTAACATGAGGAGCAGAAAGAGTAATTACAGTTAGGATTACAATGTTCGAGCGCTGAAACCCCACCAATAAATCAGATACTCACCTCTCATCCCACGGCGAGGACAGTGGCCCCATCTGCCACTTCTGGCCGCCGGGAGCAGAGTGAGACTGGGGTCAAAAAAGTCCCCAGTCTCAATCTGTCAATCACTCCGCGGCCCTGCACAATCTCGTGAGAGCAAGATCGCGCAGGGCTAAAGTCTTGGCAGCACAACCCTCCATGGAGGTGGCACGTTAGTGCAGAGCCGGCCCAAGCCACTGTGCTGCCTGGAGCGACGGATGAAATGCTGCACCCCCCCCCCAAATAGAAAAAAAAACACGTGGCATGTAAAAGCGTATCCAGAGCTCCATAGCATTACAACTCACAGTAATGTGTGGTTTGTATCAGCGTGAGTATTATTTCTGTGGAGCTCTGTGATACAGTAATGTGCGGTGTGTATGAGTGTATCACAGAGCTCCACAGCAATAAAACTCACAGTAATATACAGTGTGTAACAGCGTGAGTTTTATTGTTGTGGATCTCTGTGATACACTCATACACACCGCACATTACTGTGAGTTTTATTGCTGTGGAGCTTTGTGATACACACATTACTCACAGTAATGTGCAGTGTGTGTGTATCACATAGCTCCACAGCAATAAAACTCACAGTAATGTGCAGTGTGTATGAGCGTAAGTGTTATTGCCGTGGAGCTCTGTGATATGCTCATACACACCACACATTACTGTGAGTTTTAATAATGTGGAGCTCTGTGATAAAGTAATGTGTGGTGTGTATGCGTGTATCACAGAGCTCCACAGCATTAAAACTCACAGTAATGTGTGGTGTGTATGAGCATATCACAGGGCTCCACAGCAATAAAACTACATATTGAATTTCACAGATGGGGGGAACAGTGCCTGGGAACGGTGAGAAGCATATGGAGACAGGAATCAGACTGCAGACAGAGCCTGCTGGTAAGTCTCCCTCTCCTTCCTACACATCTCTCCCCCATCCCTCCCCATCCCTCCTGCACTCACGTGTGTGTGAGAGTCTGTGTGTGTGTGTGAGTTACTGTGTGTGAGTTACTGTGTGTGTGTTAGTGTGTGTGTTAGTGTGTGTGTTTGACTGTGTGTGTGTGTTACTGTGTGTGTGTTACTGTGTGTTGGTAATAGAAGGACACCGGGAACTGTTGGTAATAGGATGACACCGGGAACTTTTGGTAATAGAAGGACACCGGGAACTGCTGGTAATAGAAGGACACCGGGAACTGTTGGTAATAGAAGGACACTGGGAACCGTTGGTAATAGAAGGACACCGAGAACTGTTGGTAATAGAAGGACACAGGGAACTGTTGGTAATAGGACACCGGGAACTGTTGGTAATAGGACGACACCGGGAACTGTTGGTAATAGGATGACACCGGGAACTTTTGGTAATAGAAGGACACCGGGAACTGTTGGTAATAGAAGGACACAGGGAACTGTTGGTAATAGAAGGACACCGGGAACCGTTGGTAATAGGATGACACAGGGAACTGTTGGTAATAGGATGACACCGGGAACTTTTGGTAATAGAAGGACACCAGGAACTGTTGGTAATAGAAGGACACCGGGAACTGTTGGTAATAGGATGACACCGGGAACTTTTGGTAATAGAAGGACACCAGGAACTGTTGGTAATAGAAGGACACCGGGAACTGTTAGTAATAGAAGGACACAGGGAACTGTTGGTAATAGAAGGACACCGGGAACTGTAGGTAATAGAAGGACACCGGGAACTGTTGGTAATAGAAGGACACTGGGAACTGTTGGTAATAGAAGGACACAGGGAACTGTTGGTAATAGAAGGACACCGGGAACTGTAGGTAATAGAAGGACACCGGGAACTGTTGGTAATAGAAGGACACCGGGAACTGTTGGTAATAGAAGGACACCGGGAACTGTAGGTAATAGAAGGACACCGGGAACTGTTGGTTCCCACTGTACTTCTGCAAGCTGTAAGAGGAGACAATGGTTGACTGTGGGCCAGAGTTGAGTATAGAGGACTTTTCCTGTGTTTATTGTTTGGTGTTAAGAGTTAAGCTTTTATCCTTCGCAATCATAGATACATAGATATTGTCCTTCATTACTCATTCAAGTTGTGAGATATCTTTGTACGCAGCTCTTTTGTTACAGCTTTATTTTCAGGAAGCTACAGTTCAATTTCGAATTCATTCTTGTGTATAAAACGTGCGCTGATGTTTCTGAGTGAGTCAAATGAGTCTTCTCTCTTCTACAATACGAGTTTAATTGCATGAACCCTTAACAGAAGAGTGAACAGCAATTATTTGAAATATTTCTAAACCATTATTCTGAGGCCATCCACAGGGATCATATCAACTCTAAGGGATAATTATTGCTTGAATACATTTACTAGGTCTCCAAAAAGCATATTAGTTACTAAACAGTTCATGCCATAAGAAACCTTCCAGCTCTGGCAGACACCCTTAGGGCATATAAAGACCTGTGAGTATTATGATGTAACAACGCTCAGCGATAATGCAGTTATATTTGGAAAGCCTTTACTTTGAAATAAACCTGTTTAAAAAAAATAATATATATATATATATATATATATATATATATACTGTATATATTCTTAAGAAACTGACAAAAAAATCCTCATAACCCCTTCATTGCAAGCATTTGTGTTACAAAAGCATTATCCCAGCATTTTTTTGGAACACGGTGGCTTCAGGTAACACTTGGAAGTAAGTTTAAAAAAAATAATAATGTGCACAAAAAAATAACTGGTAAAATTATACAATTCTTTTTACATTTCATTTGTTAATGTATCCTCCACAAAAAAAACTAAAGCTGTGATGAAAATACCTAGATAATATACAATATCGCTTATATTAGAGGTTTTTGGTCCAGTATTCCATTAGCGGTTCCCTCCTGTTACTGTTACAAGGGTTTATAAATCGCAAACAAGTTCTCTAGCGCTGTTCAGTGCGTAAGTCAAAACAACAAATATACACACACAGAGAAGAGTGCGGGGAGAGGACTTTGCTCAAGAGCTTACAATGTATGAGTTATGAGTCCAGCAGCTACGTCGTAAAAGTGAGCTGCTAAGGATTATCGACTTGCGACAATATTTCCCTTTAACCCCTTCACAGACAGGTGGCTTTCCATACTACCACTCTCAGGAACCAGTGGTTTTATGGAAAATCATTTTTAATTAATTATACAGTAAGAAATATTTGGGGATATTCTCAATGTATTCCTTCGTGTAATAACCTATTTGGCAGGCTGATTTCGCCATCTACTGGCCAAATTGAGATACTGCAGTTCTGAGAAGGCCCAGCAGGGGAAAAGTCTGTAAGAGACACTGCGATACTGGTATTAAAAAGTATGAGCTCCTCAGGCATCATGTCCACGGCACTAATACTTCGGGGGCATCTTCTGGAGCCCAAAAGCAATCAATGAATATAATTTTTCAGAGATACAGCTTAGCCTCAGATGGTGTCAACAGTCAACACGATCTCGGGCTGCTGTGTCTGCTGCTGCTGATCGTGTATAAACTATAACAGTAGTGAAGGGATTAAAGAAAATACACTTTTTCCAAATAATAGAGAGCTGGTAATAGTCAGAGATTCGATAATAATTAATGGCTCATTAGCAGATCACTGTTACCTGCTCCAGTGTGATAACGTCCCAGGACATTAAAATGTCTCTTACCTGGAATTCTACAATCGGGAAGACTCAAAAAATTGCCTTCTGGATTTCAGTAATTCCAGATTAGAGGCATCCCACAAAGGAGCTGCCACTGGGGAACCCAACTCCGAGCACTGCAGCCGACTATGGTGCATGCTGGGAGCCTTTGAGTAGCCTCAACATGTGACATCACCAGAGTCACGCTGACTCCTAGCATCACGTCAACAGAGTAACCCCTCAGAGCGCTCTCAGCGTATTTACATGGTTGTGGCTGCATCAGGAAAGGGATCACAGCTCTCTTGCCATGATCTCATCCTCTAAAACATCACATTCTCACCGATTCTGAAATCCAGAAGAATCCGAAATCCGGAATCCTCAGGGTCCAGAGCACGCCGGATAAGGGATGCTAAACCTGCATATTTATCTAGAGAAAGAGGCTATTCAGAGACAGCCGGTCTGGCCTCGAAATTGCACCGAACAGCGAATTTCCCCGTTTGGGGTCATTCGGTTATTCAAAAGCTGGCAATTCGCAAAATATTGGCGCATTGCCAGGGTAATACAGTGATCTTCAGCGGCAGTTAAATCCCCATCGTGAAGTAACGGTTAATCTAGTCAGAGACACCGAACAGCAGAGAAATATCAGTGAAATGTCAGTGAAATGCTCTGATTTTCGGTGGTTTCATTCGGCAGGTTTAATCAGGCGAATCCCATAGGCTTCAATGTAAAAAATATTCCAGTTTTTAATAAGTATCTATTAAACAGTTTATTCTTTTAATTTGCAGCAGAAAGTCTCTTTAGTTATTTACTTTTTAGGATTTTTCAGGCAGTTTTTCAGCAAATTCAGTTTTTCTGTTTTTGTTTTTTTAAATAACGTTTTTTTTTCTGTAACAGGCCTTTTTATTATTATTCCTAGGAGCTAATATATTAATTCCTGGCATTTTCATGCAGTAGTTCTTTTGCAAATAGCTATTCAGAGTCGCCGTGTTTTTTGTTTTTGTACCCCGTTCGTCGGCTTGTCTGCTTTTTCCAACGGCTGGTTCGGCACTGTGTTCGGTTGATCGTCAGCTTTTTTGGACACGTTTGGCGGGTTTGCAGCTGATCGTCGGATATGTTCGGAGGGTTTGCAGCGGCTTATCGGATCGGTTATTGGTTTTCAGCGGTTTTTACTTACGATTCGGCGGTTGTTCGGCGTCTCTTCCCCGCACTTCTGGGACCCCGCGGTGATTGCTGAATTAACCGCAGGGTCAGTGAATATGACTCCCCGAAGTGCAGGGAAAGAAAGAATAACGCCTGATGTTATTTTAAACCTGTGTTCAAATCTTATAAGAGTTTGCAGAAAGATAATTTAGCTTTAGAATATACAGGGTTATTCAAAGAGCTCCGAATGGCTGCCGAAAGGTAATCGAACGCTGGAAATCAGCGTTCGGTTACCTTTCTTGGTCATTCGGCTATTCAGAGAGCAGGCAATTCGGCAAATGTTGGCGAATTGCCTGCACATACGCTGCCTGTTCAGTGCCTGTTCGAGGGCAGTGAAATCCCCATAGCTTCGTCTATTCAGAGAACAAAAACCAGCAGTGAAAAGTTGCCGAAATGCCCTGCCATTCGGTTGCTTCATTCGACAGGTTTATTCAGGCGAATCCCATAGGCTTCAATGTTAAAAATATTCCCGTTTTAATTCAATATCTAATAAACCGTTGATTAGAATATTCTGCAATAAATAGATTTTTTAGGATCTTTTAAGTATTTTTAGTTTTTTTTTAAACTTTTTTTTTTTTTTCAGTAACAGCCCTTTTTATTATCATTCATTGGATCTTATATGTAAATTTCAGACATTTTCGCTCTGTAGTTTCTTTGCAAACAGCGTTTCACTTTTCAAACATTCAAGCGTACTTTTTTTTTTTACTCCATTCGTCTGCAGTGTCGGCTTTTTCAGGCGGCTGCTCCGCGCTGTGATCGGCTCCTGCTCGGGTTTCTCCTGCGTGTTCGGTGGGGTTAATCCAGATGTTTTTGCTGGTTTTGGTGTGCATTCGCCTGGGTTTTGCGGTGAGTGTTCGGCAGGTTTTCGGCAGCTTTTCCCTGCACTACGACGGCCCTGTGGTGCTTGCTGAATACACCGCAGGGTCGCCGAAATGGGATCGCCAAATCGTACCGAATTGAAGAGAACGAAAAGTCACCGAACGTGCTGTGACTTTTCAAATCTCTTTGAATGACCCTTATAGTTAATATTCTATGATGTGCTCAGTTTTCCTCCATGTTATATATTTCATTTTTTCCTCGATGCACGAGTCATCATTTTGTAAAAAAATATTTACAGTACTGACCTACAATTAAGATACCATCTCTCCAACACAGGTCACATGATGCACAGTATTTATTGTTTTGTCTTTATAAGAATCAAAGTAACATATTTGTGTGCTTTAAACTTGGAGAAAAAGAAAACAGTCAAAAAACCCAACAGAATTAAGGCAACTCTGTACAATGTAACAAAAATTATTCATAAAAAAGCATTTCAATATGAAAATACCATACAAATATAAAATGTGATAAAAAATATCTCATATGCAGAAAGCTAAAAAAGCAAAAATATCTGTTATATTTGTATCACTATATTTTACTTGCTTGTGTTTTGCTATTGAACACACATTCTGTTATGGTCGCTTCAACAGCATTCGGCTTAGAATTCCACAGTGCCCTCTATCTTGCAATTCCACAGTAACATATCATATGTCCTCACTGTCCACTAGGGATGTGCATGGCTGAAAAATTTGTTTAGTTTAGTTTCATTTCGTTACGTTTTTAAATCATTTCGTTTTCGGAATTTCGTAACTAATTTCGTTTAGTTTTGGTTCGATTTGAAATCTCGAGAAGATTTGAAATTTCGAATCGATTCGAATTTCATATATCAATTTGAATATTGGATCACTAGATAAAACCCCAAATTATCAAATTTTGCTGTTAAAAGAAAAGCTAGGGTTAAATTTTAAGCTGGGTCACAGATTTAGTATTTGAGTCAAATTAATCAGGGAAACAAAATTTATTTGTTTCATTAAGTCCTTTGCTGACTATTACTTGTATTGTAAGTTAAGATCAATTCGATAGTTGATATCAATTTGATAGTTCATTTCAAATTCGATAGTTGATATCAATTATTCAAATTTTTCTTTTATGATGATGACACTGCGTAAAACGAAATAAATTCGTAAATAAAACCATTTCGTTTTGAGTTCGTATCGATTTGTTATTCGGAAGTAGTTCCAAATACGAATTATCAAATTTCGTTCCAAATTCCAAATTTTTCCGAAACAAATGCACATCTCTACTGTCCACAATATTAGCATATTCACTGGAGATGAGGATGACTCGACAGCCGGGCTATCAAACTCCATTCCCCCAGACATTTCTAATTACAACTCCCATGATTCCCTGGCCATCTATTGCATTGAAAGAATTCTGGGAATTGTAGGCATCAACATCTGGTGGGTCATGAGTTTGACAGCCCTGCTACTGGACTAAGAATGATTATTCTGTCCTTATTTCTTAAAACTGCGCATGCAAGAACTATACAGTCAAAACCCAAGATTACAGTAATGGGGCGTCTAAATTAACCCCAAATTTGACATTGGAAGATATTGGAATCTTGGACGAGCAACCCATTGTTCTCATGCTAAACACCCACCAACTCCGTCTATGCTATTAACCTCAAAACTGCGATGAGCGTGTTTACAGTAACAGACAGAGCAGATCTTGAGATCAAGTTAACACATTCTGGAGTTACGCTTTATCTTTGCAAATTAAATTTGTTTGGTGCAAATTAATATGCTTTGCAATTTGGCTCCAGAAGGTGCTCCAAATGTTCTACAAAAAGGTTTCACAAGTGAATATCTGTGTATGATGCAGAGATATTCCCCTTCTGCAGCACAGAACCCCAGCTGCAATAGCTCCTTTTGGCCAGTAGGTGGCGACGCCTGTATGCCGAATGGGACTAGAACAGTAAATCATACATTAATTATGTATTTCGGCTGTACCCACTTTATAATTAATGAGCAGTGATCTTAAAAAAGATCCATTGGTTCCAGGCAGTGGATTTCAGGAAAATCACTTGGTTTTGAAGGGTTTAAAATTGCTAATTTGGCTACTATTCATTTTTGAGCACGTCAAAGAGGCTGTGCTGTTGAGGAAGTGGACATAATCAGTTCCCATGTAGGCTGTGGTTTCTGTAAGTTGATGGTTGTGGGAGGTGGGGAGAGCACTTTTGCATGTTGTGAAATTAATTTGTATATCAAAGACACTCCTTAACTCCCACAGCTGCCGAACCTCGTGTGAAAAAGGTGGCTTTGGGTACCAAGCAATCATCTTCTGTCTAGATGAGGGTCAGCAACCTTGGCTCTCCCGATGTTTTGGAACTACAGCTCCCAAGATGCTCAGTTACTAAAAAAGGTGGGCGGAGCGTTAAGGGGAGTGTAATTCCATATCTGGAGGCCCAAGGTCGCTGACCCCTGGTTTAGACCTTCACAAAGGGTTTAGGTGGATCCAGTACTAGTGTTAAACTATTCTCTACATATCAATATATGCCACATGGTCTCGACTTGTATTTCCTTGATGTTGGACGATATCTCATCCATTTTACACTTGCAGCTCTAGCAGTAAGTGATGAAACAACAGTGGTTGATAGGAACGTTTAATGTCTTGTAGCCACTTATTGACCAATGACAGCCTGGGTGGTGATCAAAAATGCTACGATCTTTGGATCCTGGAGTTCAGCTAAAAGTGTAGGGTAATAAGGAAATTTTTTTCTGTATGTATGTAGCATATATCTTGCAAATCTGAAACAAAACCAACTCTTGGGGGGTTAATTAACCTCTTCATTACCAAGTGATTTTCCAAACATCCACTGCCAGGAAAATGATTTCAATTAATTATACAGTATTAATATTTGGGAACATTCCCAATGTATTCCTTACCATAATAACCTATTTGGCTGGCAGATTTCGCCATCTACTGGACAAAAAGACTTACTGCAGGTAGAACTGCAGCCCGTGGTTCTGTGCATCGGCTGACGAAAGGTCATGTGTCTGTACATTCCCCAGCTGATTTTAACCAGTTTTAGCACCTCGGGAATTAGGCCCACAGAGCTAAAAGTTTTGGGGCACCTTGTGGAGCCCAAAAGCAAGTGAAATTAACTTGCAGCAAGCAAATTTAATTTGCAATAATAGATTACAGGCCCAGATGGAGTAAACACGATCTCGGGCTGCTGTGTCTGCTACTGCTGATCGTGTATACACAATCACAGTAGTCAATGGGTTAAAAAGTTGGCATAAGGATGGGGAATGACCATCACACCTGTATGGAGCTGCCGATTCTAAATAAATAGGTTATTCAATACTGAAATAGAGCCTGTACTCCCTCTCTGTCACTGCAGTCAGAAGGACACGGTAAACAAATAGTTATCTGGTGTCCTTCAATCAGACACATATTGTACTACGACTCCCGCCACACTCCCTGGAGTAACTTCAGTCTAACCCTCCTAAATTGTGTACCCGTACGTAACACACTAGTTATGGCAGCTTACCTGGAGCTGGGAATAAATGACTGGCTTCTCACAAGTAGCTGCTCCGTCAGGAAAAGGGGACCGTTTCATTTCTTTAAGTTATTTAATACAAAACCCTAAACCCTTCACTACCAAGCACTTTCTGTTGAAAAACATATGTGTATAACATTTATTTGAAACAATTTGGATGCATATTTAACAATTAAATATAGGGTAAAATGGCAGTTTTGCAAAGAACCTGTACTTACAAAAATAGCAAAAACATTAAGATAATTTAAATTTGCTCAATTTTCAATTGTAATGTATTGATTAATCCTTTACATAAATATTGCTGGGATGAAAGGTTTTAAACTCTAGATGGTGTCCCTTATCTTGCAAAAGTCACATGGCATCTGCATTATCAGCTTACAGGCAGATATAGCCTTTGTGTCAGATGCAGTAAATGTGCTGCAGACAGATAATAAAATGGTGAGATCTCCTGTTTATGGGGGTTTGTAGTGATCATAATGGGATTATTAGCATTGTAATATCTGTATGTGCTGCATAATGCCTGTGTATGGCAATTACAGTAACACCTTGTATCTGTATGTGCTGCATAATGCCTGTGTATGGCAATTACAGTAACACCTTGTATCTGTATGTGCTGCATAATGCCTGTGTATGGCAATTACAGCAACACCTTGTATCTGTATGTGCTGCATAATGCCTGTGTATGGCAATTACAGCAACACCTTGTATCTGTATGTGCTGCATAATGCCTGTGTATGGGAATTACAGCAACACCTTGTATCTGTATGTGCTGCATAATGCCTGTGTATGGCAATTACAGCAACACCTTGTATCTGTATGTGCTGCATAATGCCTCTGCATGGGAATTACAGCAACACCTTGTATCTGTATGTGCTGCATAATGCCTGTGTATGGAAATTACAGCAGCACCTTGTATCTGTATGTGCTGCATAATGCCTGTGTATGGCAATTACAGCAACACCTTGTATCTGTATGTGCTGCATAATGCCTCTGTATGGGAATTACAGCAGCACCTTGTATCTGTATGTGCTGCATAATGCCTGTGTATGGAAATTACAGTAACATCTTGTATCTGTATGTGCTGCATAATGCCTGTGTATGGCAATTACAGCAACACCTTGTATCTGTATGTGCTGCATAATGCCTATGTATGGCAATTACAGTAACACCTGGTATCTGTATGCGCCGCATAATGCCTGTGTATGGCAATTACAGCAACACCTTGTATATGTACTGTATAAGGATTTGCACTCATTATAACCCTATGAATCTTATCCCTGGACAGCACTGAGTGACCCCAGAGCTCCCCCCGGCTGCTGTAATACTGCAGTAAAGTTTGTTGACCTTTTTGGTTTAGTGAGGGTGGGTGCTGCTCCTTGTAGCTTCTTTACAGTAATTCTGGTAGCAGGAGTGAGATCTCACTGAGATTTTCATTTCTACACCGGGAAACACTAATCTTGCATTAAAAAAGGGGTTTTATGCTAATTATTGGTATTTATTGTATTACAATTCAAAATCGAGTTTACACGTTTCTTGGTAGTGAAAGGGCCAAGGGATAAATAGCTACCATTGGTCTTGAAATGATAAAAGCTGTTCACTGGAATGAAACATAATACCCAATCCTAGTATTAAGTGTATTCTGGCACAGCGGCCATTGGAAAGATACAGGATACATATAAAGTTCTGCTGTACAGCATACGCTTGCTTGTTGCATTGGTAAAATATAAGAGTTTTCTACTTTACAGTCATTTTTCAAAAAATTTTCAAAGTCACAAAAAATATATATAAAAAAACGTAAAAAAAAGTTGTCTTTTTGCTCGCGGCAGTTTTGCTCATAAGTCCCCGTCATCGGTGCTGAAGCTGCTTCTCCTGCTGCTTCCCTTAGAAAGGTCAGGTGAGGTCGCAGACAGGAAGGGGTCCGTTCCAAATGGAGACATCTCTTCTAACATCTGTTCCTTTAAAGCAGCGCTGAAGGATAAATCTGTAAAGTGTGAGAGCGGGTCAGAGAAGCCGGTGGATCCGTCGCACAGGTCAGTGGTTTGTCCGAGGGACAGTGGAAGCTGGTGGGGATATTCCTCCGAGATATCTTCTCCGTATGTTTGTTGCTTAATGACCTGCGATGCGAGTTCTACTGTGCACAAGGCTGGCATGGGAAGTCCGTGAGCCCGGGCCTGGATTTCAAGTTCCTACAGAATGGTAATAGGAAGAATTTAATACATTATGACAATTTCTATTCTCACGTTTACATTTATATGATCTAATCAATTAAAAGGATCATTTATTACATGTTTTGTATGTTTTTCCTCTCTTTGAACCCAAGAGGTAACTAGAAGGTAGCCCAGACGTTGACCCCTTACTCAAAGACCTTGGAGAGGTACCAGCTATACCCTCCTAAGTAGGCCGCAAATATTGTCGTGGATTGCTTTGTCTTCTTGAGGAAGATGCACTTTTTGGGTAATTGCAGTCTGATGCACCGGCACCTTTGAGCTCAAACCTTACAAGAGTGGGAGCACATGGAAGGCCATGCCACTGGTGCCCTTGCCCAGTCTCACTGTTCTCATAAATATGTTTTTGTGCTCCATCATTTATTACTGAACAAAGGTTTTTTAACTTTTCCCATGAAACTATTTTCTTATTTTTTTGATTGATTACCCCTGGTCAGTTTATTGTCATCTTCTTCGTTAACTCCTTCACTACCAAGATTGAATACGCTTGACCTTCTGAGCTGCTGCTGGTGCCACAATATCAAGTTTACTCGATTTAGTCTAATTCTGGAGCAATGCAAAGGAAGTTATTTAATTGCACATGAAATTCATTTGCAAATGGACTCTGGAATGAAATGCTGGGACTCTGTGTCTAAAACACAGAGTTCCAGCTGCAGTAGCCCTTTTCGGACACTAGATGGTGATGTATGCCTTTTAAATAGGTCTAATACAGTTGAAAATACATTGAGAATTTTTTCCAGTGATCTTTTTGCCGTATAATTAATAAACAGTGATTTTCCAAAAGGAAAAAAGACTTTGTAGTGAAGCAGTTAAATCCATTGTCTGTCTGGATGCTGTTTCTAGGCCTTGTATAAAAGCCTTTTAATAAATGTGGATAGGGGACACTGCCATGCCGGGACGTCCTCCACTTTTTTAGGAGTTACTCTAACAGAAATGTATTATTTTGAGTGATATCTTTAAAAGAAAACAGTCACGCGCATCTTCAGAGCTTCTGCTGGTGACATGATATCGAGTTTACTCGATTTAGTGCAATTCTGGAGCAATGCAAAGGAATTTCACTATTTTCAATTGAGCTGCAGAATGAATTAACTGGGACTCTGTGTCTTAACCCCTTCACTACCAAGTGATTTTCCAAAAAAACATTGTCAGAAACCAGTGTTTTTTTGTAAAATCATTTTTAATAATTGTACTTTAATACATGGTTTTTACTGTAAATAGCCTATTTGGCCAGTAGATGGTGCTATCTACTGCCACTTTGAGTCACAGAGGTTTGAGTAGCAGGTCTATATTTTTTTTCCCTGCATCGCCTGCTGACAGCTTCTGAAAGCCGATATTTCAAAGCTTTGAGCAGCTGATTTTATAGTTTTAGCTCTTTGGGCATTATGGTCACATGGCGAAAACTTTGGGGGCACCTTCTGGAGCCCAAAAGCTAATGAAATTTGTTTTCATCAAATGAATTTCATTTGATTTTGGGCTGCAGATCAGCATATCGAGATATCTCGATATTGGGGCACCGGATGGTACCTTTGAAGCACGAGATAACTTGATATTGGTATTGAAGGGGTTAAACAGGGATCCCCGGCCAATGCGCACGAGCCCCAGGTGCAGTAGCCCTTTCTTGGCCAGCAGATGGCCAGCAAAAGGGCTTAATTCAGTAAGAAATACATTGAGACTTTTCCCGTTGATGTTTTACTGTAATTAATGAAAAGAGTTTTTTTTTTTGCCTAAAAAAAAATACTAGCTCTTGAAAGTGAAAAATATGGAATATGGAAAATAACCTGGAAGTGAAGAGGTTAAATCCATTGTCACTTCCTGCATATGCTCTTTTTTCTGTCTTTGCATGATAATATAAAAACATTTAAGTAAATGGGGACAGGGAGACGCTGTCACGTCGTGACGTAATCCTCTTTTTTAAAAGTCGATCTTACAGAAATATATCATTTTTTGAGTGGTATCTTTAAAAAAAAAAAAAAGCCACTCGCATTACGGGCGACAAACAGTAAGAGCGGTTAATGGGAATGATAAATAAATGATAGCATCGGAAAGGATTGATGGGGACAATTTCTAGAACCTTGTAACTCATTCTTATCTTTCAACTGACCTGAATGCGGAGCAGCAATCTTCTATTGGCTTGTTCTAATTTCTTCTGCCTGTGTTCTAATTCTCGCCCCTTTTGTTGTTCTTTCTGCAGCCACTTGATGTATTCCACAGAAGCTTTTAAAATAGTTCCTTTGTTCCAGCGCATATCACTGCAAAATAGAAGAAATAACCTTTTTTTCTTCTCTCCTCCCAATTGTGCTCATCAGCAGAATTCATAAAAGCTTAAAAAATTTTTTTTTTTTTTTTTTTACATTAACCTGAAATAATGATTCACAAGGCTATTATTCACCCTTAGATATTATTGCTTCTGAATGGAAATTTTAATAGAATAGTTAAGAAGTCCTTATATAGTAAAAATTGAACTTAGAATGAAAATATGTGTCAAAAGAAACTAATAGAGAGACTTTTTTTGTGAGAGTGTTAAATGTATTATCATGATTCCGCCATTAGAGTTTTAATATTTTAAGTGAAAATTGCTTTTATTATTAACTTCGAGATTAAAATCTATGCGCTACTTATACATTAATGGAATAGAAAATGTACATTTACTATGGGCCGCAAACTACATTTTTTAAAGCTTATTTTAAGCGTACCATTCTCTAAATGCAAATCTCATCAGGGATGGGAGGAGAACACCATTGTTAACACATAAAAAAAGAATAGTCTTCGTTCAAAATATGGATTTTTTTTTGCAGTATGCATGAAATAACGTCACTTGGCTTTGCTCTGAAATACTTGATCTGTCCTTTTTTTACGATATTTTTCTTTAAGATCACATATTATTATTTTTATATTATTTTTTTATTATTATATTCCAGCTATAACTAACTAAATTGGAAATTTATCCTGGCAAATATATATATATATATTCCAAGGAGGAGGAATGCATGAAAAGAAATCGATGTTCGACAAGCCATCTTTCTGCATTTGTTATAGCTCATCCTAAAATTTAAGTCCAGGGTAATTTCTGTGCTAGAGAAAGAAATTATAACGATATATATATCACTGTCTGATAAAATTACAGTAAAATGCAATAAAATAAAATTACAAAAAAATATTAAATAAGACATTATAATAAAAATTATATAAACAACAATAATATAAAATTAAAACTTTAAAACAATATAAAACTCCAATAAAAACAATAATATAAAATTACAAAAAACACAATAATATAAAATTACAATAAAACCAAAGTGCGAAGCAGAACAATGAAAGGATGGCAAATATGCAAAATAATGCATCTTTATAACATAAAATATGCTAAAATGCTAAAAGGAACATCTTTGGCCTCTAATTTGTATCTGCATTACAAATGATGCGCCCTGTGCCCATCATCTATTAGGTTTTCATTTCCTTAGAAGGTGAGTTGCAGGCCTGACACACTCAGGAATTTATGGTTTGACCCATGACCTAAGAGTAAATTCGTATTGAGTTGTATTGCCTTTATACCTGTATATCAACCCCTTCCCGACTGTACTATGTACATCTGATCGGGAAGTCTCCCTTACACTCGCGGACGTACATACTACGTCAGGGTCCTAACCTCCCTCCCGCCTGCTACTTACCTCCCTCGCCAGCTCCCTGACATGCTGGAAGCCTGACCCGCCTTTTTAGGGGGCCGGCAGGCACGATGACATCATCACATTGCCTGATGATGTAATCGGCAGGCGCCCATTATGGGCGCCTGCAGTAAAAAATCAGGAAGGGGAGGGGGGGCTCCTGTGGAGCCCTCTATCTCCCCAACCATTCATGCTAGAGTAAAACAAATTACACCGCTGGAGGAAAGGGGAGAGTCTCCCCTTTTCAGCAGTACATAGCATTAACTATTTCACTGCCGCATCGCGATTCGGCACCAATCGGTGTCGAATCACGATTCAAACCTCCAGGTCACCCCCCCACCCACTGACATCATCACCATATGTGTGAGAACGTCAGTGGGCCAGTTAACCCTCTAGCTGCCAAGTGGTATCTCCCAATCCGTGGCAGCTAGAGGGTTATGTGTTAAATAATTGGAGAGGCCTGATCATGGCCTTTCCAATGACACCAACCATGACCAGGTTTGTTGTAAAAAGAATTAAAAGAAAATATTAAATTAAATGATAAAATTTAATAAAAAATTTGGGTTTGGTTTTTTTTAAAAAAAAATTGTATGGGGGGTTTACTAAAATAGGACCTAGGCTGACATTTAAAAATGATGAGCATAAAATGGTCAAAATGAGCTCAGTGCACAGAGGTGAAATAGATCAGCAGTGAAGAGGTTAAAAAGCAAAAACATACAAAAAATTGGGTATTTCTATTCTCAGGACAAAATTTTGAAACTATTTAGCCGGGGTCTTTTTTGCCGGTTGTAGAATTTGGGGATTAAGTTTCAAAAAAGTGTGTTTTTTCCATTTTTTCATCATATTTCATAATTTTTTTAAGAATAAATTATACGATATGATGGAAATAATGGTATCTTTAGAAAGCCCATTTAATGGCGGGAAAACGGCATATAATATGTGTGGGTTGCATAAACGTGTAAGAGGAAAATTTGACCTAAACACAAACAGCGCAGAGACGTAAAAACAGCAGCGGGCACCAAAGGACGGATTTTCGTAAAACCGCCCGGTCACTAAGAGGTTAAATGACCTATTTAGTAAAATGAGACCACAAAAAACAATAACAATAATATTTAGAAAAAGAGCATAAAAAGGTTAAAATAAAATAACAAACACTCACGGATCGTTTGACTTTGGAATTAGCGTGCCGAGTTCTTTAATTCTGTAGTTAATATTATATCGCCGTCGCCGTTCAACTGTCAAGAAAAAATAAGCATGATCAAATACTAGTGATTATACAGAAATAAAAAAAATGGAGAGCAATTTCATAAATATGGCGCAAGTGAAAAAATATTTCAGGGTAATCACTCAGTCAGGAGTGCTTGGCAGGTTGAATTGGGTTGAAAATGTCCATTGGCTTCCAGAATTAAAACTTCTATCAGGGTTATTCAAAGAAATCCGAATAGTGGCCGAAAGGGAACCGAATAGTGAAATTCAGCGTTCGGTTACCTTTCCTGGCCATTCGGCTATCCAGGGAGCAGGCAGTTCGCCAAATCTTGGCGAATTGCCTGCACATACGGTGCCTGTTCGAGGGCAGTGAAATCCCCATAGAGAAGCAATGCTTCGGCTATTCAGAGAACAAAAAACAGCAGTGAAAAGTTGCCGAATTTCCCTGCTGTTCGGTGGTTTCATTCGACAGGTTTATTCAGGCGAATCCCATAGGCTTCAATGTTAAAAATATTCCCCTTTTAATTCAATATCTAATAAACCGTTTATTATAATATTCTGCAGTAAAAAGTCTCTTTATTTATAGATTTTTTAGGATCTTTTAGGCATTTTTTGGCAAAAAGTTTTATTTTTTTGCTTTTTTAAATCATTTTTTCTTTTTTCTGTAACAGCCTTTTTTATTATCATTCATTGGATCTTATATGTAAATTTCAGACATTTTCGCTCAGTAGTTTCTTTGCAAACAGCGTTTCACTTTTCAAACATTCAAGCAAACTGTTTTACTTTTTTTTTTCACTCCATTCGTCTGCGGTGTCGGGTTTTTCTGGCGGCTGCTCTGCGCTATGAACGGCTCCTGCTCGAGTTTCTCCAGCGTGTTCGGCGGGGATAATCCAGATGGTTTTGCGGGTTTCGGTGTGCGTTCGCCAGGTTTTGCGGTGATTGTTCGTCGGGTTTGCGGCGACTTGTCCCTGCACTACGACAGCCCTGTGGTGCTTGCTGAATACACCGCAGGATCGCCAAAATGGGATCGCCGAAACGCATCGAATTCAAGAGAATGAAAAGTCACCAAACGTGCTGTGACTTCGATTCTCTTTGAATAACCCAGTATGTGTTTCATTTTTATATCTTGTGCTTCATATAGATACCCAACAGATAACACTCGTGTTTATTGGCACATGGTACAGTGTCCTTCACCGCTCATGATTTAGAGTTCCAGTATTTTTCAGACTATCTGCATTTTTCGGGACATGAATATATGTTTAACTACTTCACTACCAATATTGACTATACTCGATTTGCAAAGCACCTCTTTGTGAAGTACAGTCAATATTGTGTTAAACAGGATCAATGCAAAGGAATTTTGCTTATTGCAAATGAAATTCATTTGCATTTGGGCTCCAGAATGTCCCCGTAATGTTTTAGCACCGTGTGCATGATGCTGATGATGTTCTAATACTTTTTAAAACAGCTGGGAAAACGTCTGACTGACCGCTCCCCAGCTGATCCTGCATGGAGCAAAGAACTGCAGTAGCTCCTTTTGGCCAGCAGATGGTGACATCTGCCTATTGTTTCGGTTATTACTGTTATTACAGTAAGGAATACATTGGGAATATTCCAAAATATTTTAACCTAAATATAATTTTAAATTATTTTAATAATAACTGGTTCCTGTCTGTGGTTTTCTGGTAAATCCCTTGGTAGTGAAGGGGTTAAGAGAACATTAATCAGACATCATTTTATCTTAACCTCAAACCAAACTCCACATTTCATCAGACTAATATTTCTGAACATGTAATCAGAAAAGAGATTTTTATATTCAATTTCATATTTCTTGCAACATGGTTACCTAATGAGAAAATAAATAAATATATATATATATACACAGCTCCTCCTTGCATAATTCAGCTTGGTCCCATACATTAGGTTTTTTTAAAAATATATTTAAACTCAATACTTACTGAGATTATGATTGTCCTTCTTCTGTCTTTCTTTTGCCATCGCTCTCGTATCTGTTGTTTCAAACAAAAATAGTCAAATTAATATAAATCCAGCATAATAAAAGTTGGTAAAATTATAAATATTATACATATATGCACAGTTTCCATCTAATTGTCATAATATAGTGATCACCAGTTTATCATAAAGTCATTTTAAATAAACAGGAATATGGTGACGTGTTGCAGTGTTCCTCTCCACGGATTTTAATGAACAGTGACATGTCTTGTGCCGAGTTGCATAACCCAGGTCAAAGTTGCTGACTTTATAAAAAGCAACAAAAAAAACCCTATACACTTTGTTTTATATAAACCACATCTAATTATTCAGCGAAAAAAAGGGTTTGAAACATTTTACAAGACCCAAGAAGATCTGATGCTGACATAGCACAATCCTTTTAACCCCTTCACTACCAAAATCAACTATACTCGATCTGTAAGGCACCTCTCGGTGCCACAATATCAAGTATAGCTGATATGGTGTACCACAGGAGCAATGCAAAGGAAATTCATTCATTGTAAAGTAATTTTTTTCTATTTGGGCTCCAGAACATGCCCTTAACGTTTTTGTGCCCTACCCGAGATGCAATCACTTTTTAAAACCAGCTGGGAATGTGTCTCAATAACATCTCCCCACCTAATCCTGCATGGAGACCAGACTTGCAGTACCTCCTTTTGGCCAGCAGATGGCGACATCTGCCTGACAATTACAGTAAGGTTACATGTATTACTTACAAACTGTATATAACCACAACTGTTAAGAATACGAAAAACCCTAAAAGGTTTAACTAGGAGCAATTAACCCTGCGGGCACACACTTCTGCGTATGCTTATGAATGAATATAAAAGTGGAAAGGAAAATACCAAAAATGACTGAACAAACACGTTTACAGAGACAAGAATAAGAAGATACACAGCTCTGCTCAAATGAGAGCTCAAGGTGGTTTTACTTTTTTAACAAATCTTGGTAAAATATGTGTCAAAATAATAATAAAAAATGATTCTCCCAAACAAAGCAAAACATCAACATGATAATATAAATGCTTTACACTTAAACACTGGGGAAAAATATAAAACAGCACTGAAGTGAATAATGGTTTGATACAATTGTATCAGTACATTTATCATGTCTACAGCTTTATAAATGTATGCAGCAGATAAGACTAAGACAGATAAGATTGCCTAGTGAGTAAGTAATGATTAGCTCTTCCATGAAACAAACAGAGAGAAAACAATAGAAACGAATAAGAAAAAAAGGTACTAAGCAGTGATTAATTGAAGCCTAGGCTGGGTCGCTTGGAAAAAGTCAAAGTGGCATGTACACCAATTCTTTCTCTAGAATAAGCAATCTAAACTACATCCACTTCCTACAAAGGAGTTTGTGTTCTTACAGATACATTTGTCCAGAGTCCCTGTAGGCAACTCTGTCATGATACCAGTGGCGGCCATCTTTGACTTCATTTACGAGATAAATGAGATAAGTTAAACAACCTTAATTAGCAAATTCCCATCAGCCAGCTGTATTTTCTAATTAGAGACTAAAGCGATACAAGACTAAACTAAAGGTTAATGTTGTGTGTTGGCCCTGCATAGTCCACGTCTGCCAGATCCAGCTATTGACTCGTTTCTTTATTCAAGCAAAGGTGAATAATGGTATCGTTTTAAGCTTAGAAACACAGAAAAAGAGTAAAAGTCATTATTAGCCAATTAGCCGTGTTGCCGTACCTGAAGAGGAGACCTCAATGACCCTGATTGTCAAGCTCTAAAGCTGCTACTTCGTCTAGGTCTTTTGTAATGGATTCGTTGAACAACCCATGGAAAATGAGTCATCGTTATACTAAAGTGAAAGGTTCCCAAGTTCCCTCTCGACGGTGACCCAAATTATGCACCTGATATTAGCTTTGTGACTCCTCTGTAATAATATATACTCTCACTCCCCTGGATTTTTCAAGTAAGACATAATATACACAAAAAAAATCTAGCAATCATCATTGTTAGTCAATTTCCAGTTTATTGGGGATTTCATTCACTGAGAAAACCAGTAACGATACCGGTATTACTCATTGCGAACTGGTATCTGTGTCATAACATCTTTAATATTATTTTTCCAGCCAGTAGGACCTCTTTGACAATATTACAGGACCACAGTTCTTTGATGTATTAATCCCTTATGAAGTGATTTTCCAAAAAAAACTGTCAGAAACCAGTGGTTTCTTGGGGGGGTCATGTTTAATTAATTGTAAAGTAAGAAATATTTGGGAGTATTCCCAATGTATTTCTTACTGTATTCATCTATATGGCAGGCAGATGTCTCCATCTGCTGGCCACATGGAGTTACTACAGTTCAGGGCTCTGTGCAGTATCAGCTGGGAAAAAGTCTGTTAGTGACATTTCCTAACTGTTTTTAAAAAGTGTTAGCACCTTGTATATAATGCCCACCGTGCTACAACTTTGGGGGCACCTTCTGAAGCCCAAATGCAAATGAAATTGAAACATTAAATCCTTATCAAAAGGTGCTAGTAGAAACAAGAAAATGGATATAAATATTTTCTCAACATACTCCGCATCTTGGAAAATGCCCGCTGTGCCATCAGGGAAGAAAAAAATCTGTTGGTGGAAAAACCTGCTCATTCAGTATATTCAGGGAGTCACATGACCTATTTTTTTGAGGCTGAAACTTATCAATCACTGCAGTAATTATCCAGTGGAAGGCTCACTCCTATTTGCTTACTTATATCCAGTTGGTGACTTATTTTTTTTCAAGAAGTATAGGTTAAGGCCGTAAGCAAAAACAGGGTACCATTGGTACAATGAGAACTGGAGCAAGGAACAATATAAATATAAATAAATAAATGTTCTTCTATTTGTTTTTACTTTAATAAATAAATAAATAAATAAAAAAAATGGACAAATATGGCAAAACATTTATTGTAACCAAAAAAAACCCATAAACAACTGTGCAAGAACATAACATTAGGAAGAAGTTGAACACATACTCAACAATACCCAAAAGCGGATGGGATTCTCAAATAATGTTCAGCCTTTAAGTCAAATGAATCAAGAAGAACACAAACTTATACTGTGACAGTTAAAAACGAGTGCAGCATAGCTCGACGCGTTTCGCCCAGACAGGGCTTAATCTTGAGCTCAAGTTTATTTGTTCTTCTTGGCATTCCTTCAAATTTTTGGGTATGATTTCCTCCATTTGAATTGCCTGTTGTTTGAGCTAGGGAGGTTCGTAGGCAGCACAAACTGCCGAGGTATTAGGTAGCTGTTTCTACCCCTCTTATTTCCTCCTGTCTTTTGTGGTGTGTTTATTTACACCATATTGATTCATTTGACTTACAGGCTGAGCATTATTTGAGAATCCCATCCCCTTTTGGGTATTGTTGCCTATGTGTTCAACTTGTTACTTATGTTATGTTCTTACATGGTTGTTTATGTTTCTTTTTTTGTTACAATAAAAAGGTTTTGCTATATTTATCTGATTTTTTAATATTGTTCCTTGCTCTAGTTCTCATTGTACGCTTGTTTTTTGTTCCTTCAGTCGGGGTTAAGCCCCATTCTGCGAACTGTTGCATGCCCCCGTTCTCCTTCTACCTTTTGTTTGGTTAAGGCCTGGTGTTGTTGAAGGGGCATTAACATCTTTGTTGGGACAATTTCTTCTACCTGCCTATTTAGTTCTGCTGCATGCAGGCTTTTCGGTCTCCTCTCTCTGGTTTCATTCTCGCCCTCAGGCCTGGGAAGAGCGAGTCACACACTGATACACGAAAGACATGTAAGCCATGGTTACTCGAGCACTCCAACGGTTCATGGTCATTGACAGGATTATATGATCTGGTGTCAGAAGTGGGATTTAAACCACGCCTCCAGTCTCCTAAACTCCCAGTGCCAGGGACTACTTGTGCTTTATTTCTAGTTGCCCTGAACACACATATATATGAGGGTTCTGTGTTAAAACAGACCCTGGATGCAAAAGAGTGAGAAATTGGAGACCTCATTTGCATTTCCTACCCAGAGTTCCTTGCTGCAAATGGGGAATGTGTCATATGAGCTCTGTGGGCTAAGCAATTCTCAGAATTGCTGCAATGATTTTTTGCTCTGCCTAGAAACTTTCCAGAACCTGTGTCTTATTTTGGATACCAACGCTACTTTACGTGAAGAAACAATTGCTCATTGTAAAGAAAAATGTTGTTTTCCTAAGCAGCTAATCATTATGTTTGGATTTATTGTACTTGTCATAAAAAAATAAAAATAAATAAGCATTTATCCTTTCTGCAGAAGCTCTGCTTTTTTTTTGTCCATTTCCGAGTTCAATTTTTAATCAGATTTCTTGAATGTTTCTACTGAAAGAACTCTGTGTTTCGACTCCATGACATTAATAAACAGTAAAAGGCTTTAGAAACGTTGAAGACTAATTGAATGTAACTTTTCAAGCTGTTAATCCGTTAATATAGATACTTATTGAATGGATTTTCTGTAAGCCTTAAAAAAAAGCCATTTGTTCTTTCTTGAAACAAATTTAATGAGAGATAATTAATTTTTGCAGTTGATCCAGAGCCAACGTTTGAAAGATTCTTCTGTTTCCCAAAATAATTTCATTTCAGAAATGCGTGATATTCATATAGATCACAAGGTCAGCACTGTTTTCACTTTCCTAAACTCGTTACAGTGTAAACATTTCAGTTGCTCTTTGCCTCGACTTACTAAAATAAAATACATACTAAACCACACATGCACTGCCAACGCTAAGAATTTATGGATGCGGCTCCCAAAGGAGCAAACTTTGAAAGAAGCAGGATAATTATTTTATTTGTGAATCTGACAATCTGTTATTTTGTTTCAATTTAAAAACAAACACTCATATCGTATTCAATTAATAGCTAATAAAAAAAGAGTTACACAGCAAATATTGAAACTTACACATTTTATCAACAGCAAAAGACACCGGGCCCTATTACATTCTTTGCGCACAATTGTGCGCGCGTGCAAAAATGCATTAACGCGAGGGGCAAAACCCTTTGCGCTGAACGTCGTATTACGACGTTCGCGCACAAAATCCGCGTTAACGTCTAACGTGAGTGACCCTGTGCGAACCCTTTGCGAGCGCAATTTAGTGCGCGCGTCCAATACTTAACATTGTGAGCGCAAATGCGTTTGTGCACTGGTATGCGCATGGTATTACAATCTTAGCGCAAAATTTAATGGACAACGTTTGCGCGCATAATTTTAACGTCTTGAAAAGCTGGTGGTAACGGCAAATTGTAACAAACTGACCGTACCAAACTGCGGATTCACAATGGAGAACATCGATGCGCACGTTTTTTTTTACTAGATCCGTCAAAAATGTCGGCCACTACCTTGTCTTCCGTCAGAACGTAGGTCTGTTGAGCGCAGTCCGCACAAAATGCTGGACTTGTGTTAAAAATTACATTGCGCTCACTGATTTATGCACGCAACGGTACTTTGCGCGCATTTTTGCGTGTGGTTTTTACGAGCGCAATTTCCCAACGGATGTAAAAATGTGCGAGGAAAGTATTTCCAGCAGTGATTTTAATGTTTAACGCTTTGCACAAAAAAACATTTTTGCATTAAGAATGTAATAGGGCCCACAGTCTCTGCAAAGCTTCGTAGAACATTCTGTTTTTCATTTTGGAATATGCTTTCTTATGGATGTATTCATTAAACACCATTGCTTTATCAAAAAAAAGTGTCTTACTTTCTTGAACTTTAGCAAACTATGACGGATCAACTTTGGCAAATTCACTTTTTTAATCCCTTCACTGCCAAGTTGCTCTCCATTAAACCACTGCCAGGACACAGTGGATTTATGGGAAAACAACTTTCCATTGCAGACAGTTGAAAAATTAATATACACATCCATTTTAGAGACAGTAAGCTTATTTGTCAGACAGAGGGCTCCCCCTACTGGCCAAAAAATGCTACTACGTGTATAACAAAACAGCTGGGGATCCGTGTTTCTTTGAAGGAAAAAACAGAACCCCAAACTGCTCAAACAGCTTCAACACCTTGGGTGATATGCCCAAAATGCTGAAGATTTAGGGGGGAACATTCTGAAGCCTAAACAAATTGCTTTGCATTGCTCCAGGATAAGACCGGACCGAGTTTACTCACTTCAAGCTATTGAAGGAGCCTTTGAAGATCGAGTATACTACCATGGTAGGGGACAGACTAGGGAATGTCCACCATTGTTAAATGTAATTTTCAATATTGTCTCCACCGTTCTTTCTGCCAAAGTTGTTCAGCATAGATTTCACCTTAGTTTCAGCTGAGATTGTCTAGCATTGCTTGCACTGATGCTTCAGTTGGGGTTCAATGAAGAGCGCCACCTTGAACTCGCCATTTTTGTGCACAATGGTAGAACAGCAGAAAATGGAGAATAGCTGCAGTTTACACCTTCTACAGAAGAACAATGTTTTTCTCCATTGTATGAAGCATCGTCGCCTGCCATTGTTGAATTTTGCTACTTCGGATAGCTGACGTACGCATTGGCTGCACCAATGGTCATTTTGCTGTTGTTTGTAATTACGGAAAACTTCGGTGCTTAGTGAATAACCCCATTAGGTGTACGCTATGGTATTTTGGCATTATAAAACAATGCATTTATTGTTATACTTTTTTTTCCCTTGAATTAAAGTAATTTATATTAATTAGTGTAAAATACATTACCTGAAGCTTCCCTTTTCAATCCTATACTTGTTGGGCAAGAAGTAGTAGAAAGTCCCATGTTGGAGCTGGAAATGCCTTGGTCGTTGTTGTAAACGTCCAGAATGCTGCCAGAAAGTGGAAGCTGCATAATAATAATAAAAGGAGAGAGTTATTGGCTTTAACTAAGGAAACCCCTATTTTCTTCATAATGAAAAACACTGAGAAAGCAACAACTGCCGTCAGCAAAGGATCACCAAGGCTAAGCATAAGGTTGTCAGGCTAGTGTGAAAAGTGTTGTTTAGGCGTAAATTGGGACTGAGGGTATCATCAAAGTGCTGATGACGGATTAATGGCTAGCAAGGCAAAAACGTGAAAGATCTGAAACACACTGGACCTTATTCCAATGCTGTTGATAAGCCAACATAACGGCTCGAGAGCTTAGTTTAATTTTGACACGTGATGTCCTATTCCAACTGGAACACAAGCTCTGCACTTTGACATCGTTGCTCCATACTGTACATTAACATCTCCAATATTTTACATAGGAGCTGGTAATGTGCAAGTAGCAGATGAAGAACAAACTATTTCAACCTTGCTCATTCTTCATCTGCGTCAGCTGTTTTTCAGCAATGATTAAAGACGTTTAAAGGCTGGTGTTAAGGGATTTGGCTTCTGCAAAATCACTTAACACAATAATTTAAACCCAGTTTAAATTCCAAGTTTACTTCAGATCCCTCGGTGAAGAGAGTGGTGTGATACACCACTTCTTCTCTCCATAGGCAGTTGAAGACTTGGAACGAGGATTTCCCACTATTCTTCTGAGAATCCTCCCACCGTCCAAGAATGACCCACTCACACAAGCACCTGCAGAGATCCATTGGGGTCACACCTGACATGGACTCCTACAGATTCCTGGAGCTGATAACAGCAGTGCTGCCATTATTCTCCTGCAGCATCAAAGTATTACGACTCGAGCTGCCAATAAAGCAGCTCGGTTAGAATACGGGAGTTAATGGCGAGCCGCCAGTGGAAAATGGCTTACGCACGATTAATCCAATTTGCGACTGGCCATTAATACCCGAGTTGGAATTGGAGCCACTATTTTTAACTCCTTCATGCCACTGGGTGTACCATGCCATCCTCGCAGCAGGTGGGTTTAATCACCTTGGACCAGCATAGCATGCCCCACTGAATCCCCATGCAGGCATTCGTTCCGCTTTCCCGTGCGTGTGACGTATGTGTCATTTTCAGCCTTTGGACTGCCTGAACTCAGGTGGTCCCGCTGCAGCCAATGGTGCACTCGGCCCGTCGGAATAGGAGGCGGGCCGAAGGAGGGCTTTGGAGCCTTTGAGGCATTCTATGCTGCCCTGCGGCTGGAAGGACTGCATTGCCATTGGGAGGACCCTGGGAGGATCATGTTTGACCTCTTCTCAAAGTCTTCATTCCATTTTGGAAGCAAACTTCAGCAAACATAGCACATCAGAAACATTTAAAGCCTTTCTTTAGCCAGATAGTATGGTCAATTATTGTTATATCTTCACTTTCGGTGAAGCTCTAGGTTAAGCTGCATATTTTGTTGGTTTTCTACAGTTTGCTTATACTTGGTTTTTATTTCCCGTGTCCATTTTAGCCTAACCTTTCATAAGTTGATATCAATGTATCATTCATTGCATAGAATATTTGCATTTTTTCCTGCAAAGGAAATATTTTGGTAAGTACTGTAGGTTCAAAATGGAGGAATATGAGATGCCGTTCAGGACACTTTCAGATGTGGCATCATTTTTGGATTTCCTCCCAGCACATAACAGACTGACAGGGAAATCTGAGCATCTGCACATTGACAGATAACATATGAACTCCTGGTATCCAACTGCCAAGGGTTGTTGAAGGTAATATAATAGTTTACCGCAACAAATCACAGGTTAGAGGCAAGGCTATCATTCATGGCTGCCACGTATGGCCAGTGCCAAGAATCAATCATATGAATAAGGAACAGGTGAAATGTGTCAGTTTTTAAAAGACCAGCTTTTCAGTAGATTTACTAAACTGATTGATTTATTTGTCATCTCTGCTACAGAGCGAAAAGCGGTGAAAGCATGTAGATGATGAATATAGCGTAAAATAATAAAAATAATAACACTAATAGAAAAAATAAAAATGAATATTACTACTAATACAAATAACACTAATATTAAAAAATACAAATTAATAATCATAATAACAAAATATTAATAACACTAATAATAGAAAAATAAAAAATAGCAATAACTTTGATTTTATAAACTGATCTATTGGTCATCTCTGCCGCAGAGAGAATTAATATGAAACCATGTAGATGATGAATAGGGTGGCTTATAATATTATTATTAATAACAACAACAAATAATTAACAATAACAATAAATAAAATGTATACCTATATTTTAACATAGATCAAAACATGTATATTAAGATGAGTATCTAACTATCTATAAAAAAGGCGAGTAATCAGTAGGTTTCGTAAAGTGATTTTAATTGAAAATGTTATAAATCAGAACATCAGTTGGGTTCATTCCCAACCGGGATTTCGATCAGGACAATGTATATTTAGTCTATGATTAACCCCTTCACTACCAAATGAGTTTTGTTAAAATAAATTGTATTGTATTGCATTTTTGAAACATGTGATGTGAAGTTAAGCATTAAATATAGGGTAAAATAGATATTCCGCACAGAAATTGTTATTCTGAGCTAGATAAAAAATTTAAATAATGTTAATTTGCTCATTTTTAGATTTTCATGTATTCATTTATCCTTTACAGAAAAAATGTTGAAATGTAAGATTCTGAGCTCTAGATACTGTCCCTTATCTTACACAATTTCAAACGGGGTCTACATTATTATCATACAGTCAGAAAATACTTTTGTGTTAGATACAGTAAATGTGCTGCAAACAGATAATAAAATGGTGAGATCTCCTGCTTATGGGGGTTTGTAGTGATCATAATGGGATTATTAGCAATGCAACATCTGTATGTGCTGCATAATGCCTGTGTATGGGAATTACAGAAACACCTTGTATCTGTATGTGCTGCATAATGCCTGTGTATGACAATTACAGCAACACCTTGTATCTGTATGTGCTGCATAATGCCTGTGTATGGAAATTACAGTAACACCTTGTATCTGTATGTGCTGCATAATGCCTGTGTATGGAAATTACAGTAACACCTTGTATCTGTATGTGCTGCATAATGCCTGTGTATGGCAATTACAGCACCACCTTGTATCTGTACTGTACAGGGATTTTCACTCATTACAACCCCTGAATCTTATCCATGTACAGCAGTGACTGACCCCACAGCTCTCCCTGTATTCTGCCCTCTTCCAGGCTATTGTAATGCAGCAGTAATCTATTTTAACTTTTGTTAAAGGGAGGTTTAGGGCTGGTTTTATATCTCTCCAGGGTGCTTGGAGAGACATAAAACCAATGATTTTGTTTCTCCACAGGGGACACACTAGACTTGCTTCAAAAAGGTGTGGGAAACGTTTTTTGATATGCTAATGAGTGCTTTTCAATGTATTACAATGCAACATCCAGATAACTTGATTTTGGTAGTGAAGGGGTTAAATATAAACCAGGAATCTGTGTGCGTACAGCGAGCCCAGCTCCCCTGTAACACCTGAAGCCCAAATTAACAAAGAATAAAGGAAACACAGAAACAAATTTCTTATAATTAGAGCACCAAAATAAATAAATAAAAATAAAAAAAAACAATCTCCAGAATGAAATGTTAAAGGGATGATACATCTTTCTATATGAACTGTCAGATTGTTAATAGACCATGTGTCCATAAATATTTTCTAGGTGGTGAAACAGACATATGTAACAGGCGAGTAGACATGTGCACAGCACAAAATTTCGTTTTGAACTAATGGATTAGTCCTAAAATGCAATTTATTTAGTTACTAAAGAAATTCGTTTTCAGTTATTTAGTATGAAAACTAATTTCATTCATCCGAAAACCAGTGGATACAATTACTATTGTAGTGGCTCCTCAGAGGGCTGAGATCGCTGCTTGTTACAGTATCTCTCACTCTCAGCACAATGTGGGCCATATTACATAGCTGGTGCTAACTTAACCAGAGCTGTTGTAAACTTCCCAGAGCCATTATAGCCTATGGAGGTTTTCAGTTTACAACAGCTCTGGTTAAGTTAGCACCAACATTGTAATACTGCCCCGTGTCAGGCAAAGCTGTTACAGTAACTGACTGCTGCTCATCACAGCGCTCAGAGAGGTTAGAAGAATATTATTTCCTTGTTTTACTGAAACTCTGAGCGCTGTTACAGTCAGTTACTGTAACAACTGAGCCGGATACATTGTACTGAAAGATAATGTAACAAGCAGCCGATCTCAGCGCTCGCAGCCACTGGTTTTAAAGGGCTGTATAATGTTTAGAACATCCTCCTGCATTAATTAATACCCCTCTCTGTATAATGTATACAACATCCACCTGCATTAATTAATACCCCTCTCTGTATAATATATAGAACATCCTCCTGAATTAATTAATGTCCTTCTCTGTATAGAACATCCTCCTCAATTTATACCTTTCTCTGTATAATGTATAGAACATCCTCCTGCATTAATTAATGCCTCTCTCTGTATAGAACATCCTATTGCATTGGCATGTGGAGGGTGCAGAACTTCGGATGTTGCGATGTCGTGCTCTTCATTGCTGGTCTCTTTCACTCATCAATGTAATATCACAAAAAGGTCTGAAACTAAAATGTAGTGCATTTTTTTTTAGTTTCTTTCGTTTTTTGTACTGAGCAGTTTCGTTTCTCTTGAGTCATACTAAAACTAAATTATCCCAAAATTCTGACTAAATCGTTTTAATACTAAAACGAATGCACATGTCTACAGGCGAGCACAGACTGGACTCAAGACACCAGAAGTACTTAAAACATATAATTATTAAAGCACAGGGAATAAAAAAAATGAAGAAAAAGGGAAGTAACAACCAAGTGCTATAGACTCACTTAGCCTCTTCATTAACATAATCGAGTTAAGTCTATCCTTAAAAGCACCTACAAGTGCCCAAGATCGAGTCAACTCAATCTGGTCTTATTCTTGGTCAATGCAAACAAATTAGGTTTATTGCAAATGAAATTAATTTGCCTCTGGGCTCCAGAATGCATTCCTGAATTTTATTGGAGCTTTGCTGGGGCTGTTTAAAATACTGTGACATTCCTGAGTCTCCTATAGAAGCCACGGTAGCCCCAGCTGCATTGCAGCTGCCGAATTGCTGGCCTGTTTGGCCAGTAGAGAGATTCCTCTGTCTGTAAAATAGGGTGTAGACATGTACGCATGTTGTAGGGATCCAACAGCACATTTTACTATAGGGATTATTCAGAGAGAGCCGACCTGGCCCCAAAATGTCACCAAACAGGGAAATTCCCCTTATGGTGACATTTTGGAGCCATTCGGCTATTCAGAGAGCAGGCAGTTCCCAAAGTTTTGGCGAACTGCCAGAATGTACAGTGCCTGGTTGAAGGCAGTGAAATCCCCATAGAGAAGCAATGGTTAATCTATTCAGAGAACACCGGACAGCAGAGAAATGGTGCTGAAGTGCCCTGCTGTTCGGTGTTTTCATTCGGCAGGTTTATTCAAGCGAATCCCATAGGCTTCAATGTTTAAAATATTCCCGTTTTAATGCAATATCTAATAAACCGTTTATTATTTTAATCTGCAGTAAAAAGTCTCTTTATTGATTTTTTTAGGATCTTTTAGGCATTTTTCTGGATTTTTTCAGCAATTGTTTTTTTAACAGCTTTTTTTCTTTTTTTGTAACAGCCCCTTTTATTATCATTCATTGGATCTTATATGTAAATTCCAGACATTTTCCTTCAGTAGTTTTTTTGCAAACATCGTTTCAATTTTGCCACTTTCAAGCGTATTTTTTTGTTTTTTCACCCCATTCGCCAGCTTTCGGCAGTTGGTCGGTGCTTTTGCGCAACAGCTTTTTGACGTGTTCGGCGTGTTTTTTTGTGTTTTCGGTGGGATTTTGTCGAGTGTTCAGTGGGCTTGCCGCGGGTTTTCCCTGCACTCCGGGGACCCTGTGGTGAATGCTGAATTCACTGCAGGGTGAGGAACTTTGATTCCCCATAGTGCAGGGAACAAGAGAGCACCGAAATGTCGGCTACATTTCGGTGCTCTCTGAATAACCCCCTATGTGGCTAACGTAAAGTAATTTTTATGGACAACCACTTTGCAGTGATGGCGTTAAAGTAAACTTCAGGGGACACAAATTGCAATGACCATAAAAAAATAAAAAAAGTGTAAAAATGGAAAATGTAATTAAAAACACTGAAAATCTTATACAATAAGAATGGTTCTGAAAGTTGAAACTTCATATTCGCAGCAAGTAAATATATTCCAGTTGGTTTTCTAGAGCTAAGCGTTAACAGAGGAAAGCAGGGAGTAATAGGAACATGAAGATAAGCGATGCCTCAACAAGGCAACATATTGAACTATCAAACAAGGACATGAAATCCTAATGCAATGTTAAAACACAACAAACAAAAAGCACAAGGCCTGACTGTGTAAATACAATCAGGGTTATCCAAAGAGATTCGAAAAGTCACCGCACGTTCAGTGACTTTTCGTTCTCTTCAATTCGGTTCCTTTTGCCGATCCCATTTCGGTGACCCTGCGGTGTATTCAGCAAACAGCACAGGGTCCCCGAATTGCAGGGAAAGGCTGCCGTAAACCCACCGAAAACTAACCGCAAAACCCACCGAATGCACGCCGAAAACAAGCAAAAAAATCTGGATTAACCTTCGAAAAACCCGAGCAGGAGCCGATCACACGCAGCGAAGCAGCCGAACAGGAGCTGAATCACACAGAGCCGAAGCAGCTGAGACACAGACGAGGCAGTGAATAAATTAGCAAAACCATTTGTATGAATCTGTGAAAATGAAACGATGTTTGCAAAGAAACTACTGAGCGAAAATGTCTGAAATTTACACAGGAGGTCCAGGGAATGATAATAAAGAGGGCTGTTACAGGAAAAATAAGTAAACTTAAAAAACAAATCAAAAAAAAATCGGGCTTTTAAAAAAAAAAAAAAATCAGAAAAATGCTTAAAGTATCCTAAAAAATCTATAAATAAAGAGACTTTTTGCTGCAGAATTTTACAATGAACGGTTTATTAGATATTGAATTAAATCGGGAATATTTTTAACATTGAAGTCTATGGGATTCGCCTGAATAAACTTGCCGAATTAAACCATCGAATGGCAGAGCATTAGGAGAACCTTTCACTGCTGGTTTGTGTTCTCTGAATAGCCGAAGCAGCGCTTTTTCATGGGGATTTCACTGCCCTCGAACAGGCACCGAACAGGCACCGTATGTTCAGGCAATTCGCCAGGATTTGGCGAATTGCCTGCTCTCTGGATAGCTGAATGGCCAGGAAAGGCAACCGAACGCTGATTTTCAGCGTTCGGTTACCTTTCTCAAGCAATTCGGATCTCTTTGGATAACCCTGATAGACACGGCATTCCGCTCCATGCACAGTGATGGTGTACAAACTGGTGTGCTTATAGCAGAGATTATTGAGGTCAAAATTCAGTGTTCAACATGAGTTTATACAAAAAAGCAAAGGTTGTGGAATGTTTACAATTAGCTGGAATGCTTTGACTCAGCTATGTTTCCAGTTAAGCAGTTTTGACCCTCCCAAAAAAAGAACTGTAATTACCGTGTAAGTTATTCACAATTTAATACTTGAATTTTGAGTCTGTACATTCAGCACGTGGGCATGTTGTGAGTATACACGTTTGGAGATGTGACACATTGAAAATAATGTCTTATTTAATAAATGAACAAAACACTCTAGGGCTGCGAACTCAAGTGCTGGCCCCCAGATATTTATTGCCCAAAGTTTCCAGAATCCATTGAATGCAATAAATGCCCAAGTAATTGTGGAAGGTGTAATTCCAAAACTTCTTGGGGGGGCCAGCGTTTGAGATCCCTGCTCTAGGGTTGATACGGCATGGACGTTAATCCCGCCTGACCTTTCCTAACCCTTCAGTGAGGTATAAACTCACCTTTCTTCCAGCGCCGAGCTCCCTCGGTGCTGGATCAGATGCAATGAGCTGCTGACTTCCTTTCAAATTGTCATGTGACTGTGGGGAGGCTGGACACTAGAGCAAGCATCTAGCCAATCCAACAGTTCTCATTGCAAGTGTCTGTTCAGCCATTGGATGGAAATATCCTAGGAAAGCTGATCGCTCCCTAACCAGGAAGCCAGGACGGGAGTCACTGATCTCGCCTTTGTGGCTAGGGCAAAACACTGACAATCAGAGAGATAAATCCCCCAGAGATCAGAGAAGGGGGCCACAAACTCAGGTTACTGGGACCATTCAATCTGCTTTAAATGCTCACTGCGCCTTGTGTGTCCCTTTAAATATAAGTTTACCAAATTCACCAATAAGTAGATCATTTACTGATAAATTGATTTTGCACTTTAAGTACCCTATTTATTTTCTCTCTATGGAATTAAGATGTGAGTATACGCACATTACAGCTTTTTAACTATAAATAAAATATAATTTCCTTAAAGCATCGTCCATTGGTTCAAATTAATCCCCACTGCGGCGCAAAGAAAGTGGCGCAATCTGTAAACTGTCACATTAATTAGCATTTTAGCCTTTTAATGTTAAACATGTAAATTTCTGACATCAGGATTATTAGGTATTAAATAAAAGATACTGCTAGAAGAGAGACTCCAGATCATTACAATTGTTGAAAGAATCAGTTTATTTGTTGTACGTTTGCAATACACAATCTGTGCATCTATAGTACACACAAAAACACACACAATCTGTGCATCTATAGAACACACAAACACACACACAATCTGTGCATCTATAGTACACACAAACACACACACAATATGTGCATCTATAGTACACACAATCTTTGCATCTATGGGAACACACACACAATCTTTGCATCTATAGTACACACACCCACACACACACAGGCCCCTATTACACTGCAAAAAAACTTTAGCGCCTGCAAATTAACACGGTATTACGATCCGAGCGCATTTTTTCAGCCTTCAACTTTTTTCGAGCGCAAATCCGACACGCAAAGCCGGGCGCAAATGACCGTTGCGTGCAGGAATCGGTGGGCAGACTGTTTTTTCACGGGATTTAGCCAATCAGAATTAAAAACCACCATTTGCTAGGTTTCGGTTGTTGCGCCTGTCAAAGTCAATCTGCGTATATATGTGCTGCAACAAAAATAAAAAATTAAACAATTTATTAATTTTATTGTTTGGGTTTGTGTAGAATTTGTAACTGTACTGTGCTGTATTTTTTTTTTTTTGTGCAGGTTCATTTCGTTTCGGCCAGAACATTCAGATTTTAAGTTAACACCGGGTTTTCAAAGACGTTACGATACTTCGCGCAAACGTCGTTCGTACGACGTTGTGAGAAGATCGTAATACCATCCGCTCGAACGCATTCACGCTGACAATGGTAAGTATGGGATGCACGCACGCACTTGGGCTCGCACTGGGTTCGCGCAGGGACAATCGCGGAAGACGCGAACGCGCATCGTTTTTATTATTATTATTATTATTCTTTATTTATAAAGCGCCAGCATATTCCGCAGCGCTGTACAATAGGCACAGTATAGACAGGGTTACAATACATTTAACAACATTTGACAAACAGTACAGGGAGGAGATGAGGGCCCTATTCCCATAGGAACTCACAATCTGGGAGGGTTGGGGTTGGAAACAGGAGGAGAGGACTGTAAGGTGACAGTGATTGATGGTTGTGTCAGTGAGTTGGGTGGTCGGCTTCCCTAAATAGGAATGTTTTAAGGGAGCGTTTGAAGGAAGAGAAGTTAGGGGAAAGTCTGATAGTACGAGGGAGATCGTTCCAGAGAGTGGGGGCTGCACGTGAGAAATCCTGCAGTCTATCATGGGAAGAGGTGATGCGGGGAGAAGCTAGGCGCAGGTCACTGTTTGACCTTAGGGAGCGGGCTGGGGTGTATTTGGTGATTAGTGAGGACAGGTAGTGGGGCGCTGAGTTAGTGAGGGTTTTGTAGGTAAGGATAAGGATTTTGAACTTAATTCTGCTGTGGATGGGGAGCCAGTGAAGGGACTCGCAGAGGGGAGTGGCAGAGACAGAGCGGTGGGTGAGGTGAATTAGCATGGCGGAGGCGTTCAGGATGGATTGTAGGGGGGAGAGGCGGGACAGAGGGAGGCCAGATAAGAGATTATTGCAATAGTCGAGTCGGGAGATTACCAGGGCCTGTATGAGTTGTTTTGTGGTGACAGCGGTAAGAAATGGCCGAATTCTGGAAATATTACGCAGTTGGTATCGGCAGGAGGAGGAAAGAGACTTGATGTGGGGGATGAAGGAAAGAGCAGAGTCAAGTGTAACGCCAAGACAGCGAACTTGGTTTGATGGGGAGATGGTGATACCCTCCACCGTGATAGAGAAGTCAGGAGGTGGGGAGGCATTGGAGGGAGGAATAAGTAGGAGCTCAGTCTTTGACATGTTGATCTTTAGGTGGTGGGAGGCCATCCAGGAGGAGATGCCAGATAAACAGTCACTGACTTTTGAAAGGACAGGGGGAGAGAGATCAGGGGTAGATCTGAGTGTCATCAGCGTAGAGGTGGTAATTAAAGCCAAAGCTGTTGATGATTTTGCCCAGGGAGGAGTTGTAGATGGAAAAGAGCAGAGGACCAAGGACAGAGCCTTGAGGTACACCAACAGATAGAGGCAATGAGGAGGAGGAGTTACCAGCAAAGGACACACAGAAGGACCTGTTGGATAAATAGGAGTCAACCCAAGCAAGTGCAGTGTCACCGAGACCCAGAGAGTTGAGGGTCTGTAGAAGGAGGGGGTGGTCAACAGTGTCAAAAGCAGCCGAGAGGTCAAGCAGGAGGAGAATAGAATAGTGGCCATGGTTTTTAGCAGTTAGGAGGTCGTTGGTGACTTTGGTGAGGGCAGTTTCAGTTGAGTGTAGGGGACGGAAGCCAGGTTGCAGGGGGTCAAGTAGGGAATTGGAGGACAGGAAGAGGGAGAGGCGGTTGAAGTCTAGTTTTTCTAAGAGCTTTGATGTAAAGGGAAGCAGGGATACAGGGCCGTAGTTGGATAGTTTGCGCGAACGTCGTAATACGACGTTCCGCGTAAATGGTTTTGTCCTCACGCAAAAGCGCATTTGCACGCACGCAAATGCGCTGCGCGAGGATTGTAGTAGGGGCCACAATCTTTGCACCTATAGTACACACACACAATATTTGACAATATTTGCATGTATAGCACACACAGACACACACACACAAATCTTTGCATCTATAGCACGCACACACACACAAACGTGCACTTATAAATAATAACTGAAAATTCATACTATTCTTCAGATAAACAACCTCAATGAATGACGATCCCTTAGTGCCGAATGGGCACCAATATGTGCCACCTGACTGTACTCACCACCTTTCTACAGCGCTGTTCAAATAAATGCTGACTGTCAGTTATTTTACTTCAAACATTGCAGGATCTTGCACTAAGTTTAGATTCTTAAGAACATGCAACGTTCCGAGTGCAGAACCCAAAACACATCTCCACTGTAATCACTGAGTTGTACTCAGGGTCCTCTCGTACAGTCCATGGGTCCCGATGGGGCCATGTCTCCAGGCGGCACTTTGACAGGGGCAGCATACAAAATAAATTTTAATATGCAAGTTATTCTATTATTTATTTTAATAATTAAACATACTTTAGTATATTTTAATGTATCTTTAATATTTAAATTTACTTTACATCATTATAGTTACATTAATATAATCTAATATAGTTACTTGAATATATAATTTATATTAAAATTTAATAGAATTTTCATAACCTATGCTCTGGGATATTAGTGGATATGTAATTTAATAAGTATTTTATTAACTAAATGTTCTTTAGTATATTTAAAGATATCCACGATAACCCGCAACACGGAGACTTTGCAATGAAATTTATTAAGTCTTTATTAAATCGACGTTTCAGTCCTCACAGGGACTTTTATCAAGATCTTGATAAAAGTCCTTGTGAGGACTGAAACGTCAATTTAATAAAGATTAACAGGGTTATTCAGAGCGCAGTGAAAAGCAGGAGAATGACTGGAGAATGGAAAATTATAGGTCAAAATAGCTGATTTGGAAAGTGAGATGAAAGGGAGAATTTTTCTGGTTTGGCTATTTTGACCTAGAATTTTCCATTCTCCAGTCATTCTCCTGCTTTTCACCGCTCTCTGAATAACCCTGTTAATTAAGGTCATCGCAAAGTCTCCGTGTTGTGGGTTATCGTGGAAATCTATGACTGCATCAGAGCAGTGTTTTTGCAGAGGCGGAGATCGTGGTTGGTTTAGGATATTTAAATGTATTTTTTTAATATTTCAAATTACTTTACCATAATTATAATAACATGAATATAATCTAATATAATTACTTGAATATATATTTTATATTTAAATGTAATATAATTTGCATAACCCATGCTCTGTGATATATTTTGTAGCTATGTAATTTAATATATATTTTATTAATTAAATGTACTTTAAAATATACAAAAGTACATTTAATTAATAAAATACATATTAAATTACATATCCACTAATATAACAGAGCATAGGTTGTATTGAATATGAAAATTCTGCTGAATTTAAATATAAATTATATATTCAATTAATTATATTAATCTAATAACTATTGTCAAGTAAATTTAAATATTAAAAAATGCATTAAATATTAATACATTAGTATATTTTAAAGTATTTTAGTATATTTTAATGTATTTTTTAATATTTAAATTTACTTGACTATAATTATAATTACAGTAATATAATCTGATATAATTATATCGAACATATAATACATATTTAAATTTAATATAATTTTCTCAACCTATGCTCTGTGATAATAGTGGATGTGTTTTGGTGGGTGTGGTTTTGCTGGGCAGCATTTCATCCTTGGACCAAGGCAGCACAGTGTCTTGGGCAGGCCCTGGTTATGAAACATCTGCTAAATAAGAAGCAATGATCAGCAATGTTTTCGATATTATTAGCCGAGCCACTTCTGACAAATATAATTCAGTGATTACAGGGGAGTTCATGCTTGTGGCTGTCCACTCGGAGTTTGGAACGCTGCGTGTTCTTAAGAATCCAAACTTCGTGCAAGATCCTGCAACATTCTAAGCAAAATAACTTCAAGTCATCACTTATTTGCACAGCGCTGCAGAAACCGAGCCTGACTCAGAGGGTCACAGCAGCCTCACCGCAGGCAAGAGGTCGGAGATTGCTTCACTCTGTGGCTGAGTCTGTGCCGCGTCCAAGCGATTTCCTAAATTATTACACTGAGTTGCCTAACACTATAGTTTGCATGTGTCACATTTTTCATTCATATCGTTTTTCAGCAAAATGAAAAGAAGTGTTTCGGAAGTTAAAACATGCTATTTTTTCTTCTTTACAATTTACAGCAAATTAACATCGGTAGATTCTCGCAACCTACCTTTAACAGTTACGTGCGAATTGTTGAGCCTGGTCGCAAACAGCAATTTGAGATCAGAAGTCACCCATACAAAAATATATACTAAAATATATACTGCATTATTATTTGCTTTTCAAGTTCCTTACTGAGGACATTGGGGAAAAAGGACCCTGCGCAAGAGCTTACAATCTAAGATGAACAACACTGTATTTAATAGATATTATTAAAATGTATTATATACTCTAAGGGCTCTATCACCTCCTTCAACCAATGCTAGCGCTCACGTTAGCGCTAACTTAAAGGAGGTCATAGCGCGCCACACATATTGCCTCCGATTCGCTAATGGGTTAAAAAAACCTTAACGCTCGTTAATTAGCTTTTTTAGTGTGAGTTTCCTGTACTTTGCGCTCATTATATCTAACATGGGGAGCACAAAGTAAAGGCATAGACATGTGCACAGCACAAAATTTCGTTTTGAACTAATGGATTAGTCCTAAAATTCAGTTTATTTAGCTGCTAAAGAAATTAGTTTTCAGTTCTTTAGTATGAAAACTAATTTCATTCATCCAAAAACCAGTGGATATAATTACTATTGTAGTGGCTCCTCAGAGGGCTGAGATGGCTGCTTGTTACAGTATCTCTCACTCTCAGCACAAATTGTCAGGCAAAGCTGTTACAGTAACTGACTGCTGCTCATCACAGCGCTCAGAGTTTCAGTAAAACTAGTAAATAATATTTTTATATATAAGAGGTTAGAACAATATTATTTCCTTGTTTTACTGAAACTCTGAGCGCTGTTATAGTCAGTTACTGTAACAGCTGAACCTGATACATTGTACTGAGAGATAATATACCAAGCAGCCGATCTCAGCGCTCACAGCCACTGGATTTAAAGGGCTAAAAAAAAGGCTACTCACTGTATAATGTATAGAACATCCTCCTGCATTAATTAATACCCCTCTCTGTATAATGTAGATAACATCCTCCTGCATTAATACCCCTCTCTGTATAATGTATGCAACATTCACCTGCATTAATTAATACCCCTCTCTGTATAATGTATAGAACATCCTCCTGAATTAATTAATGTCCCTCTCTGTATAGAACATCCTCCTCAATTTATATCTTTCTCTGTATAATGTATATAACATCCTCCTGCATTAATTAATGCCCCTCTCTGCATAGAACATCCTACTGCATTGGCATGTGGAGGGTGCAGAACTTCGGAATGCAATGCTTATCCAGCAAAACGTGTATTATAGATGAGGAAAGGGTGATAGTGCTCCTGGATAATATAAAATGTATCAGACCTAAGCCCCTATTAAGGAGAGTGGGAGGGGAGATAACACGTTTTATAAAGTCCCTCTCTTCTCCCAGTGCTGCTTGTTATAAATGTTTTTTTACTATCCAGCCCTCCTCTGTCATTAGCTTTTAGTGTGATTTATTTGAATTTTTCCTTCTCCAGCTGCTTTTATCATCTTCTCTGCCTCATTGACATGCAAAGGTTAAGTAAAGGTTTCCTCTCCTGTGCTGGCTGTCTGTGCTGCGAGTGAGTATTCTGGAGCTCTATCACTGTCAGATTTTCGGGTAGGGGTCGGGAAGGATTACACATACAAACCTTTTCTGTAGCTTTGTGATGTTGCGCTCTTCATTGCTGGTCTCCTTCACTCATCAATGTAATATCACAAAAAGGACTGAAACTAAAATGTAGTGCATTTTATTTTAGTTTATTTTGTTTTTTGTACTGAGCAGTTTCGTATCTCTTGAGTCATACGAAAATTTAATTATCCCAAAATTCGGACTAAATCGTTTTAGTACTAAAACGAATGCACATGTCTAAAGCACAGATTAACTAGCATTGGGATCACTTGGTCCTAACGCTAGTTACTAAGAGCTGACGGTAACGAAAAAGTTACCACCAGTTTAGAGGTGCAGGTAATGGATTACGCTGCTACAGAATCAGATAGCAGCAGCTCAAAACCCCCCAAAAATCAAATACTCACCTCTTATCCCAAGACTGGGGAAAAAAGTTCCCAGTCTCCCTCCACGATCACTCCGCCAACCAGCAGGATCTCGCGTGAGGCAAGATCCTGCCGGTCACGTGACCCGGCAGCACGATCCTCCATGGAGTCCTATGGACTCCATGGAACAGATGCTGGGGACAGCGCATTAGCGCTGCCCCCAGCATCTGCAAGCCTAGCGGCCGCTATGGGCCCGCTGCTGGACTCAACGCTTGCCCCGTAGTCTGCTGGTGCAACCAGAACGCAAAGGGGAAAGTAGAGATCGCTAATTTTTCCCCTTACTATCCCGGTTTTAGCAGGGACGCGATAGTACCCTTAGGATGCTATTATCTTTACTAAATGACTTGACATTCACAGTGATTATGTATGTGCTCTGCACATTGGAGGTGGTAAAGAGGGGGGTTAAAAAGGGTGTGGGATTAAAGAGGGAGGTATATATGGGGGTATAGAGGCTAAAAATACGTGTGCCTGCAAATGTTCGGATTTTTTGGGATTCAGAAAATTTTGGATCGATCCATAACATCAAGTTTTTAAAATTCTGAAATCTGAAAATATCTTTAATTTCCCTGGTTAATAGTTATTATTTTTATTATTAACAGTTAAACATAGTATACTATAAAAGTTATAAAACAGCGAGTGTCAACATGATCTGCTATCTAGTCAAAGGTTAACCTTAGCATCCCAGAAATCTCAGATTTGCACCTGCTCTGCCCATTTAATTTAAATCTTCTCTTAACCTACACCTAATCACTAGCGTCGCAAGGTGGGGGCGAGGGGTGCGGCAAGCACCAGGTGACACCCGCAATTAGGGTGACATCGTCACCAAGACTTTGATTTTTGAACCGGCCGGCGGCAGGTTCAAAAATCAAAGTCTTTGGTGACGGTGTCCCCCTAAGGGCGGATGTCTCACCCTGCGATGCAGTGTTCGGCTCCCTGCGAGTGTCTGAAGCTATGGAGCTTCGGCGCTCGCCTGGGGGAACCATGTCACCAGCTGAGTTCTTGCGAGATCGCGGCTGGTCACGTGGCTCCCCCAGGTGAGCGCCCAAGCTCCATGCCGCCGGACGCTCAGAGGGAGCTGAACACGCAGCGGCGGCAGGAGGTGAGCTGGGGCCTGGGGGCAGTATATCCATGAGAGCTGCTGTGTCAATATCCATGAGAGCTGCTGGGGCAATATCCATGAGAGCTGCTGGGGCAAATCCATGAGAGCTGCTGGGGCATATCCATGAGAGCTGCTGGGGCATATCCATGAGAGCTGCTGGGGCATATCCATGAGAGCTCCTGGGGTATATCCATGAGAGCTGGGGCAGTTTCCATGTGTGCTGGGGGCATATCCATGAGAGCTGCTGGGGCATATCCATGAGAGCTCCTGGGGCATATCCATGAGAGCTGGGGCAGTTTCCATGTGTGCTGGGGCATATCCATGAGAGCTGCTCGGGCATATCCATGAGAGCTGCTCGGGCATATCCATGAGAGCTGCTGGGGCATATCCATGAGAGCTCCTGGGGCATATCCATGAGAGCTGGGGAATATCCATGAGAGCTGCTGGGGCATATCCATGAGAGCTCCTGGGGCAAATCCATGAGAGCTGGGGCATATCCATGTGAGCTGGGCAGTATCCATGTGTGCTGGGGCATATCTATGAGAGCTGCTGGGGCAAATCCATGAGAGCTGCTGGGGCATATCCATGAGAGCTCCTGGGGCATATCCATGAGAGCTCCTGGTGCATATCCATGAGAGCTGGGGCATATCCATGTGAGCTGGGGCAGTATCCATGAGAGCTGCTGGGGCATATCCATGAGAGCTGCTGGGGCATATCCATGAGAGCTGCTGGGGCATATCCATGAAAGCTGAGGCAGTATCCATGTGTGCTGGGGGCATATCCATGAGAGCTGGGGCAATATCCATGAGAGCTGGGGCAATATCCATATGTGAGCTGGTCTGGGGGCAATATATCCATGTGTGAGCTGGTCTGGGGCAATATATCCATGTGTGAGCTGGTCTGGGGCAATATATCCATGTGTGAGCTGGTCTGGGGCAATATATCCATGTGTGAGCTGGTCTGGGGCAATATATCCATATGTGAGCTGGGGCACAATATATCCATATGTGAGCTGGGGGCAATATATATCCATGGGTGAGCTGCTGGGGGCAATATATAATTGTGAGCTGGGGCAATATATCCATATGTGAGCTGGGGGGCAATAGATATCCATGAGTGAGCTGCTGGGGGCAATATATCCAGAGCTGCTGGGGGCAATATATATCCATGTGCGCTTTCACTTTCACTGCCTTCAAACAGGCACCGTACTTGCTGGCAGTTGGAAAAAATTTGTGTGAGCATATGAGAGAGCTCCACAGCAATAAACCTTACAGTAATGTGCGCTGTGCATGAGTATTCAGTGTTATATGGAAGTACTGATTTATGAGTAAGAGTAGTTAAAAAAAATCTGTAAAACTTGGGGGGGGTGACACCATAAGTTACCACACCGGGTGACACTAACCCTAGTGACGCCACTGCACCTAATTATACAATAAATACAGGGGTCAAGTCCTAAATAAGGAAGTTTCGGAACTCCAAGATTTCTGTCCCCATTTTTTTTTTTTTTGAGAAAGGATTTAACCAGGAAGGATACATTGAGCTTTCTCATATTTTCAAGTATGTCCTGGGGGGCGAGTATGTACCGTTAGGTGTCTTGCCCAAGGACACTTACTGAAGAGGTGCTCTTGCTAGGATCAAACCTGTGTCTCCACAGTCTCTCTCCACGCAGAGCAGTGATGTTACCTCTACTCCACCCAGCCGGCACATTAGCAATTATCAACTCACACAAACACAAACACACTCGAATTGCGACTTGACCCCTGGAGATATATATATATATATATATATATTTATTTATATCAAAATAGGATAAGTGGGTTAAAAAATAAAATGTATCACTATTATACATAAATATATATTTATATATATTATATATAACAGTGATACATTTTATTTTTTTAACCCACTTATCCTATTTTGACTTTCTTCAAGATCAAATTGTAACATTGCTGACTGAAACATTGATTCGTCCCTTTTACAGCAAAGTCCACATTTTTCTGCCACCCATGTTGTCCATTCATGCAAATGGTATATCTGGTGTATTTAGCATTGGTAGGTCTAAACCAGTGATGGTGTGAACCTAAGCACCCCAGATGTTCCAAACGACATGACCCATAATGCTCATAAGAGTGTCTAAGCATCATGGAACATGTAGTTCTGAAACACCTGGGGTGCCAAGGTTCGCCATCACTGGTCTATACCACCTTTAAATGATTTGAACTTTTTAATTAAATTTTAATAAATCATCTTTTAAAGCAGAGTGGTATAAACCGATTTTTTTTTTTTTATAAATTACTCTTAAACTGGTTTATGTTTGTTACTGGAAAAAGTAAAAAAAAATGTATATACATGTTTCATGTTGGGAAATCAAAGTGCTAATATTTAATAATGTTACTATATAAAAACGTATTAATAAAATAAAAAAAATTAAATAAAAAACTTACCTGGAAAATGTTTCACACAGAGGAAAACATTCCGTTATTATAACCTCCTAAAGAAACAGATTTTTAACCTGCGCTCGGTGTCTGGATTTAAATGATGCTAACTATGGAGCGTTTCACTCTTGGCTGCCTGCTGAACTTTGCCTTATGCTTAGACTTCTTGTACTTGTTGTACTTAGCTAAGCATTTGCTCATGTTAATGTTTGCTCGGCCGCTTCTTCACGGTGTCCTTGTATAAGTGTGTGCGCACTCTCTTGGTAAGGCCATGCGAGTCAACATCTAGAAGGGGGAAGGGATAGTGTTTTTTTCTCTCATTTCTTTGTAATTGGTTAATTTATTATGAAAGCGATTGATAGTTTGCTTCCCCTCCTCGCTCACCTCAGAGTTTCTAAAAATGTGAACTTTGACAGCAAAGTACAGCATAACTTATGTTTGTGAACACATCTACCTGCCTATAAGGCACATAATAAATGCATTAAAAATAGTGCAAACAAGATGTTTATAAATAAGGGGCTCTATTACAATCTTCACGCAAACGTTTGCGAGCGCGCAAAAACGCATTAACGCGAGGGTCAAAACCCTTTGTGCTGAACGTGGTATTACAATGTCATCGCAACGAACGCACGTAATCGTCTACCGTGGGTGAACCTGCGTGAACGCTGCGCGAGCTTACTGTACATCGCACGTCCTATACTTAACATTGTGAGCACAAATGCGTTTGTGCGCTGGTACGCGGATGGTATTACAATCTATGCACAAATTTTAACGCACAGCGTTTGCGCGCATAATTTTAACGACTTCTAAAACCTGGTGGTAACGGCAAATCTGACCGTCCTGGCCAAACCCAAATACACCAGCCCCAAAAAAAAAAAACAGCAAAGTATAGTTACACATTCTACTCATACCCAAACAATAAAATTGAGAAGTTGTGCGTGTTTTTATTATTGCTGCAGCATATATACTCAGATTGATTTTGACAGGCGCAAAAACTGAACGGGAGCCAATTGTGGCTCTTAATTCTGATTGGCTGAATCGCGTGAAAAAACAGTCTGCACACAGATTTCTGCACAACGTTAATGCTCGCGTTTTTGTGCGTCTTTCACTCGTGTTATTTTTTGACGGATGAAATAATGCGCCAGGATTGTAATTCCAGCGTTAATTTATGCGCGTTAACGTTTAACGCTTAGCGCAAAAATTCACGTGTTTACCGTGCATTTTTGCCTGAAGAAATGTAATAGGGCCCTAAAAGTGTGATTTATTCAAATGTATTATCATGCCGACGCTGTGTAAAAAAGATTGAACTGTAAAATGAATTCAAACAATAAATTTAAATGATTTTAAATCTAGAAATATTCATATTAATTGCCTTTTTTGTTCGTTTTTTTTGTTTAACATTAATATAGTTGATATTATGATTTTCATTCTATATCATTATATTATCAACATTATTATGCTCATTCTATATCATTATTATATTATCATCATTACTATGATCATTCTATATCGTTATATTATCATCATTCTTGATAAAATTCCTACTTGGTAAAATATCTATTTACTGAAGCAGACAGAATATTGCAACTGACACAGATGATGGTTCTGAACCCAATGCTCTGGGGGCACTGAAACCCCCCAAAAAATCTACAGGGTTACTCAAAGAGCACCGAAATGCCACCGGAATTTCAGTGCTCTTTAGTTCCCGGCACTTCAGGGAATGAAATTCCCCCATTCCCCATGAAATTCGGCATTCAGCACAGGGAAAATCAGCGGAACGCATCCAAATAACCGCCGCAAAAAAACATTCGATCAAATCTAATAACCCGCCGAAAAAACCCAGAACGCACCAGACGATGCACCGCAAAACAGCCGAACGCATCTGAAAAAGCCAACGACCCGCCGAACGGAGCGCCGACCAGCCACCAGAAAAAGCCGATGAACGGGTTAAAAAAAAATAAAAAAAACAACGTGCACTTTTAAAAGCTGTTTGCAAAAAAGGAATAATACTAAAATGGTCTGTTACAGAAAAAAAATAGAAAAAAAAGCTACTTAAAAAATAAATAATCGGAAAAAAAGTTTCGCTGAAAAAATCCAGAAAATGCCTAATGAATCCTAAAAAAAAAAACAAAATATAAAGAGACTTTTTGCTGCAAATTAAAAGAACAAACGGTTTAATAAATATTTAATAAAAACGGAAATATTTTTTACACTGGAACCTATGGGATGATTTGCCCAATTAAACCTGCTGAACGAAAGCACCGAAAATCTGGTAATTTCACTGTCATTTCTCTGCTGTTCAGTGTCTCTGAATAGATTAACCATTGCTTCTCTATAAGGATTTCACTGCCATTGAACAGCACTGTTTTTTGCTGGCAATTCGCCAATATTTGTCGATTTGCCAGCTTTTGAATAGCCAAAGGGCCACGAAATTGAACCATACAGGGAAATTCACAGTTCGGTGCAATTTCGGGGACATTCGTTTATTCAAAAGCTGGCAGTTCGCCAAATATTGGCGATTTGTCATCACAATACAGTGACCTCTAGGGTATATGTTTCCTGCTGGCAAACACCATACAGTCAAAATAAAATTAACTATTCGTGTAAACTTTGTTTATTAATAGCCATTATAACCCATTTAAAACTTTCCCTAAAAACACATCAATCTGTAGTTTCAATGATTTTTATAATTTACCTCCCGAATTGTTTTTTTTTTTACTTTTAATCAGTTGTTCCCATTTAGGCTAAGGTCAGAAGAAAGCATTTTCCCCCGTGAACGTGAAAAAGTGCGTCCGAACGCATTGACGTATTTTTTCACGGAATGCGCAAAAACGGTCAGACGAGGCGCATTTTTGGGCGTGATTTTGTACGGATCGTCAATAAAACTCTTTTTGCGTCTGGACGTTATGTAGGCTGGACATTAGCAGCGTCTGACGTCTCCTAATCACACACACACGCCGCTATGCCGCAGCTGCGCACTCAGTACGTCAGTACTAGCGGTTCTGCTTTCTCAGAAAAATGCGTTCAAATTCCACTTGCGTTGCACGGCCGGACTTTTGTGCAGCCGTACATCGTATATTGGCCGTCATTGCCCGTCATCTGCTGCTAGTGCGGCCGTGATTATGTGCGCCAGAACGCACGTTAAAAGTGCGCTGGTCTGACTCCAGCCTTAAAGGAAAGTGTGCAGACCCCCCCAAACTTAAAAGACACGTTTTATTTACTATTTATGTCCTTGTACCTTAGTTTAAATAAACAAAAATGACCTTAAAATCTTTCAGTAACACATTGAGCTGCTTAATGGTGCGTGGCAGATTCTGTGACCTAGCTGGTATGTTCTGCGCGTTTCCTGCTGGAGGAGGAAGCACTGTACTATTGCCCGTAACGAGGATATTTGTGAGCATGTGGCCAGATGAAACGAGAGAGTTTGGTGTGTCGTTGTGGGGAATGTAAATACGAATGGGTGGTTGGGATGGAAGTGATTGTGCGGTTGGATATGTGAGCTAAACATTAGAAATCCTGACCACTGATATGATGGTGACTCCTTTTGTTCGCCTCAAGCCATACTCTAGATTGTAAGCTCTTCTACAGATTTTGTCTGTGGATCCTAAGTTTGTTTGTAATTTTGTTGATTGGTCCCACAATTCTTATATTGCAAGGCGCTGCGGAAACTTCTGTCTCTATATAAATGATAATAATATTAATAATTGTATGTATGTCATTGGTGGAGTGAATGAAAGTGTGTGTGTGTGTGTGTGTGTGTTTAATTTAAATGTATATTTGTTATTCTATCTCGCCCATTGCACAGCACTACGGAACTTGTGCACGCTTTATAAATGCTTCTAAGTGTGTGTGTGTGTGAATGGATGTATGAGATAATACTGAGCTGTGGTTGATTGGGAAGCTATGGTAAAATGGGAGTGAGTATGTATCGTTAAATAGGATTAAGGTTGTTGTGTGGCTGAGTTAAATGGGAATGAGTGTGTGCAGCCGAGTGTCTTGTGTGAGAGCGGTTGACTGAGATTCCAGTGTGAACCTGAGTGAGATGAGAGTGAGTATTTGATTGATTGAAGTGTGTATCTGAGTGAGATGGGAGTGAGGACTTGACTGATTGAGGGAATTGGAGTATGTGGTGGAGTAAGTAGTAAGGGAGTGTGTGTGGCTGAGTTTGGATTGACATGAGTTAATATGACTGAGTGGGATGGAAGTGAGTGGATGTGCATTTCCCCTCTTATCTGTCATGTAATGTGCTAGTGGCATTGGCATCTGACCTTTCTTCTTTACAGAATACATGGCTGCCAATTGCCATTGGGGCCCCAAGTAAGAGGACATGGTGGGACTACAACTTTTCCCATCTGCCTACCCATTGCATAGTTAGAAAACAAACCCACATGGGATGCAATCTGCGAAAAACAAGAAAGCAATATATAGTGTAATATCCCACAAAATAAAAGTGGTGAGTGAATACAACTGGCCACTCACATATATACCATAAACTCAGCACCCATCAACCCCTAGGAAATACTCCATGAAGTCAGAATGATTCAGCCATGCTGCAGGAGCATCAGAAGCATATAAAAAAAATATGAAGCAAGAAAAAATAGTGCAGATCATAAACAATATATAAATAAAGAACAGAGTTGGATGGATTGTTTATGCTCCTGAGGAAGTCCAATCCTGGACGAAACGCGTCGAGCAACGGACATTCTGCTTTTCCAATCCGGGATTAGACCGTGACAGGTTTACTCCTTCTTCCCTTTATGGTTTGGGCCGGCTATTTTATGCTTTTATTCTGTGCTATTATTATTCTTTTTATGTGAGTGCAATAAATCTGTTTTTTATTTATATATTGTTTATGAGCTGAACTATTATGTTTTGTTTTACATTTTTTTAAATGATATGTTCCTGATGTTCTTGCAATCCAGTCCAGAGTCATTCCAACATCATTGAGGATCCCCTAGGGGAAAGATGGGTAGTGAGTTTATGGTGAACATGTGAGTGACCAATTGTATTCCCTCACCACTTTTATGTTGTGTGATGTTACCCTATATATTTCTTTCTTGGTTTTTACCCATCATATATTCTCATATAGTTATATTTTAAAGCACCTGTGCATGCATTCGTACAAACTCATACACAAATACACACATAGCAAGAAACACTTTGGTACATTCATACAGACGCACACTAATGCTCTGTACATAAATGCACATACAGTTTTCAAAACTTGACGAGCATCACTGGCAGCATAAAATAAGTTCTAGACATATGCACAGCAGTATTTTTCATTTCGGATCATTTCCGTCCGTAGGGTTTCATTTCGGAACATTTCGAATCGATTTCCTTTTGCGTTTCGGATCATTTCCGATCGTTATCGATTTGTTTTTTCGGACCGATTCAAAATTTCAGATAGATTAGTTTTCCATTTTATAATGATTAAAACCAAAAAGGTAACTGTAAGGAAAAAAAAAATAAAAGATACAGGGGACCCTGTGAGATGCCCAATGCCCATTAACCCTTTGCTTGGGGCATACGCTGTGCCCTGTGAGATGCCCAATGCCCGTTAACCCATTGCTTTGTCTTGAATTGCATAGATTTTTTTTTCAGATCATTTCGATTCGTTCTTTCAAATCAATTCGAAATTTCGGAAGGCGGAGTATCGTTTTCGGAAATGCTTCCAAAAACGAAAAATGGTGGATTTCCGGACGAAACGAAACACACATGTCTAATAAGTTCTGTTGTACTTTACTACCTCATATCTAGTTACTGAAAGGGATGTTTTGCACTGGAGGGCATCAAATAAATGTATTTACTCCCGTTTATTGCAGTTAGAATAATACCTACTCTACCACTGCTATCTGTCATCTACTCTATCTTTCTGGCAGTGTGCTCTGTTAAAAGCTGGTCTGTTCTCTCTGCCCCCTCCTCCCATCCTCTGGTGGTTTGCATGCCCTGTTGAATCCCCCCCCCCCTCATTGAGAAGACAGAGCAGGTAGTTTGAACACTACACGTTGCTGTTAATGGGCCTCTGGTGTCGTGACCAGCAGTGCAGTTGCCGATCACCCAAAGTGTCATGCCAACCTGCCCATGCTCATGAGTGTGGCTGATGTGGTTTTAAAAAATCTTATCTATAATCTATTGAACTTGCAAAGTGATCAAGAATCTTTACCAACGTTCAGTCATTGTTTCAACACAGAGAACTGAAACACTTACATTACTTGACATTAACAAGGTAGGTTCTGCACAGTTTAAGCCATCATCCTTAAAACTTGTTTCCAGACTTATAATGTCATCGATAACGTCATCCATCTGAAAAATAATGTGATAATGGTATTGTTTTTTTTATTAGATCATAAATCATCAACATCTCAAAATCTATGTAGTCATTTGCTTAACAATAATAAGTTTAGGAAAGCGCCAAGAGTGGGCAATGGGGGCAATGGCACTAGTTTCTGCCCTTTCATGACTTCCCACTCAGGTCTCATAAGGTTTTAGCTTGGTGGGGCCAGAGAAGGTGACACCATATGCAAACCACCAAAATGGTGGCCAAAGCCACCAATAGGATGGCCAAAATGGAAATACCAAGGAGGTTCAATCTGCACAAGAGATACAGCATCTTCTGATGACTATGTTGGCCTTAATTGGGCCTCTTCAGCAGTTTAGGGCTGATACCTCTCTATGCACATCAAGCATGGGGTCCATGTGCTTTGACTCCATCATCCACAACTCATATATCATTTCGCAGGAGCCACAAATTGCTTCTGAAAACATTTTTTCAGAATGTACAGTAAGGGAGTGAGGCAGTAATTTACAATGTATCAAAAAAAGTGCACAAGGTGACAGAAATACAAGCAGTGGCAGAGAAATGTATCTCTACACAGAGTAGACATGAATGTTGAAGAGAATAGGAAAGTGTGTACAGTTTAATGGCCAGATTATTATTTGGATTCGCTTACAACACAAAAAGGTGTAATGTGGGAGCTTTTAAAAAGTAAATTTAAAGATAAAAATGAACAAAAAAAACCAATAGTTAAAAAAAATAGTGTCAGGTTCCGGCCGCCATCTTGCGGACCCCCAGACCTCGCTGTCTCACCCGGGTCCCGAGGACGTCCTCCGGAACGAGAGGAGGTTGAGAGGCGGCTCCCCCGATCCGAATGCGCGGGCTGCAGGGTCCGGATGTCGGCCGCGGGGTCCTCCGTCCATCCAAGATGGCGCAGGTTCCTCAAGTGGTCGGCGTCTGGGCGGGTCTGCGTGTGTGCGGCGGATCGGCGGGGGGGCGCGGCTTCAACCTCAGCCGCCGGGGTAGAGCCCAAGGTGATCCCTGAATCTCCCCTCCTAGCTCCAATCAGAGGAGGGAAAGACCAGAGAGGCAGGGCGAAGGGTGGGCGGAGCCAACTCCTGACTCCTCCATAAAACTCCTGAACACTATAGGCAAGACGCTCATTGATTTTGTGGTACCTCTGCTACAAGAGCTCTCCCTGTTGTTCCCTAAATATCCTAGTATCCTTATCTGATTGACCTTCCTTGCCGAACTCAGCTTTCTCACGACCACGATTCTTGCCGCCTGCCTTGACCTCGGAACGCCTAGACCCTCCTTCAGCCTTTAGCCCTGTGCATATCAGTCCTTCCTCCTCTCCGCATCCTGGGTTCCACTTCCAAAAAACCTTACAAATAGCGTTATAGTATGAAGGAATGAACATTTTGAATGTGAAAACATACAGGTAGGAGAAGAATGTAGACAGGTAAGGAGCAGGAGGTACATGTTATTTACTATTGTTTCAATGATATCTTAAGTAGATACGTTCAATCGTTATCATTCGAATTGATATTGGGATGAAATAACAGCATTTCGGTGATTCGGCGCACCTGAAATCCAAAATCCCGAATTGACCGGAAACAATAAAATTTTATTAATCTGAAATTTTTAAGATCAATGGGATGAGAAATAATTTTGCTACCTGAAAAAAATTGTAATCTTGTGCAATACTAGCCCTAATCTAATAGAAACAGAACCACATAACCAGGAGGCCTAACACTGGCTCTAATCCTAACAATAACCCAACCCTAGAAGTAACACTGACCCTAGCCCTAACCCTAACAGTAACCTAAACCTACAAATAACCCTACGTAAATTTCACTTTAGCCCTAAACCTAATCCTAACCCTAATATAAACAGTAACTGTAATTTACAGCAACTCTAACACAAACCGAACAAGTAAGCCTAACAGTAACCTAACTATACAGTAACCCAACCCTAGAAGTAACACTGACCCTAGCCCTAACCTAACAGTAACCTAAACCTACAAATAGCCCTACATAAATTTCACTTTAGCCCTAAACCTAATCCTAACCCTAATATAAACAGTAACTGTAATTTACAGCAACTCTAACACAAACCGAACAAGTAAGCCTAACAGTAAGCCTAACTATAACAGTAACCCAACCCTAGAAGTAACACTGACCCTAGCCCTAACTCTAACAGCAACCTAAACCTACAAGTAGCCCTACGTAAATCTCCCTTTAGCCCTAAACCTAATCCTAACTCTAATATAAACATAAACAGTAACTTTAATTTACAGTAATACAAACAGAACAAGTAAGCATAACGGTAATCCCAGCTATAACAGTAACCCAACCCTAGAAGTAACCCTAAACCTAACACTAATCCTAATGCTATCCCTATCTAACATTTGGGGTTTTAAATAGTGTATAGGGGGTATTAAAAATGGAGTAGGTTTGAGGGGGTTTTGAAGGGGTTAGGGGTATAGAGGGGGGTATACTGAAGGTGCACCTGCATGTACCTGCAAAATTTCAGGCATTTACACAAATTTTCAGCTGTGTCTGAAATTTTGGATCAAACCAAATTGGCAAATTTAGAAAACTACAAAAACCATAAAATTCGGGTTTCCAAAACTCACCAAAACTAAAAAAAAATGAAATTTTGGACTGTGCACGCTTCTGATCAAAAGTAATAATAGATGATAGAAAATAACGAAGATTAAAGATCTATAATCTTCTCCTTCCATTAATGCAAAGACTATTGTTTTATGGGATTATTCAAAGAGCATCGAAATTTCACCGAAATTTCGGTGCTCCTTCGTTCCACCGAACATCACCGATAAACCTGCTGAACGCATCCAATAAACCGCAGAAAGCATTCGATAAACCACCAAACGCATCTGATGAACCGCCGAACACATCCGAAAAACTGACAAACACCGCTGAAAAATCACCAAACACATCTGATAAATCGCCGATATGTCGAAAAGATCGCCGAATGCCTCCGATCAGCTGCTGAGTTCTGACAAAAAAAGCTTATAAACCGCCGAACATGGGTAAAAAAAGGCATTTTCAAAAAATATTAATGCATGAAAATGCATGTAAATAATATATAAGATCCTATGAATAACAATAAAAACATCTGTTATGGAAAAAAAATGCCATTTAAAATCAGTAGAAATCAAAATTTTTGCCAAATAAATCCCCAAATTTTTTTTTTATAAAAAGACTTTTTGCTGAAAATGAAAAGAATAAATGGTCACATAAATTTTAATAAAAACGGGATTTTTTCAACTTTGAAACCTATTGGATTCGCCTGTTTAAACCTGTTGGACGAAAGCAAACGAAAATTGGGGCATTTTGCCAACTTGTAGCTGCTGTTCAGTATTCTCTTTGGGGTCTTTCACTGCCGTCGAATTGCCCCATATTTTGCTGGCAGTTCACCAACATTTGGACATTATTGGAATTCTAGACCTCTTACTATACACTGATAATTTGCTGTGATTTGTAAATTAAAAGACTTAGGGCGCTATCGTGTGTCTCTCGCTAAAACTGGGACGCTAAGGGGAAAAATTTGTGTTTGCTAACTTCCCCTTTGTGTCCCAGTTTGTCCGGCAGCCTGCCCCTTAGTGGTCGGTAGGCTTGCGGATGCTGGGGGCAGCACTACAGCGCCGTCCCGAGCATTCCCTCCATGGCGTCCAAAGGACTCCATGGAGGAACGTGACACATGACCGGCAAGATCTCACCTCTTGCAAGATACTGCTGGCCGACAGAGTGATCGTGGAGGGAGACAGGGGACTTTCGTTCCCCAGTCTCCTTTTGCTCCCGGCGGCCAGAAGCAGCAGATCGGGCCGCCATTCTAGCCACAGGATGAGAGGTGAGTATGTGATTTTTGGGGGGTTTTGAGCTGCAGGTAACAGATTCTGCAGCAGCGCAATCTATTACCTGCACCTCTGACCTGGGGTAACTTTTTGTTAGCGCCAGCTCTTAGGACCAAGTGATCCTAACGTTAGTTAATCTGTGCTTTCACTTTGCGCTCCCCATGTTAGGTATAGGGAGCGTAAAGTACAGGAAACTCGAGCTACGAATATCAAATTAACGAGCGCTAATGAGTTTTTTAACCGGTTAGTGATTCGAAGGCAAGTCAAAGCCGACACAAAGCCGCCGAATGGGAAAAAAAAAGCTGCAAAACCGCCGGAATTATCGGATCTGATAATTAAAGTGGCATATTTTTGAATTGGATTCGATTTGATAAAGCACTAAAAGTTTTGGATTCGATAATTTCGGCGGTTTTATGGCTGACTGTTTCTTTAGGCTAGGGTCAGACGAGCGCATTTTCTACGGACTGTGCACCCGTGCAGTTTGGACGCACTTTTTGACGGAAGATGCAGTAGTGGCCACACAGTCCGTTTTTGTGACTGACATTATTTTTGAAGGATGCAGATGGAAAATAAATTAAAATGAAAAACCATTTTGTCCGTCAAAAATGCTGGACGTATAAATGCAGTTCGTCCGACCACATTCCATCACTCACACACAAAGCTATGCAGACGTTGCGGACGTGGCACACTCCGCACGTCCGTCCTAGCGGTTCAACTTTCTTGCTAACTTGCGTCCGTTTGCTGCGTCCATAGTGCGTCCGCACTTGCGTGCGGACGTACTTCATGTGTGGGCCTTCACTGGTCATGATTATCTGCTGCCACGGACATAATAACTACTAAATTGCAGCTACACAGACGTTAACATTGCGTTCGTCTGACCCCAGCATTAAATGTGCAGAAAATATCGGATCCGATCAGATCCGAAACATCGGGTCAAATTCAATCCGATGATCCGCCGAATCCATCATGAAAAAGCCAACGATCCGCTGAACACAGGAACGACCAGCAGACGGAAAAAAGCCAACAAGTTGACTAAAAGGGTAAAAAAAAATGTAAAAAAATTTAAATGATTGAAAGTGTTAAAATTGAAACGCTGTTTGCAAAAACAATACTGAACGAAAATGTCTGGAATTTATATATAAAGATCCAATGAATGACAAGAAAAAGGTCTGTTACAGAAAAAAGAAAGACGCTATTAAATAAAAATAAAAAAACGGGAAAACGTTTTTGCCGAAAAAAATCCAGAAAAATGCCTAAAAGATCCTAAAAATAAATAAAAACATACAGAGACTTTTTACTGCAGATTAAAAGAATAAACGGTTTATTAGATATTGGATAAAAACGGGAATATTGTTTACATTGAAACCTATGGGATTCGCCTGAATAAATCTGCCGAATGAGAACACTGAACATTATGGCATTTCACTGACATTTCACTGCTGTGTTTATGAATAGATTAACCATTGCTTCTCTATGGGGGAATTTCACTGCCGTCGAACAGGCACCGTATTTTGCTGGCAATTTGCCAAAATATGGTGAACTGCCTGCTCTCTGAATAGCCGAATGGCCCCGGAATGTCACCGCAAGGGGGAACTTCACTGTTCGGTGCCATTTCGGGGCCAGATCAGCTCTATCTATATAACTGTGATAAATACCTCATGTTCATGGCCAGCTCCTAACGCTAGCAACTTTGTAACCGTCCCATCACTTTCCGGCGCAGGAGGCAGGTGTCCATTTCTCAGAGCTGAGTTTACTCCTGTGGGTGCGTGGGAATATGGAAGAGCCTGCGCGGAGAATTTACTTCCCAGCGTTAGATACTGCTTTACTTGCTGTCTTTGTGTTTGTTGTAAGTGGTACTTTGTTGGATTCTCCAGGTGTGTTTGAACCTGCAATAAAAAATGTATATGCTTTTTAACTAGAGTGATATATAATATATATATATTATTTCATATTATTATTTTTATTATTAGCATCATTTTATTATATATTTAAATATAAACTTGTCTATCAGAAATTCTCCAAAACTCCTCTAATTCGGGAAACAGTTTTGAAATTACGTTTTCAGTCCATGATGTAAACAATAAATAGGCATGATAAGAATCTGAACAAATCAAAAAGATATAATTTAATGTTGCTAAACCCAGGACATATGAAAACGAGAGAAATCTCAATGTATCCTTCCTGGTAAAATACTTTATAAATAAATAAATAAATATAGGACAGGCATTAATGTACATATATTTTTTTACAATACTGTTTCCATTACAACACAACAAGCGGTCAATGCATGTTCCAATCGTGTTTCTAAAACTGAGAAATTAGCAATAAAAGTAAGTATTTCTAATACTGTAGATCTAATACATATATTTAAAAAAAAATACAACATATACTGACATAAATAGATTTTCTTTAATTTCCCTGGTTTGTCTCAAGGTACCAATTCATAAATATAATAAAATAAAGTTATCCTGTAGTCTAAACTGTTACCACAATACAGGTTATACACACAAGTGACACGTGAGTAAGTGATGTATAATGTGGAGTATGAAACAACACATTTTATTTAAAATAAGAGTAGAATACTTGCAAACCTCTATATTAAACATATATATATATATTTCACCAGGTAGACGTGCACTCCAGGGAGTCGTGTAAAACAATCTTTTATTGTACCTGCAAAATCTTGAGAAAATTTCATAGAGGACTGAAACGTTGACGCTTTTGTAAGCACAATAAAAGATTATTTTAAAAGAGTCCTTGAAGTTTCGTACCTTCCTGGTGAAATTTATATAAACAGTATATATATATATATATATATCACTGTGAAAATGCAGCGTAGGCTTGCTTTATGCATACATTGCCCAATGCGCTTTGTCTGGATGACCAGCTATATCTCTGCCATTGATACACCAGCATCTGCAGCTTCTTCAACCGTAACCTTTACTTCTGCATTTAAAATACAATTGTTTCATCTTTTTCGGCTCCAGTTAGAAATTTTCTTCAGGACAATTATCATGTCAATAGAGGGATAGATAGAGGGATGGATAGATAGAGGGATGGATAGAGGGATGGATAGAGGGATGGATAGAGGGATGGATAGATAGAGGGATGGATAGATAGAGGGATGGATAGAGGGATGGATAGAGGGATGGATAGATAGAGGGATGGATAGAGGGATAGATAGAGGGATAGATAGAGGGATAGATAGAGGGATAGATAGAGGGATGGATAGAGGGATATATAGAGGGATGGATAGATAGAGGGATGGATAGATAGAGGGATAGATAGATAGAGGGATGGATAGATAGAGGGATAGATAGAGGGATGGATAGAGGGATGGATAGAGGGATGGAGGGATAGATAGATAGATAGATAGATAGATAGATAGATAGATAGATAGATAGATAGATAGATAGATAGATAGATAGATAGATAGATAGATAGATAGAGGGATATAGCAATAAATAGAGGGATAGATAGATGGAGGGATAGAGGAATAGATAGAGGGATAGATGAGGGATAGAGGAGATAGAAGGATAGATAGATGGATAGACAGATAGATGATAGACAGATAGATGGATAGACAGATGGATAGACAGATGGATAGACATCTAGATGGATAGATAGATAGATAGATAGATAGATAGATAGATAGATAGATAGAAGGATAGAGTGATAGAGGAATAGATAGTCAGAGGGATAGATAGACAGATAGATGGATAGATAGAGGGATAGAGGGGTAGATATATAAATAGAGGGATAGATGAATAGATAGATATATAGATAGAGTAATGGATAGACAGAGAGATAGATGGAGGGATAGAGGGATAGATGGATGGATAGAGGAATAGATGGATGGATAGAGGGATAGATAGAGGAATAGATAGATAAACTTATAATGGAGTCAAGCTGTTGGTTTAACAAAGAGATATTATTTTGCAAAGAGAGATCTTTTAGTGCATCCAAATGTTATATATATATATAGAGTATACACATCCTTCCTGGTAAAATCCTTTCTCAAAATAAATAAATAAACCAAAGGGAAAGCGCTCCATCACACAAACTACATCATCACAGAGCTCCTAAAATTTTATGTAAAATTTTACATAATTTCTAAAAACTGAACTGTAAAAATGTGAAATGTTTGTTAAATCTTCGAAAACCGTGAAGGTCTTTAAAATTTGTGAAGCTTTGTGAAGGTGCAGTCTGTGTAATGGAGCGTTCTCCCCGTGGTGCATTGAGTCGTGGAAAGTACCCACCTGTTATGCTCAGTAAAGGTTTTGAGTGCTGCCCTCCTGGTGTAATATATATATATAATATATATATATCACTGTGAAAATGCAGCGTAGGCTTGCTTTATGCATACATTGCCCAATGCGCTTTGTCTGGATGACCAGCTATATCTCTGCCATTGATACACCAGCATCTGCAGCTTCTTCAACCGTAACCTTTACTTCTGCATTTAAAATACAATTGTTTCATCTTTTTCGGCTCCAGTTAGAAATTTTCTTCAGGACAATTATCATGTCAATAGAGGGATAGATAGAGGGATGGATAGATAGAGGGATGGATAGAGGGATGGATAGATAGAGGGATGGATAGAGGGATGGATAGATAGAGGGATGGATAGATAGAGGATGGATAGAGGGATGGATAGAGGGATGGATAGATAGAGGGATGGATAGAGGGATAGATAGAGGATAGATAGAGGGATAGATAGAGGGATAGATAGAGGGATGGATAGAGGGATATATAGAGGGATGGATAGATAGAGGATGGATAGATAGAGGGATAGATAGATAGAGGGATGGATAGATAGAGGGATAGATAGAGGATGGATAGAGGGATGGATAGAGGGATGGAGGGATAGATAGATAGATAGATAGATAGATAGATAGATAGATAGATAGATAGATAGATAGATAGATATAGCAATAAATAGAGGGATAGATAGATAGATAGATAGAGGATATAGCAATAAATAGAGGGATAGATAGATGGAGGGATAGAGGAATAGATAGAGGATAGATGAGGGATAGAGGAGATAGAAGGATAGATAGATGGATAGATAGATGGATAGACAGATAGATGATAGACAGATAGATGGATAGACAGATGGATAGACAGATGGATAGACATCTAGATGGATAGATAGATAGATAGATAGATAGATAGATAGATAGATAGATAGAAGGATAGAGTGATAGAGGAATAGATAGTCAGAGGGATAGATAGACAGATAGATGGATAGATAGAGGGATAGAGGGGTAGATATATAAATAGAGGGATAGATGAATAGATAGATATATAGATAGAGTAATGGATAGACAGAGAGATAGATGGAGGGATAGAGGGATAGATGGATGGATAGAGGAATAGATGGATGGATAGAGGGATAGATAGAGGAATAGATAGATAAACTTATAATGGAGTCAAGCTGTTGGTTTAACAAAGAGATATTATTTTGCAAAGAGAGATCTTTTAGTGCATCCAAATGTTATATATATATATAGAGTATACACATCCTTCCTGGTAAAATCCTTTCTCAAAATAAATAAATAAACCAAAGGGAAAGCGCTCCATCACACAAACTACATCATCACAGAGCTCCTAAAATTTTATGTAAAATTTTACATAATTTCTAAAAACTGAACTGTAAAAATGTGAAATGTTTGTTAAATCTTCGAAAACCGTGAAGGTCTTTAAAATTTGTGAAGCTTTGTGAAGGTGCAGTCTGTGTAATGGAGCGTTCTCCCCGTGGTGCATTGAGTCGTGGAAAGTACCCACCTGTTATGCTCAGTAAAGGTTTTGAGTGCTGCCCTCCTGGTGTAATATATATATATATATATATATATATATATATATATATATAGACTTCCATATTACTTACCTCATAATAAGAGCAGTCAGATAAATGAGGCATTTTTGCAGTTCCGCGATCGGAATATTGCAGTGCGGCTGTACAGATGGATGGAGTTTACTGGGTACCAAGCACTCGGTCCTCTGGATGTTGCAGATGAAGAATGCCAATGTTTGAACTCAGTAGGACTTTATAATCTTACTATGCATGATAAAGGATCTAATTGGTTGCGACGAGGCCATCCTTTGATTGCGGAGATTGACAGTTACTTCAAATAGCTCAGCCCCTTGTACATGTCACATTCCTTTAATTTAACCACGACAGGAACACCACATACAACATAAACTGCATTGTCAATTGACTCTCGCCACTTCGCTCCAGCGTTTTTCTCGATGGTTAATTGCGAGCATTTAGTAATAAATCCCTCTTAAGAGCCCCATGTGTGAGTATTTTTTCTTTTAATGCGCTCTCAGTGTTCGTCAGTAATAACATCTGATTTACAGCACGTATTTAGTTCTCCGTCATAATGAAATTCTCACAAACTGTTTAGAATTCCCACAACATCTATTAACGTTCATAAATAATCCACGGAAAAACACTCAGAATATCAATTAAGAACCGTTTAGTTATCACTTTGCGCCGCTTACATACTTATTTACATTTATTAAACTGACACTTTTAATATTGGCTTAATTTTCTACCCTAAGGGCAATTATGAGCCGTTTAAAAACGGAAGAGACCGCTAACAGAAAGGATTCTGTTTTACAAACTGCACAACAATAAACCTAACACACGGATAGTTTTAATTTTGATAAATGCTTCAAAGGGGTTATTCAGAGAGGGCCGATTCCCCATACGGTGCACATTTGTGGCCATTCGGCTACTCTGAAAGCAGGCAGTTTTGGCGAATTGCCAGCAAATACAGTGCCTGTTCGACAGCAGTGAAATCCCCCATAGAGAAGCAATGGTTAATCTATTCACAGACACCGAACAGCAGAGAAATGTCAGTAAAATGCCCTGCTGTTCGGTGTTCTCATTCAGCAGGTTTATTCAGGCGAATCCCATAGGTTTCAATGTTAAAAATATTCCCGCTTTTATACAATATCTAGTAAACCGTTTATTCTTTTAATCTGCAGCAAAAAGTCTCTTTATTTCTTTTTTAGGATCTTTTAGGCATTTTTTGGGATATTTTCGGCAATTTCTTTTTTTAAATAGCTTTTTTTTTTTTCTTTAACAGACCTTTTCTATGTATCATTCATAGGTCCTTATACGTTAATTCCAGAAATTTTCATCCAGTATTTTTTTTTTGCAAACAGGGTTTCAAACTTGACACTTTCAATGCTTTTTTTTTTTTTTTTAACTGTCCGGCGGCTTGTCGGCTTTATTCTGAAGCTGGACGGCGCTGTGCTCTGCGTCTCCTCTGCTGCATTTGGCGGCCCTCCAGCTTGTTTGCGGCAGATGTTTGGTGAGTTGGCGGCGGTGGGCGATGGGTGATGGGTTTGCGGCGGCAATCGGTGGCTGATTCTCTGCACTTCGGGGACACTGTGGTGAATGCTGAATGCAGGGTGGGAAAATTTGATTCTCCAAAGCGCAGGGAACGACAGAGTGCCGAAATGTTGGCTACATTTCGGTGCTTTCTGAATAAACCCCACAGAGATAGAGAGATATTTAAATTGAATTCAATACTGCCAACCTGTCACACCTCGGAGGCAGTCAGAGCTGTCCCAGCAATGGAACTTAAGTATAACCCTCGTCGGCCGATAACAAGCTATGACAGTCACTTATCCTCTATCTATGGACAATTTTTTGTGACTGTCATAGCATGTCACTAGGTATGAAAGGGTTAAATCAGAAAGAATGGTGACAACATAGGATGTTCCCTAAATGCAGAATTCACTGTTCTAGATCCACCCTAGTTCCCCGAACTTTGCTGAACGGAATCCACTTTTCTTTCAATGAAAGAGCTGCGGTTACTGAATAACCTGCATCATTTATAATATTTCACATCATTGGCTTCACGATTTGCTCTTTTATTTTGCTCCAACAAAACTCGTTGCAACAAAAGAACACCTGTAATTGAAGGAATTCCCACAGTGGAATTAAATCCCAGTGCAGGAGATGCCGAATGCTTGTCACATTCCAGAATGATCACGTTATGCCTAGTCTTGCTGACAATTGCTCTGGAGCTGCTGTATGGAATCACGCGGGAGCAAGCGTCTCAATCTGTGGCCCTCCCAGGTGTCTCTGATCTACAACTCCCCTGATTCTCTGGCCATCGATCGCATTATTTATTTATAAAGTATTTTACCAGAAAGGATACATTGAGATTTCTCTCGTTTTCAAGTATGTCCTGGGTTCAAGAACATTGAATTGTTACAGTCATTACAGAAATACAAAGTAATAAAATGCAAAATATTAAAAACAAAACACAAATATACATATTAACAGAAAATAAATATATTCACTATGTAACAGTTTTACAGGTGCATTCTGTATATAGTCACTGTGTTACATGTTTACAGGTGCATTCTGTATATAGTCACTATGTTACATGTTTACAGGTGCATTCTGTATATAGTCACTGTGTTACATGTTTACAGGTGCATTCTGTATTGAGGTATGTTAATAGGGAGCTCTTGAGTGACTTTAGACTGGGGGAAGATTTGATGGCATCTGGGAGGTTATTCCATAACTGCAGTGCTCTGTAGGAAAATGAGGATCGAGCCACTGTCTTTTTGTATTGTGGTATTGTAAGTAAGGTGCTGGTCCTGGATCGGAGGTTATAGGATGAGGGAGCTGCTGGGGAAGCAGCCTATTCAGGTAGGGTGGCAGCTTCCCAGAAAAGCTCTTAAACACCAGGGGCTACACTACATTCTTCGTGCTAACGTTAGTGCAGTTAGTGCTGAGTGAGCATTAACGTTAGCCAAGGTAGCCACAGCATAATACAATCCAGACGCTAATGGGTTAAGAAACTCGTTAGTGTTTGGTACCTTGCGCTTTTCAATGCGAGGTTACTGTACTTTGTGCCCCCTATACTTAACATGGGGAGCGCAAAGTGTTAATTTGCGTTAGTATTACAATGTGCTAATGCAAATTAATGTCTGGCTGCGGTTAGGTAACCATAGCCTGGACTTGGTGCTAACGGATTCTGCTGGTGCAGAATCCATCAGCACCAGCAGTACCCCCCCCCCAAATGAATCAGATACTCAGCTCCTATCCAGCAGCGAGGACTGAGACTCCAACCGCCTACTCCATCCGGTGTGAGTAGGGAGAGACTGCGAGACAAAGTTCCCCAGTCTCCCCCTGTAGATTACTACGCCGACCTGTCGGATCTCCAGCAGGTCATGTGTCTGCTTCAATGGAGTCCTATGGACTCCATCAAGTGGATGCTCGCGGCGGCACTTAGTGTTGTCACGCGCATCCTGGGGCTTAGCACCCAGTAACAATGCAGGCAGCTTTTTAAGCGCCTGCATTGTAATATCGCGCTAAAAGCGGGTGGAAAGGACAAATCTGCAGGCACAGGTTTTTCTCCTTTGCATCCCCATTTTAGCGCGATTATTGTAATGTAGCCCCAGGTTGGAAAGGTGAAGGGTGCGTCTAGATTCCAGCGACAGCCAGTTTAGTTCTTTTAACATGTCACAATGGTGGGTCATGTAGTTACATTGTAGCACAAAGCGGCAGAATGAGTTATACATTGTAGTAAGTTTATGAAGTTGTGTTTGCAGGGCAGCTGCATACACTACATCTCCGTATTCAATAGCCAGCATAAGCATTTGTTGCACTATCTGCTTTCTTACCGCAGGGCTCAGGCAGGATTTGTTTCTGTACAGGGCACCTAGTTTTGGAGTAAAGTTTAGATGAGAGTTTTTCAAAGAATTCTTGGGAAATGTAGGCCTCAACATCTGAGGGGCTGGAGTAGGAGATCCCTGCACAAGAGACACAAGCTTATATTTCCACTAATGTATGTCTGTTCAAGCCTGGCAGAGTCTTTCTAATTCTCCGAGCTCGGAAAATGACAGGTCAAAGTATACATTGAACAACCTCCCTTGAAGAATGGCACACAACAAGCATCATCATTTATAAAACAAACAAAATGCGAGACACTGAGTATAGGCTTTATCAAAACAAGTAATTAAGCAGAGCTAAGCTAATCAGTATCTTAAGTCTTTATCTGGATCAGTGAGTTTGTCCTTAGTGCTGGCCAACATATCACTTATAACCTAACAAACATAGGACTGATCACTGCAGTTTGGGTAATCGGCTTCAGCTGTAAACCTTCACATTAGACTACAGTGATTATGCTTAAACGGACACGACCAACAAAAAATGAAATGTCCTTATTGTGTTTATTATATGTTGCTGATATCTTACATGTGCTTTGTTTTCTCTTGTATGTTTAGTTAAGAAAATATTTCCTCTGTATGTGTCACTGGGTGTATCCATTGTGTGATATTTTCCTCTATATGTGTCACTGGGTGCATCCATTGTGTGATATTTTCCTCTATATGTGTCACTGGGTGTATCCATTGTGTGATATTTTCCTCTATAGGTGTCACTGGGTGCATCCATTGTGTGATATTTTCCTCTATATGTGTCACTGGGTGCATCCAATGTGTGATATTTTCCTCTATACGCGTCACTGGGTGCATCCATTGTGTGATATTTTCCTCTATACATTTCACTGGGTGCATCCATTGTGTGAGATTTTCCTCTATACATGTCACTGGGTGCATCCATTGTGTGATATTTTCCTCTATATGTGTCACTGGGTGCAGCCATTGTATGATATTTTCCTCTATATGTGTCACTGGGCGCATCCATTGTGTGATACTTTCCTCTATATGTGTCACTGGGTGCATCCATTGTGTGATATCTTCCTCTATATTTGTCACTGGGTGCATCCATTGTGTGATAATTTCCTCTATATGTGTCACTGGGTGCATCCATTGTGTGATATTTTGTGTTGTAAACTGCCCCCCCCCCTCCACAGTATCTTTACATCACTTGCTCCTCACTGTGTGGCTTTGGCCATAGATTGGAGTGAATGGGTCAAATCTCCAAAAATACAACTCCTAAGGATTGTATGTGTGTGGGATGCATGTAAATGACATCCCCTGGATGTATATTAAAGTGTTGTTGTCCACTATCATATCACATTCAGCTGCCATTTCTTACCTTGGGTAGCCTAGACAACACAATAGATAACCCTGCAGCATTGTATAAATATTCCCTCTCCCACCCCATTCCCGCTTCACTACTCTTTGATCCTATAACGCAGCTGTAAAGTGAGACTTGCCATAAGGTTTTGGCAAATGTTGCATCATGGGAAAAATCTACAAAATGCAAATAGGAGATAAAAAAAAACCTAAACTAACTTTATTTTCTCTTATTACATGCAGTTATTTCAAACAAAGAAAAAAGACCAGCAGCGAATGTTTTATAATGTGTGTTTTTTTTGTAATGCAAAAGTAAACTAGTTATAGCTGATGATAGTGGTAGTGTCCCTTTAAAACTTTAACAGGGTTATCCAAAGAGATTCGAAAAGTCACCGCACGTTCGGTGACTTTTCGTTCTCTTCAATTCGGTTCCTTTTGCCGATCCCATTTCGGTGACCCTGCGGTGTTTCCATCAAGCACGACAGGGTCCCCGAATTGCAGGGAAAAGCTGCCGCAAACCCGACGTAAACTAACCGCAAAACCCACCGAATGCACGCCGAAAACCCTCAAAAACATCTGGATTAACCCGTCGAAGACACCGGAAAAACCCGAGCAGGAGCCGATCACACGCAGCGAAGCCGCCAAAAAAAGCCGTGAAAAAGCCAAGACCGCAGACAGAGATGAATAAATTAGCAAAACAGTTTGTATAAATGTGAAAGTGAAAAGCTGTTTGCAAAGAAACTACTGAGTGAAAATGTCTGAAATTTGCATATGAGGTCCAGGGAATGATAATAAAAAGGGCTGTTACAGAAAAAAAGAAGAAAACTAAAAAAAAAATCAAAAAAATCGGACTTTAAAAAAAAAAAAATTCAGAAAAATGCTTAAAGTATCCTAAAAGATCTATAAATAAAGGGACTCTTTACTGCAGAATTTTAGAATGAACGGTTTATTAGATATTGAATTAAAACGGGAATATTTTTAACATTGAAGCCTATGGGATTCTCCTGAATAAACTTGCCGAATTAAACCACCGAATGGCAGGGCATTAGGGGAACCTTTCACTGCTGGTTTGTGTTCTCTGAATAGCCGAAGCAGTGCTTTTTCATGGGGATTCACTGCCCTCGAACAGGCACCGAACAGGCACCATATGTTCAGGCAATTCGCCAGGATTTGGCGAATTGCCTGCTCTCTGGATAGCCGAATGGCCAGGAAAGGTAACCGAACGCTGATTTTCAGCGTTCGGTTACCTTTCTCAAGCAATTCGGATCTCTTTGGATAACCCTGTAAATCTATTATCACACCAGCAAGCTGAAAATCGACACGCAACAATGAGCTAAAAAAACAACACAAAACTTGGAAATATTTCAAAAGTTATTCTTATTTTGGAGAATATTTTGGCGGCTCTCAACCTGCCATAAATCTCAGATTAATGAAATAATTATGATAGCACGGCGGATGGTAACAGTAGAAAATAGGGATGTGCATAGCTGAAAAATTTGTTTTGTTTAGTTTCGTTTAGTTTTTAAATCATTTAGTTTTTCGGAATTTCATAACTAATATTGTTTCGTATTTCGTTTCGATTAGTTTCGGATCGATTTTAAATTTCGAATCGATTCGAATTTCATATATCGATTCGATGGTTGATATCAATTCGAATTTTGGATCACTAGATAAGACCCCAATTAATCAAAATTTGCTGTTTAAAGAAAAGCTAGGGTTAAATTTTAAGCCGTGTCACAGATTTAGTATTTGAGTCAAATTAAACAGTGAAACAAAATTAATTTGTTTCATAAAGTCCTTTGCTGACTGTTACTTGTATTGTAAGTTAAGATCAATTTGATAGTTCATTTCAAATTCAATAGTTGATATCAATTATTCAAATTTTTCTTTTATGATGCTGACACTGTAAAATGAAATAAATTCGTTATATGCCATTTCGTTTCGAATTCGTATCGTATTGATTCGTTATTCGGAAGTACTTACGTTATTCGGAATTATCAAATTCCAAAACGAATGCACATCTCTAGTACAAAATAATTAAAAAAATGTGAAAAATCGAAATAGTGTAAAACTACAATTCCATCACATACATCTCCATTGTACGTTTAGTTTGTGTGTCGGCAAAAGCATCTTAATGGCTCCATTGTGGTTATTTTTGCTCCACACTGTAAACACGATCACATGCTCTTGGACAAGTCATTATCATCTACAAAAATGTACAGAGAAAGAGGTCAAGAAAAATTGGCATGAACGCTCTGCTGTGTCCCGAAGAGGAAAGCAAATAAACCTTCAAGCATGTGCTCGAGGAACATCAAGGAGGCAGGGTTACAGCGGCGTCCGGCGTCTAATAGTGGATTGAACATTGGAGATATTATTCTTTTTTTCCTACAGCATAACTATAAGCATTATGAAACAGACTCATATTCTGACTTGCACAATCCATCTATCACAATGATCCCATCACTATCCAAGAGAAGATTCTATTGTAGAATTAATACAGTTTGTTGTGATAAAGTGATAAACGTATGATCAATGTGATAAAAAAAGTGATAAATGATCAATAAATATTGATTGATAAACAGACACACAGATAGAAGGATAGATAAATTGATAAAGAGAAAGACAGGCGTGTTTATAGATATGTAGATAAAGATGAAGGACCACATCACAATCCAAGCGTTAAAAGCAGGCGCAAGGGAGGAAAAACTGCACCCGCAGTTTTCCCCCTTGCTCCTGCGTTTTAACACTGGAATACAATGCAGGTGCAAAAAATTATGCCTGCATTGTTTGCGGGCGCAAAGCCCCGGGATGCTCGCAGCAGCGCTGAGCGCAGCCGCGAGCATCCACTCGATGGAGTCCATAGGACTCCATTGAGTTTTCCCCTGCCGATCACATGACCAGCCGGATCTCGGCTTGCAAGATCCGGCCGGTCGGCGTAGTGATATGCAGGGAGAGACTGGGGGGGCTTTTTCCCCAGTCTTTCCCTGCTCCCGCAGGACGGAGGAGGCGGTTGGAGCCGCGGTCCTCGCCGCGGGACAGGAGTTGAGTATAGCATTCTGTTTTTTGTTTTTTAGGCTGGTGTTAACGGATTCTGCAGAAGTGGAATCTGTTAGCATCAAGACCTGGCTTTGGTTAACTTTCCGCTAACCAGAGACGGACGCTAATCAGCGCTGGGACTTTGTAATCCTAACGCTGATTAACACTTTGCGCTCCTCATTTTAAGTATAGGGAGCGCAAAGTGCAGTAACCTCGCGCTGAAAAGCACAAGATACCAAACGCGGCGGGTTACTTAACCCGTTAGCGTTTGGATTGTAATATGCAGTAGATACCGCAGCTAACATTAATGCTCACACAAGTGAGCGCTACTGTTAGCAACAAGAATGAAATGTGGCCCGAAGATAGATAACAAGCTCAATAGATATATAAGGAGCTATAGATAGAGATACATACATACATAGACATGCAGGGTTACTGAAATTGCAGTGCTCTCCCGTTCCCCGCACTTCGGCTATTCCGATTCGCCGACCCTGCCGTGAATTCAGCATTTTTATTGCAGGGTCCCCAAAGTGCAAGGAACAAGCTGCCAAACGCATCCGAAAAACAGCCGCAAAACCTCCGTATCGATATGAAAAACCACTGAAGACCAATCCAATGCATTCGACGATCTGCCGCAAAACCGCCGAATCCATCCGAAAAAAACTGATGACCCGCCGAACAGAGAGCCAACCAGTCACAGGAAAAAGCCGACAAGCCGATGAACAAGTAAAAAAAATATATACACGCACCGCAACTTTTAAAAGGTGTTTGCAAACATACTACTGCAAGAAAATGTCTGGAAAGGTCTGTTATTACAGAGAAAAAAAAAGCGTCATTTAAAAATAAATCAGTACAAAAAAATTCGCTCAAAAGATCCAGAAAAAAAAAGGCCTATAAAATCCTAAAAAGTAAATTAAGAGACTTTTTGCTGCAAATGAAAAGGATGAACAGTTGAATAAATATTTAATAAAAACGGGGAATATTTTTAACGTTGAAACCTAGATTCGCCTGATTAAACCTGTCACATGAAATCACCGAAAATCAGGCCATTTCACTGCTGTTCGGTGATCAGTGAATAGATTAGCCATTGCTTCTCTATGGGAATTTCACTGCTGCTGAAAATCACTATATTTCGCTGGCAATTCGCCAATATTTGGTGAACTTCCAGCTTTTTGGATAGCTGAATGGCCACGAAATGTCACCGTACGGGGAAATTCAATGCTCGGTGCAATTTCGGGGACAATTCGGCAATCTGCTAGATTGATAGACAGATACAGAGGAAGATAGAAGCAGATAGAGAGACAAAGACCTAGATAAACAAAGACATAGACACAAACATGATAGACACATATACATAAAGATAGATATAGAAATAGAGAATTAGAAATAAAGGTAGAGAATTAGACACATTTATGATAGATTGATCCTGTTTCCACCCTCAACCCTTCTAGATTGTAAATTCCCACGGGAATAAGGCCCTCGTTTCCTCCTGTACTGGTTTATCAAAATGTTGCACAGTCTCAATGTATTGTTTTTATTGTGCCCACTGATCAGCGCTGCGGAATATGCTGGCGCTATATAAATAAAGAATAATACAGTTACAAGTTTTTATAAAGCGCTTACAAGTAATAATAAAAAATAGAGAATTAGGCTGGGGTCAGACGAACGCAGTGCGAACGCGCGTGCAGCCGCACTTTATCACGGCCGTACTAGCGGCCAATGATGGGTAGTATACGAAGTACGGCAGCACGAAAGTGCGGCGGCGCAACGCAAGCGTGATACCGCTAGTACTGACGTACAAAGTGCGCTGTGGCGGCATAGCGGCGTGTTTGCGTGATTAGGAGACGTCAGACGCTGCTAATGTCCGGCCAACATAACGTCCAGACGCAAAAAGGGTTTTATTGATGATCCGTACAAAATCACGGACGAAAATGCGCATCGTATGACCGCTATCGCGTATTCCGTGAAAAAATACGTCCATTCGTTCGAACGCACTTTTTCACGGACGACGTGAAAAATGCGTTCGTCTGCCCCTAGCTTTAGACACATATATGATAGATAGACACAAAGAAACTACCTAGTCTTTAAATATTTAGTTTTTATATTGTTTTGGAGGAATATGTTTAAATTTAAATCCTGATGTAATTAGACAAACAGATACATTGGCTCATTCAAGCGAAGCAAAGATATCACACACTGAATGAAGCCATGTGTTTGAGCCATTATTAGGTTTCTCTGAATATCCCTGAAGGAGCTGAGTGTGCAAGTAGACAGCAGTGCAATGGATATAATGAGTTCTGTCTTGCTTAGTCAGGTTTACAGATTTCTACCGTACCTGCTGCTGTCACCTCACGTTATCTCCATGCAGTCTGTGTGTTAGGTGTCACCGTGAGCCGCTAAGAGGTGATACGTTGCATCACTTACAGCAAGATCTATGTAATGTATTTTAATATTAAAAATGTATGTAAACAGACACGTGATGGTCTGATCTAACTTCCATTGTCAGGTTAATATTGTAGAAATGATCACTTCATAAGGATTTGTTATCAAAGTAAATCATTTCATATGCTTCAGCTTGAAATCAAAATGATTTTATTTGTTCAAAGTAATCTAGGGACAATTTTGCACAATTCAGCAGATCCAGGGCTCTATTACGATGTTAGCGTTAAAACTAGGGATGAGCCGAACACCCCCCGAGTTCGGTTCGGACCCGAACTTCCCATTTTTTCGGGTCCGAACCCGAACCCCCATGCAAGTCAATGGGGCTGAAAATTCGGTTTTTTAGAGTGCCCTCCAAGAGGGCATATATGCTACATATTTGCTACATATATTGGTAGTGCCCTGGGGGACAGGAAACAAGGACAAAAAGTAAAAAAAAAAACGTTTTTAAAGGGACAGTGAGTTTTCCATGAAATAAGGGTTAAAAATAAAAACGAAAAATTCCTTCAAATATCGTGCCTAGGAGGTCCCCATAACCTGCCTGTGAAGTGGCGGATTTCTAGGATGTATAGAAATATGTAAAAACCAAAAAATGACATTTCAAATGATGGTAAATGCTTTTCCTTTAATCTATCCATAAACAACTGCTTGGGGCGGCAGTCTGTATGAAAAGAGGAGACGTTTTCGGACACGCAGAAAAAGTTTACTGATTTTTTGGCGGTGAAAAGCAGGAGAATGACTGGAGAATGGAAAATTCTAGACCAAATAGCCGATTTGGAAAGTGAGATGAATGGGAGAATTTTTCTGGTTTGGCTATTTTGACCTAGAATTTTCCATTCTCCAGTCATTCTCCTGAGTTTCACCTTTCTCTGAATAACCCTGTCAGGGTTATTCAGAGAGCGGTGAAGAGCAGGAGAATGACTGGAGAATGGAAAATTCTAAGTCAAAATAGCCAAACCAGAAAAATTCTCCCATTTAGGCTAGGGTCAGACTAGCGAATTTTTAACGTGCGTTTAGGCGCACTTAATCACGGCCGCGCTAGCAGCAAATGACGGGCAATGATGGCCAATATACGAAGTACGGTCGCACGAAAATCCGGCTGCGCAACGCAAGTGGAAAATGAACGCATTTTTTTTGAGAACGCAGAACCGCTAGTACAGACGTACAGAGTGCGCTGCGTCCACTAGCGGCGTGTGTGCGTGATTTGGAGACGTCAGACCCTGCTCATGTCCGGCCAACATAATGTCCAGACACCCAAAGTTTCCTGGTTTGAATCCGTACAAAATCACGCACAAAAATGTGCATCGTATGACCGTTTTCGCACAATCCGTGAAAAAGTACGGCAATGCGTTCGGACGCACTTTTTGACGGTCGCTGCAAAAAATGCATTAGTCTGACCCTAACCTTATCTCACTTTCCAAATCGGCTATTTGGTCCAGATTGTTCTCTTTTCCTGCCATTCTCCTGGTTTTCACCTTTCTCTGAACAACCCCGAGAGAGAGGTGAAAGCCAGGAGAACTGGCAGGAGAAGAGAACAATCTAGACCAAATAGCCAATTTGGAAAGTGAGTTAAATGGGAGAATTTTTCTGGTTTGGCTATTTTGACCTAGAATTTTCACTTCTCCAGTTATTCTCCTGCTTTTCACCGCTCTCTGAATAACCCTGTGAATGTTTAATCCCGAGGTGAAAAATAACATTGCTTTAAATTTTTTCAAACACCAGTTAACCACTTGGCTGCTATGGACGCGCTCAGCACGTCCAGCCAAGTGGTTCTCCTGTGCTATGGACGCGCTGAGCGCGTCCATGCACAGGAGGCAGCAATCCGTCGGATTCCGGCAGATTGCTGCGCCCCCGGTGCGGGCTGACATCTTGGATGTCAGCCCAGCACTCCGGGACCCCGGCGGAGCAATTAGATGTCATCGCGGCGGCGCGATGACATCTAATTCAGGCGCCCCCCCCACATGTGCGGAGGAAGCGCCTGAAAGGGAGGGGGGGAGGTCCTTCGGACCTCTCTCCCTCTCGATCGCCAGGGGGCAGAGGGTTAATCCAGGCACTGTTTGGAAGGGCACAGCCTGCCCTTCCAAACGGTGGCTGTGATTAACCCCTGGGGAGCCGGATCACGAATCGGTGCTGAAAAGCGCTGGATCGTGATCCTCTCCTGGAGCTGGCCGACATCTTGGATTTCAGCCAAGCCTCCAGGAACTCCCCCTGAGGACTGGCGTCATTATGCATAGCACGATGACGCCAGTCCTGGAGTTAACCCCTAGCTGCCACCAATGGTGGAGATAGGGGGTTCCAATGAACCCCCTATCTCCCGATCCGTGGCAGCTAGGGGTTAATGTTTGATATTGTTGGATCGTCCAGAGCATGGCCTTTCCAAGGATACTAAACATGAGCATGAAAAATGATTTTTTTAAAAAATAAAAAATAAAAATAAAAAAATAAAAATATTTTTAAAAAAAAATTCTAAAAAAAAAAAGTTTTTTGTTTGTTTTTGTTTTGTTAATGCAGCAATATTGTTCCCATTTCAATTATAATGTGAACAATAATGCTGCACTAACGATTTTTGTATGCGGTGCGTTTGTTAAAAAAAGCTAAATTTCCCCCAAAAAAAAATGTAACGAGACCCCATTTCTAATTTTTTTAACAAGCGCACCCCATACAAAATATAACCGCAAACGATCGCATGTTAAAATGTGAAAAAAACACTTCACACATAATAAATTATTGAAAATTCTAATTTTATTGCATTTTATGTTATAATATAGAGACATGACATAACGTATACATATAATAATGACATATTATAAATCTGTCAAGTCTGCCGGAAAGAACGATATATAATATGTCTGGGTCATATATCAAAATATGGCTACAAAACGCGGTTAAACATGATGAGCGAAAGCTGTAAAAATGACCTCAGCACAGAGGTGTGAAAAGCCTCAGCAGCGAAAGGGTTAAATGCAGCATATTAGGATGTTTTAGGAGGGAAATTAATTCTCAAATCTCAATCAGAAACAGACACCACCCCACCCCATCAGTATAGTGTAAAATGTATCAAATTGATTACCAGACTAAAAACACCTGGTGTTATGCCCGTTTGTGAACAGAGGTCATTTAGAGTTGATAATCTTTCCACGTACAGATTAGTTTTTAATTCAATATCTAATAAACCGTTGCTTATAATATTCTGCAGTAAAGAGTCTCTTTATTTCTAGATTTTTTAGTATTTTTTTAAGCATTTTCTATACTTTTTTCAAAATTTCTTTTATTTTTCGAAACCCGAACCAAACACGCCCAAAAAGTTCGAAATTCGCGAACTTTCGAACTGCCAAAGTTCGGGTCGAACTCCGAACCGTCCGAACCCGAACAGCTCATCCCTAGTTAAAACGTGGGCGCAAAGGAGGAAAAACTGCACCTGCAGTTTTCCCCCTTGCGCCCACGTTTTAACGCCGCATCACAATGTAGGGGCAAAATATCCTGCCTGCATTGCTTGCAAGCGTAAAATTCTGGATGCTCGCGGCAGCGCTGAGCGCAGCCACGAGCATCCACTCGCTGGAGTCCATAGGACTCCATTGAGGTCTCCCCTGCCGAGATCCGGCCGGTCAGCGTAGTGATCCGCCGGAAGAGATCCCCCAGACTTTCCCTGCTCCCGTCGGCTGGAGGAGGCGAACAGAGCCGCGGTCCTCGTCGCGGGACAGAGGGTGAGTATGCGATTCCTTTTTTTTATTTTTAAGGCTAGTGTTAACGGATTCTGCAGAAGCGGAATCCGTTAACACCAGGTTCTGGCTCTGGTTAACTTTTCCCTGACCAGAGCCAGGCGTTAATCAGCGCTGGGACTTTGTAATCCAGTGCTGATTAACACTTTGCGCTCCCCATGTTAAGTATAAGGAGCGCAAAGTGCAGTAACCTCGCTCTGAAAAGCACAATATACCAAACGCTAACGGTTTTTTTAACCCATTTGCGTTTGGATTGTAATATGTGGTAAATACCGCGGCATACGTTAATGCTCACGCAAGTGAGCGTTAACGTTTGCGTTAACATTGTAATAGAGCCCACAATGCATTGGGTTTGCTCTCTTCTGAATGGATACAAATTACTGAATGATCGAGTTACTGTTGAAAAATAGATCTTGAAAAGCACATAATCAATAATCACTATTTTCTAACAACACATTATTTAAAATGTAACATTATGAAATAGTAACTTGTTATAGAGCCTATATAAGTGTGGGGGGGCCGGCTATGGAGCCCCTTAATATTATTATTATCATTACTTACATAGCACCCACAGATTCTGCAGCGTTTTACAATAACCAATGGGAACGAGACAAAATGAAAACAAACAAAGGAAACAGAAACAATACGTTGTGGCCCCTATTACATTCTTCGCGTAATTTCGTTCGCGCAGCACAATTTTTTTTGCATGCATCGTGCATTATGCGCGCAAAGGCTGTGCATTACAAACTGCGCATATATTGTAATACCATCCGCATACCAGCGCACAAACGCATTTGCGCTCACAAGGTTAAGTATAGGACACGCGCAGTACAGTAAGCTTGCACAGCGTTTGCGCAGGTTCACCCGCGGTAGACGATAATGCACGTTAGTTGCGCTGACATTGTAATACGATGTTCAGCGCAAAGGGTTTTGCCCCTCGTGATAAAGCTTTTTTGCGCAGGCCTTAACGTTTGCGTGAAGAATGTAATAGAGCGCTTAGTGTCTGAATGTTGTCAATTAGTGTATTTGTGTACTTATAAGTGTTAAAAAGTGTGCAATGACCATAGGAAATAATGGATATATATTTTATAATATTTTTATTTATGAGATTAATTGATATCAATTTTTATTTTGTAGCTTTTCATCTCATTTGCTTAAATTCAGGTACTGGTCCAGCACAACTTATTAGTTTGTGAAATGATACGCGCTACAGAAACTGTTGGCACTATATAAATTATGATAATAATGCATGAGTCATAAAAAAAAAAAAATCACCCCTGGGATTCCAGATAGTCTATCAGGGTTATTCAGAGAGATTTGAAAAGTCACCGCACGTTCGGTGACCTTTCAATCCCCGCTCTTCGGGTCGATTCGGCGATTCTAGTTCACCGACCCTGCATTGTATTCAGCAAGCACCACAGGGCCCCCCATAGTGCAGGGAAAACCATCTGCAAACCCACAGAACACTCACTGAACACACACAGAAACAGCCGCAAAAAAAACACCGAACACACGGGAAAAGCCCGACGAGCCGCCGATCACAGCACAGAGCAGTCGCCGGAAAAACCCAACAAGCAGATGTCCGTGGTAAAAAAAAAAAAAATGTACATTTGAGAGATACAAAATTTAGACGCTGTTTCCCAAAAAACTACTGAAAAAAAATGCCTGGAATTTACATATAAGATGCAATGAATGATAATAAAAAGGGCGGTTACAGAAAAAAGAATATGATTTAGAAAAGAAAACCAAATGCTTAAAAGATCCTAAAAAAATCTATAAAGAGACTTTTTGCTGCAGAATAAAATAATAAACGGTTTATTAGATATTGAATTAAAACGGGAATATTTATAACATTGAAGCCTATGGGATTCGCCTGAATAAACCTGTCGAATTAAACCACTGAATGGCAGGGCATTTCGGAAACTTTTCTCTGCTGTTTTGTGTTCTCTGAATAGACGAAGCAGTGCTTCTCTATGGGGATTTCACTGCCCTCGAAAAGGCACTGTACGTGCAGGCAATTCGCCAGAATTTGGCAAACTGCCTGCTCTCAGAATAGCCGAATGTCCCCAAAATGTCCCTGTATGCTGAATTTCAGTGTCCGGTTACATTTCGGCGACATTTCAGACCTCTCTGAATAACCCCTTATATTTTACAGCCATATCCAGTCAAAAAGACACATGCACTTCCATTGTCTTAAAAACTTTATATATTGCTTACTTGCTAGATAATCTTTTATTATTATTATTACTTCTTAGGAAAAATATTTTCTAATTCCTTTTAGCAAGCGTTATTATTTTACACAGGCTTTTATGACATTAAAGGTGTCAAAAAGTTAATAATTAAAAAAAAAACGTATTACTTTAAGGGCTCTATTACATTCCTTGCGCAAAAACGCTCGCGCAGCGCAATTTTTTTTGCGCTCATCGTTAAATGTTAACTCATGTAAATTAACGCAGGTATTACAATCCGAGCGCATTTTTTCATCCGTCTGAAAATATCGTGCGTAAAAAATACGCGCGAAAATGGCGCAAATTAACACTGCGTGCAGAAATCGGTGGGCAGAGTGTTTTTTCACGCGATTCAGCCAATGAGAATTAAGAGCCAAAATTGTCTCCCGTTCAGTGTTTGCGCCTGTCAAAATCAATCTGAGTATATATGCTGCAGCAATAATAAAAACACGCACAACTTCTCCATTTTATTGTTTGGGTATGTGTAGAATGTGTAACTATACTTTGCTGTATTTTTTTTTTCGTGCTGGTGTATTTGGTTTCGGCCAGAACGTTCAGATTTGCCATTAACACCAGCTTTTAAAAGACGTTAAAATTATGCGCGCAAACGTTGTTCGTAAAAATTTGCGCATAGATTGTAATACCATCCGCGTACCAGCGCACAAACAAATTTGCGCTCACAATGTTAAGTATGGGATGCGCGCACGAACTTTTAATCGCGCAGGGTTCACGCAGGGCAACTCGCAAAATTTTATTTATTTATTTATTTATAAAGGATTTTACCAGGAAGGATACATTGAGATTTCTCTCGTTTTCAAGTATGTTCTGGGTTCAAGAACATTGAGTGGTTACAGAAATACAAAGTAGTAAAATGCAAGATATTAACACAAAAAAAAATATACAGATTAACAGAAAAATAAATATGTAGGAAATAAATAAAGTCATTATGTTACATGTTTACAGGTGCATTCCGTATTGAGGTATGTTAATAGGGAACTCTTAAGGGACTTTAGACTGGGGGAAGATTTCATGGCGTCTGGGAGGTTATTCCATATTTGCGGTGCTCTGTAGGAAAATGAGGATCGAGCCACTTCTTTTTGTATTGTGGTATTGCAAGTAAGGTACCGGTCCTGGATCGGAGGTTATAGGATGAGGGAGCTGCTGGGGGAAGCAGTCTATTCAGGTAGAGTGGTAGCTTCTGAGAAATTGTGGGTGAGCAGTGTAATAGGGCCCTAAATGTGTTGAATAAATAAAACATTTCCTTAGCATCATAAATAGCTATCAGTACAAAGTTTACATTTCTCACATTCTTCCATCTCAATACAAGGGGGGGGGGGGATATGAATGTCTGGAAGCTGTCTGGTCACCCGGACCAAAGTTTGAATTAGCCTAAATCCTTGTCACAGGCATTTCCCAGCTCCAAGAATGTCTTTTATCTACCAGGTTGATCACTGGTCGGGCGATGTCCTCACCAGAAAATGATTCTAAGCTGACTTTGATTCTGGATTCTTTGGCATTTAACAGAACAATTTTTCTGCTGTTTCTAGGCAGAATTTTGCACATGTCATTCCAGTAACTTCACACTCCAGAGAATACTTTGTGAATCAATTGTGCGTAAACATTGGAATCGATACATTCTCTTTAGATAATAAAAGGTTTATGCTTCATTTCACAGTAATCCGGTTTAAGCCTGTAATTTCTACACTATAAAAAAAATAAAGTACAATGTAACTAATTAACTGACGCGTTTCACAAGTATAAACACAAACTCTTTAAAATGAAGGGAATTTGTTAGTTGGAAATCTTTAAAAACGTGTATTTTGCTGGTCTTATACAGGTTCAGATATTTTAGAAACATATTTGTATATTGTTCATGGAGCCTTGTACAATGGAAAGTCCAAACGTAGAGTTAAAATCAAAGAAATAACTCAATTTTATTTTTTTTCAAAGAAAGCCTAATTCTTCTAATACTTGTAAAAAAAATCATATCCCCACAGACGTTTCTGGAGATACGAGGTGACTCAAAAAGTGGTGGTGGTCGGCACGTAGAATATAAATTCTCAGAATTTGTCTGTAGAAAGAGGGAAGTACTCATGCTGTTGTAGAGAACACGGAGACCTCACTTGGAGTATTGTGTGCAGCACTGGACACTCTATCTCCAGAAGGATATAGATACCTTTAGAGAGAGTTCAGAGAAGGGCTACTAAAATGCTGCATGGCTTGAAGGAGAAATGTTACCAGGAAAGGGTACCTGTATACCATGTATAGCTTGGAAGAAAGACGAGACAGAGGAGATATGACAGAAACATTTATATACGTAAATGGAATCAACAAAGTAGAGGAAGGGAGTATATTTAAAAGGAAACAAAGTAGCAAAACAGGAGGACATAGTCTTAGATTAGAGGACATAGTGTTAGATTAGAGGACATAGTCTTAGATTAGAAGACATAGTCTTAGATTAGCCGACATAGTCTTAGATTAGAAGACATAGTCTTAGATTAGCCGACATAGTCTTAGATTAGAGGGGCAAAGGGTTAAAAGTAACATCAGTTTGTATTATTTTACTGAGAGGGTGGTGGATACATGGACCAGCCTTCCAGTAGAAGTGGTAGAGGCTGAAACAGTGATTGAGTAATAAGCAGGCATGGGATAGGCGTAAGGCTATCATAAATAAACAATAAATCCAGGGAATGCATCCGTATAATTGGGCAGACTAAATGGACTGAAAGGTTCTAATCTGCCGACATATTCTATGTTTCTATGTATGTTTCTATGAGTGAAAACAGACCATCATGCTCCACCGATTTCATTGTGGATTCTCTGCTTAACAGTGCTTTGAAGACCTCAAAACCCATCTTGGTGATGAAGCCCCAGATCTCCATAGGCCCACGAGTGGTTTAGCAGATTCAAGTCAGGGCATTTTGACGTCTACGATGAACCAAGAGAGGGATGCCCCATGCACATCCACTGATGAGACAGTGTTGGTCGCTCCCAGAGCAAACTGTCATCCCGATTCTTGCCACCACTGTATCTGGCCAAGGAGATGATGGAGCTCATTGGATCTTCATGATTCAATTTTATCTGTGGCCACACTGCTTGGCACAACCTGCTCCCTCTCTCTCCCCTCTGAGGTGGAGCTCTGGGGCCTGAAGAACCTTAGCACTGAGGTCAGGTTCCAGGGATACAGGACCTTTGGGAACTAAATCCCACCAATGACTCTCAATGCTGAATTGGCTGGAACGTCCAGCCTGCCTGTGATCACATGACATGCTGCTGCTGGCTTCTCTATATTAAGTTAGAAAGGTAACAAAATTAGAGATGTGCATTCATTTCGGAAAAATTTGATAATTTGTATTTCGGAAGTACTTCCGAATAACGAATCGATACGATACGAATTCGAAATGAAACGAAACGGTATATTACAAATTTATTTAGTTTTTACACTGTGCCATCATCATAAAAAAAATTGGAATAAATGATATCAACTATCAAACGGATATCAGCAACTATTGAATCGATTCGAAATTTCAAATCAATCCGAAATTAAACGAAATACGAAACGAAATTAGTTATGAAATTCCAAAAACGAAATTATTTAAAAACATAACAAAATGAAACTAAGCGAAACAAATTTTAATACAACATATCGGAGGCTCGTATTTACTTTTCAATCTTGCTTTAATAACAAATAGCAGCACAGAAAAGCTTTTAAAATATTGAAAAAACTTTTTAAACAGAAGAAAAAGAAGGACCAATCCCAGCAGGGATATCCCCTCTTACAGTCCACCAATCACAATGTCCCCAAGTCCATAACGGTCATGCCCTGCGGAAGCTCCTTCTCTTTCTTGCTGCTATGCAGTGCAGATAAGTAACGTTTTTTTATGCTCTTTGTAAAATGACACTCCGGACCCGTTTTCCCGTCTTTATATAACCGGGGACGGCCGCTGTTGTCATTTTCGCTGCCTCTTATGCGTTTTTTCCGAGTTTCTGAGCGCCTGCTTTATCGCAGAGTGAGTTTGCCGGCATTAGCTTCACCCGGCTCGCGCAGAGAGGTGCGCGCGCGCTTCACGCCATTTTCTCCCCAGTGGCCATTTTAGGTACTGCAGTTGCCGCGTCTGGTTACTGTGGAGATGCCTCAAACAAAACAGCATCGCCGCTCTCCTTCTCCTGCAGGGTCAGAGTCAGACGCCAGTTCAGGGCATGAGGACATTTCTGCCTCTAATTCTGTGGGGAATCCACCGGAAAATATCCCTATTGAAACCCCTCTAGATAAAAACCTACAAGCCCATGTTTTATCAACCGTTAAGTCTGAGGTGGCAAACTTGTCACAGACTTTTCATAAGTCCTTACAAGAGGTTTTAGCGGCAGTTCAAGCCCTACAATCAGCCCCGGTGCAAATTACACCCTCAATTACTATTCCCACCGCTGCCTCTGAACCTGCGGTTACTGTACCAACCCCCGTGGTGTGTAAAAAGGCTGCCCGTAAAACAAGGCACTTGACTGAAGGGGCTGACAACCCTATACCTCTGTCACTGCCCAGCACTGATAAAGCCTCTGGTGTCAAAAGGGCCCCGGACTCCCGGGCGCTGGCACCGTATGCCCCCAAGAGGCAAAAGCGGGCAGAAAGGTCCGCTCCAAAGGAGGTGGATAGTGAGGAGATGGAGGCCTCATATGACGACCCCGATGTCATTACTGGGGATGAGGTGGTGCTATATGCCCCCCAAGACGACTTGTCTGTTATGGACGAGTCTATTGATTATCCTCCTGGCTCTGAGGCCATTATTTAATGTGGATAAGTGCAAGATAATGCACCTGGGACGTAAAAACCCAAGGGCTGAATATAGAATATTTGATACAGTCCTAACCTCAACATCTGAGGGTTGGGATTTAGGGGTTATTATTTCAGAGGATCTAAGGGTAAGTAGTCAATGTAATAGAGCAGCAGGAAATGCTGGCAGAATGCTTGGTTGTGTAGGGAGAGGTATTAGCAGTAGGAAAAGGGAAGTGCTCATGCCACTGTACAGAGCACTGGTGAGACCTCACTTGGAGTACTGTGTGCAGTACTGGAGACCGTATCTCCAGAAGGATATAGACATCTTAGAGAGAGTTCAGAGAAGGGCTACTAAAATGGTGTACGGCTTGAAGGAGAAAAGTTACCAGGAAAGGCTTAATGATCTTAACATGTACAGCTTGGAAAAAAGACGAGACAGAGGAGATATGATAGAAACATTTAAATACGTAAAGGGAATCCACAAGGTAGAGGAAGGGAGTATATTTAAAAGGAAACAAAATAGCAAAACAAGAGGACATAGTCTTAGATTAGAGGGGCAAAGGTTTAAAAGTAACATCAGGAAGCATTATTTTACTGAGAGGTGGGTGGATACATGGAACAGTCTTCCAGTAGAAGTGGTAGAGGCCAAAACAGTAATTAAATTTAAGCAAGCATGGGATAGGCATAAGGCTATCCTAAACAAAAGATAAATCCAGGTTAAGTATCCATGTAATTGGGCAGACTAGATGGGCCGAAAGGTTCTTATCTGCTGACATTTTTCTATGTTTCTATGTTTCTATGTTTCTATTTATGACCCGCAGGGTGACCCCTTATTTTACCCTGAGGATTTGTCTAATCCACGCTCCTCTGCCTGGTCACCAAAACCCTATGTAGAGCAGTGGCTGGATGCAAGATTGCGTTTTCCTTTAGACAAGGAAACGCGCATTAAAATGCGCCAAGAATGTCCACGACCCGTTACTGCGGGTAAAGTGTGCCTCACCCCTATAGTGGATAAATCCTTTCAAAAATATGTCGCCCAGCATGGGTGGTCCGCTAAGTCTGGTATTGACCATTCCTTCCGAATGTGTCAGGACAAGCTGTTGGATTCAGTAGGTCCATTAGTTAAATTGTTCGATGTCGCTGAGGACGCTAAACTGGCAGGCGACACTTTAGACCCTTTGTTGGTCCGTAATTATGTGCAACGCACTTTATGTTTTATTGCTAACACAAATAATGCCATTTCCTCGGAAAGGAGACGCACTATCCTGCTAAAAGTTGATAATACCTTAACAGGGTTAGCAGACTCAGATTTGGGTAGTGCAGCCCAGGGGCTCCTTTTTGGGGACAACTACATTAAGGACATGGGAAAATATGCCAACACCTTTACATCCCTGGATAAAGTTTCTAATTCACTCAAACGAGTATTTAAAGGACGGGTTTTTGGCAGGGCCGGTAGGGTCAGGGGCGAGCTACCGGCCGAGCAGGGTTCACACCAAGACCATATCAGCCTCCCCAAGCAACCCCCCAAGTTTCCCCACAACAAGACACCTCCTATTCAGGAGCCTTCTTCCCTTCACGCACCCGTGGCTGGCGAGGTAGAGGCTTCAGAGGTTTCCGAGGCACGTTCTCTGGACGACGCCGAGCAGGTATTCAGTCCTTTGATCCTCACGAGATCTGGGGGTACAGTGGGAGGTCGCATTGCGCATTTTATAGATCGCTGGCGACTTATAACTTCAGACCCATGGGTACTGGCTACGGTAAAGGGTTTTCAGATAGAATTCACCTCCATACCTTGCCAAGCGCGCTCCCCAACTCCTCTCCATCTATCTCAAGAAGGATCTCATCTGATAGATCAAGAGATCTTGGATCTCGTTGCCAAACAGGCAGTGGAGAGTTCCCGCAGACTCACCAGGCTTCATGAGCAATATATTTTTGGTTCCCAAAAAAGGGGGGGAATGCGCCCAGTGATAAACTTGAAAGATTTAAACTCCCATGTAGTATATCGCCATTTCAAAATGGAAGGACTAAAGAATTTGCAGGACATACTCCTCCCGGGAGATTGGCTGTCAAAGATCGATCTGCAAGATGCGTATCTGTCAGTGTCCGTGGCACAAGACTGCAGAAATTACCTACAGTTCCGTTGGCGGGGCACTCGGTGGCGTTTCTCCAGTCTGCCGTTCGGGCTCTCATCCGCACCTTGGTGCTTTACAAAAATCATGAAGCCGGTGGCGACAACTTTGCACGCAAAGGGAGTCCGACTCATAGTATATCTAGACGACATCCTCTTAATATCCTCCAGGGAGACTCAGCTGCAAACACATCTGAATTGGACAGTGACTTTGTTACAAGAGTTGGGGTTTCTGATAAACACCGACAAATCAATGTTGAAACCAACTCCTTGTCTGGAGTTTTTAGGTCTCCTATTAGATCCCAGATCTTGGAGCCTCAGTCTTCCTCCTCAAAAGGTATCGACAATATCGAAGGAGACGCGAATGTTACTTCGCAAACCAGAAGTGTCACTACGGGAGCTAGCCAGGGTCATCGGGTTGTTGGCTGCTGCTCGCCTGGCAGTACCTCCAGCACCGCTTCATTATCGGGCCCTCCAACGCCTGAAGGCCCATTTCCTTCGGGAGAGTTTGGCATACTCAGATCACGTTCGTCTAACGGAGGAAGCTCGTCTAGGTCTGATTTGGTGGACCGAGAACCTCCAATTCTGGAATGGCAAGGAAATTTCCCCTCCACCTCCATCTCTCACGATCGAGTCGGATGCTTGCAGAAACGGTTGGGGAGCAAGATGCGGTCCTCTGGAGACCAGGGGTCGTTGGTCCACGACAGAAATGTTTCTACACATCAATTGTCTGGAACTCCTAGCAGGTCTATTCGCAATAAAATGTTTTGCGCGAAATCACCAGGGAGGCGCGATCTTACTGAAGATGGACAATTTTCCAGCAGTTCGCAATATCAATTCCTTGGGGGGTCCACGGTCCCCGAAACTCACTCAAATTGCAACAGAATTTTGGAGATTCTGCTTTCAACGAAGGATCACGGTGATAGCTCAGTTCCTTCCGGGTCTAGACAACACAATAGCGGATTGGAACTCTCGCAACACAACCGATTCAGGAGACTGGAGATTGCTGCCCTCCGTCTTCAAGAGTCTCTTCGATCTCTGGGGTCCGATGGAAATGGACCTGTTTGCCTCACGTCTGAATTGTCAACTACCAAAGTTCTTCAGTTGGAATCCGGACCCAGAAGCTTTAGGGACAGATGCGTTCCTTCACGACTGGTCCACGGCACGACACTTTGCATTCCCACCGTTTCCAATGATCGCGAGGACCCTTGCGCAGATTCGAACGCAATCGGCAACGTTGGTGATCGTCACCCCTCTGTGGCAGGGACAACACTGGTTTCCAAAATTGTTAGAATTGTTCATAGATCTCCCTCGGCTTCTACCTTTCTCCCAGGACCTAATCCTCGATCCAGACGGGATTCCACACCCGCTCATATCCGAACGATGTCCGTTGACTGCCTGGTTGGTTTCCGGGGACCTGGATTTGTCGAGGGAATTTCGTTCCATACTAACACCTTGCTCCAACAGGCATGGGCTCCGGGTACCCGGACAGCTTATAGTTCCGCATGGCGTAAATGGACCGCTCTCAACAATCTACAAACTAAGGGATGACGACCCAAAGGAGTCCCCTGAATGGTTTCATGACCAGCCGAAATAGCCGAACGTAAGGTATTTACAGTTCTATACTTCAAACCAGCATCAAATGACTCAGTAAGGAAATCCAATACTCTGTTTACAGATGCCGAAACGGGATCGAGATCCCTGCCCATACACCAGCCATACACCATCTACAAACTAAGGGATGACGACCCAAAGGAGTCCCCTGAATGGTTTCATGACCAGCCGGTGTATGGGCAGGGATCTCGATCCCGTTTCGGCATCTGTAAACAGAGTATTGGATTTCCTTACTGAGTCATTTGATGCTGGTTTGAAGTATAGAACTGTAAATACCTTACGTTCGGCTATTTCGGCTGGTCATGAAACCATTCAGGGGACTCCTTTGGGTCGTCATCCCTTAGTTTGTAGATTGTTGAGAGCGGTCCGTTTTGCACGTCCTCCAGTACCTAGGTATGATTCCACTTGCGATGTTTCGCTGGTGATACGCTTTCTTTCCAATTGGCCAACTAATTCTGATTTGGATTTGCAACAATTATCTGCTAAATTGTTGATGGTTTTATGTCTTTTTTCCTGTAAAAGAGTAGGTGATGTCAGAGCTTTAGATTACCCTTCTCGTTCGTTTACTCCAGAAGGAGTCCATTTTGATATTATTCGCCGTACAAAGACGTTAATTTCTTCTGTATTTTATCCATGTTTTCCAGAACATCTACTGTAGCTCTATGTCCCGTTAAATGCTTACAAATTTATGAACAACGCACTTTACCTTTTCGTTCCCCGGGAGTATCTCCTCTCTTTTTATCTTATGCGACACCTCACCGTCCAGTATCTTCCACCACCCTGTCTCGTTGGTTACGGTGGTTGATGGAGTTAGTAGTGATAGATGTCTTGGTCTTTGGGGCCCATTCAGTCCGTAGTGCTATGGCTACCTCGGCATTGAATTCTGGTTGTAAATTGGAAGACCTTATGCGAGCGGCTGATTGGTCTAGGGAATCTACACTACGTACCTTCTATTTCCGACCAGCGCCTCATTGGACTGCACCTCTGTTAGATGGGCTTTGAATTTGCAAATACGAGCCTCCGATATGCTGTATTAAAATTGTTTAATTTTCCTATTACATGATGGAAAGTTAGAATTTTAATAAACATTCGGAGGCGAGTATTTCCCACCTCAACCCACCCAATAAATTCTGATAGTTTGGGATGTTCGTACTATAAATAAATTTAGAAAAAAAATAAAAAAATTATTTACTCTTAACTTTCACATTGTGTGAGCCTGAGTTTTTCCTTAATGACCTATGCGCATGCGCATGACTATATTTAAGTTATCCATAGATACTGATTAACTGGTTACAATGTTTGCACACTAAAAAATTTTTGTTGGTAATTACCATTATACTCTGTTCTCTTCGCAGACTATTGATCATCTGTGTTCCTCATCCAGCGTGTCCTTCCTCGCTTCTGCCGTTTCCATTTGGATTATATTCCAGCTTTTACTCTTCGTTTCGTATGTTTGGAATCTGTTCAACTAACCAAGAAAGAGGAGGAGCTTCCGCAGGGCATGACCGTTATGGACTTGGGGACATTGTGATTGGTGGACTGTAAGAGGGGATATCCCTGCTGGGATTGGTCCTTCTTTTTCTTCTGTTTAAAAAGTTTTTTCAATATTTTCAAAGCTTTTCTGTGCTGCTATTTGTTATTAAAGCAAGATTGAAAAGCAAATACTCGCCTCCGAATGTTTATTAAAATTCTAACTTTCCGTCATGTAATAGGAAAATTAAACAATTATTTAGCCATGCACATCCCTAAACAAAATGATGTTATCAGACGAGCCTTTTCAAAAATTTTAAGCGAATCAAAGTGGTAGCAATTTGGAGTATAATTAAACAGAATATGACTGTTTACAACAAGATCTTTTATAAATTGTATGTCTAGTACAGTGATACTCACATTCATTCAGCAGCAAAATTCATTGAAATATATTTATTAGATGAGGATTATACCAAGAATAATTGAACTATTTGTAATGAAAGCCTCGGTAAACCAACTAATATTTCAATGCAGCATGTGTCTGCCATTAGGAGCACCAAAACGAGCCAGTAACCCCTTCACTACCGAGATCGAGATATCTCGGGCTTCAAAGGCACATCCTGTGCCCCGATATCGAGATATCTTGATCTGATTATCTGCAGTCCAAAATCAAATGAAATTCATTTGCAGCAAAAAAAAATTATTTGCTTTCGGGCTGCAGAAGGTGCCCCCCAAAGTTTTAGTCCTGTGGGCATAATGCCCAAAGAGCTAAAACTGTAAAATCATCAGATGATGGCATTGGATATTCAGTAGCCGATGCAGGAAAAAAATGAAGAAAACAGAATGGCTGTAACTCAATTCGGCGGTAGATGGCACCATCTACTGGAGAAAATCGGTTATTTACAGTAAGAAATACAATGTGTATATGCTCAAATATTTCTTAATGTTTAATTATTTTAATAATTTTTTTAAAAAAAAACACTGGCTTCTGACAATTTTTTTGGGAAAATCACTTGGCAGTGAATAGGTTAATATGTGAATGGGTGCGTAAGGCTGGAGTGGCCCCTATTTAAAATTTCATATTAATATTTTTTATTTATGCACTTAATATATCTTGTTTAATCTTTGTTTTGCTTTGTTTCAGTTTATTGCTGCTTTTGGTTGTTAGGCTAGGGACAGATGAGCGCATTTTCTGCGGCCACCGTCAAAATGTACGTCGATGCGTGCGCACGCATTTTTTCACGGAATACGCTTAAGTGGTCAGACGATGCGCAATTCTGGACGTATTTCATGACGATGGGGTGAAAAGAAGTCTAGGGAAATCCGGCTGTTTGAACGTTATGTTGGCCGCACACTAGCAGCGTCTGACATCTCCTAATCACGCACACACGCTGCTATGCGGCCGCAGCGCACTCTGTACGTCAGTACCAGCGGTTTAACGTTCTCGAAAAAATGCGTTCATTTTCCACTTGCGTTGCGCGGCCGGACTTTTGTGCGACCGTACTTCGTATATTGGCCGTCATTGCCCGGCATCTGCTGCTAGTGCGGCCGTGATTAAGTGCGCCAGAACGCGCGTTCGCACTGCCTCAGTCTGACCCTAGCCTAAGGTGAACTGTGTATTTATGCATTTTTTCTAGATAAGCAAACATTGTAAGTTTCTTTTTTTTGCTGCAAAGAAAAAAAAGAAGAAAGAAAAGAGATGCTAAAAAAAAAAAAGGATATTTAAATGGATACGTAATGCTGGAGTGACCCCCTTTTTAAAACAATATCAGAAACGGAGTACATTATGCAAATCACGGAGAAAAATAAAAAAAGGTACAGCGTTTAAACATCATTCAGTCACTGGAAAGTCTGAGCAAAGGTATTAGATAGAATTCCTGGTTCATATGGAGCTCCTGTCAGCCAATCAGGAGCCACCACCATAGCGGGTGTGAACACATGTATCTTTAACACTGGTGCTTGGTGTCTTTAAAGCTTTGCAATCACTACGAGAGGCTCAAACATTATCAGGGTTATTCAGAGAGCGGTGAAAAGCAAGAGAATGACTGGAGAATGGAAAATTCTAGGTCAAAATAGCCAAACCAGAAAAATTCTCCCATTCATCTCACTTTCCAAATTGGCTATTTTGACCTAGAATTTACCATTCTCCAGTCATTCTCCTGCTTTTCACTGCTCTCTGAATAACCCTGTATGAATCTTCTTGAAGAAATAAAAAAACACACGTGTGTGTGTGTCTTGCTGTTTGTATATATCTCTCGTTCTCTCTTTGTCTAAGATAAGAGATGGTTAAAAATCTCAGATCAATGCAGAATTGGTGATTTCTTTGAGACTTGTTTTAGGTCTTAACTCTAAAGCTGGATTATCATCACACTGCAAACTCTGTTTAGCTCTTTTATTGACAGGGGTTTTTACGAGGGGTTAATTGATAGAATGTCAGCAAATGACTGGCACGCCACACTTTTGTTTACAAGCAAGAAGGCAGACATTCTATTATTAGAGTAAGTAAAATACATGGAGATGATTTGTTCCATAACGATACTGTACATTAATCATAGTTCCACAAGACTTTATTTTATTTTTATTTTTTTTGAGAAAGGATTTTACCAGGAAGGATACATTGAGATGTCTCTCGTTTTCAAGTATGTCAAGTATTCAACTGTAAACAATGTAAAGGCACAAAATATGACAGTAATCACTATCAGGGTTATTCAAAGAGAATCGAAAAGCCACCGCACGTTCGGTGACTTTTCGTTCTCTTCAATTCGGGCCGATTCGGCGATACCATTTCGGCGACCCTGCGGTGTATTCAGCAAGCACCACAGGGCCGTCGTAGTGCAGAGAAAAGCCACCACAAACCTGACGAAAACTCACCGCAAAACCCGGCGAACACACACTGAAACCGGCAAAAACATCTGGATTAACCCCGCTGAACACAACAGAGAAACCCGAGCAGGAGCCGATCACAGCGCAGAGCAGCCGCCGGAAAAAACCCGACAACGCAGACGAATGGAGTGAAAAAAACCAGTTTGCTTGAATGTTTGAAAGATGAAACACTGTTTGCAAACAAACTACTGAGCGAAAATGTCTGAAATTTACATATGATCCAATGAATGATAATAAAAAGGGCTGTTACAGAAAAAAAGAACAAACGTTTAGCAAAATATAAAAAAAAAAAAAGGAAGCATACTTTGTTTGGAAAAAAAATCCCGAAAAATGCTTAAAAGATCCTAAAAAAATCTAAGAATAAAGAATCTATTTACTGCAGAATATTATAATAAATGGTTTATTAGATATTGAATTAAAACGGTAATATTTTTAACATTGAAGCCTATGGGATTCGCCTGAATAAACCTGTCTAATGAAGCCACCGAATGGCAGGGCATTAGGAGAACCTTTCACTGCTGGTTGGTGTTCTCTGAATAGACGAAGCATTGCTTCTCTATGGGGATTCACTGCCCTCGAACAGGCAACGAACAGGCACCGTATGTGCAGGCAATTCACCAACATTTGGAGAACTGCCTGCTCTCTGGATAGCCGAACGGTCAAGAAAGGTAACCGAACGCTGATTTTCAGCGTTCGGTTACCTTTCGGCAGCCATTCAAATCTCTTTGAATAACTCTGTTTATATATGTATTTATGATCAACTTGGAAGTAACAATCTGCCTTTGTTTGCATTATCAACCTAATATATGTTATGTAACAGTGACGTGCGGTTAGGTCTGTGGCTGGTGAGGCACTGGCTAGTATCGGAGCCAGATATACACAGGGTTACGCAGTTGCAATTTACGCATTTGATTATCATTATATAGGAGAATAGAGTTTCACTATTTATATGTTTGCATCTCTTTTTTTTGTTTTTACAGCTAAGAGCATGCACTTACAATACTGACTAATAGAGGGTGCTATTACACACATGCTGATTGCTGAGCTCTGCCTGCCCCCCCCCCACGACTGACGACGACAGTCACATGACTGTCCTGCGTCAATCAATCCATGGGGAGCTCTGCCTCCCATGGGGGGGGGCGTTTTTTTTAAAAAAAAGAAGTGCTTGAGACCAATGGAGCTTTCCCATTGGCTCAAGCTTTCAATTGCTCTCATTGCTTCTGGAGGCACTGAAAAGAGTAGAACCAGCTTGAGCTTCGCAATTAGTGTAGCATTCAGCTGCGCTAATTGCGAAGGCTTGGCTGGCTCAGTGCTGCCCCTGCTGTCTGTGTAGTGAATCACACACACACACACACACAAACACACATCAACTGAAAGTGCAGGAGAAAAAAAGCAGAGGACAGAGAGAAGAAGCAAGCACAGCGAGGGAGCGTGGAGCAGGTGAGTATGAGAACTTTTTTCAATAAATAAAATTTATTTTACAGTTTAAATATACACATCACACATGTCATTACAGCACAAGCTCTGCCTCCCCTGCCACCCCTGACTGCACTCCCCTGGTATGTAAAGTATTTATGACAGTTTTGAGTGAGAAAATGCAACATTTACGAGAAAAGGGTGGAATAAAAAGGGCATGTTACGGAGTGATACCTCAAGGAAGGAATAACAGGCAGATTAGGATGAGAAGAAGCTGAAGGCTTAAAAATGAAAATGGAACCAGAAAGAGAAAACAGAACTGAGACCAGACGTTCTGGTGTTGGATGTAGAAATCTGTTATAATTTACAGCAGTGTTTCTCATCCCTGGTCCTCAGTTCCCCCCCCCACACAGGTCAGGTTTGCAGGATATGTGAAGCATGGCACAGGGGATATGATTTGCTGCTCAGTGATTGCAGGATTCAGTCTGCATTTCCCAAAGGTGATCCTTAAAATCGGGCCCGTTAGGGGGTCCTGAGGACCAGGGATGGGAAACAGTGATATACAGAATAAATGGCGAATTTCGGAGTGCAGCAACACCTACAAGTGAGAACATTTTACAATTTTAAGATTATCAGAAAACATCAGCAAGAAATGACCACTGTCTTTTTCATTTTCCTGTTTATCTGCTTAAAACAAGCCTCAGGAAAGAGAATTCTGTAGAAATGGCGTTTGCAACAAATATAGGGCACTATCAGCTGGTGTGAGCTAAGCCTAGCGTCAGCCTGTTTTCGTGTTAGCACCAGATACATTTAGTCTAGCTTCGGACCAACAGATCGTTGCCTCTCGCTACAAGCGCGAAAACCACTTAGCGCGCGGTAATTAACGATTTGTAGCGCGAGCTTACTGTACTTAGCGCGTCCTATACTTAACGTGGGCAGCGCTACAGAGCACGTTCACTATTCTAACCAACAGATCGTTTAGCTAATTTCTGCGTCAACGTTAATTTCAAAAATTTACCTGCCGCTCAACCCTTGTGGTAACTGATGGAAAGGAGGAAAAAAAGGTCCTTGCACCAAATTAACAGGCAATTAACAGGCAAACGAAAGGAATGCAGCATGGGTGTGCTCTTGGCTCCATACACCATGGATCTGGTCAGCAATGTCGGCTCTATTATATATATATTTATATATATATGCATCCTTTATTGACATGTATCCTAATTCTAAACATTTTATGCTGGGGCTTATTCATAATATGTGAGCGGTTCATTATTAGGGTTAGGACCATGTTTACAGGGACACATGGATAAGTCTTGCCCTGAAACATGTATTATTTATATGCTGCAGCAGGGAAATTATTGTGGCTCACCTGGCCTTCCTTTTGGATCTATTACATGCATTGTAATGATTCTACATGCTGTCGGGTGGCATTTATCATGCAATGCCCATCAGCCTTAACCCTTTCGCTGCTGAGGCTTTTCCCGCCCCTGTGCTGAGGTCATTTTTTACCTGTTTTGCGCATCATGTTTAAACGTGTTTTTAAGGCTTATTTTAGTATATGACACCGACATATTATATATCGTTCTTTCCGTCAGACTTGGTAGATTCATAATATGTCATTATTATATGTATACGTTATGTCATGTCTGTATATTATAACAAAAAATGCAATAAAATATGTATTTTCAATAATTTACAATGTGTAAAGTGTTTTTTTCCACATTTTAACATGCGAGCAATTGCGGTTATATTTTGTATGGGGTGCGCTTGTTAAAAAAATTAGAGATGGGGTCTCGTTACATTTTTTTTTGGGGAAAATGACACTATTTTTAACAAACGCACCGCATACAAAATCGTTAGTGCAGCATCATTGTTCACATTATAATTGAAATGGGAACAATATTGCTACACTAACAAACCAAAAAAATAAAAAAAAAGTGTTTATTTTTTTTTTAATTTTTTTTTTTTTAATTTTTTTTCTTTTTTTTTTTTCTTTTTTTTTTTTTTTTAAAAATTTTTAACTTTCATGTTTGGTATCGTTGGAACGGCCATGCTCTGGCCGATCCAACCATATCAAAATTTAACCCCTAACTGCCACGGATCGGGAGATAGGGAGTTCATTGGAACTCCCTAACTCCACACTTGGTGGCAGTTAGGGGTTAACTGTAGGACTGGCGTCATCGTGCTACGCACGATGACGCCAGTCCTCTGGGGGAGTTCCCGGAAGCTTGGCCGACATCCAAGATGTCGGCCAGCTCCGGGAAAGGATCGCGAACCGGCGCTTTTCAGCGCCGATTCGCGATCCAGCTCCCCAGGGGTTAATGCCAGGCATCATTTGGAAGGGCAGGCTGTGCCCTTCCAAATGATGCCTGGGTTAAGCCCCGCAGAGCCACCGATCGGGAGGGAGAGAGGTCCGAAGGACCTCCCCCCCTCCCTTTCAGGCGCCTCCTCCGCACATGGGGGGGGGGCGCCTGAATTAGGTGTCATCGCGCCCCCGCGATGACACCTAATAATGGCGGCTGCTGGTCCGGATGCCGGGCTGACATCCAGGATGTCAGCCCGCACCGGAGGGGCCAGCGATCGGCCGGAACCCGGCCGAACGCTGACCCCAATGTGAGGACGCGCTCAGCGCGTCCTCAGCACACCAGCGGGAATGCTGAGGACGCGCTGAGCGCGTCCTTAGCATTCAAGTGGTTAATTAATATATGTGAGCATAGAAACATGGATGATGCGGCCACCTTGGAGGATTTTAACCCCTTAAGGACCGCTGACGTACTATATACGTCCTGCCCACGTGTCTCCCTTAGACCCGCGGACGTACATAGTACGTCAGCGGTGCCTAACCCCCCTCCAGCCCGATACTTACCTCCCTCGCTGGATCCCTCGCAGATCTGGCAGGGAGGAAGCCTGCCCATGTGATTTACATGGGCCAGCAAGCTCGATGAAGTCACCACGCTGCGTGGTGACGTCATCAGCAACGCCCACATTGAAATCAATGGAGGGGGGCTCCTTCTGAGCCCTCTATCTCCCCAACCATTGAAGCTAGAGAGATGCAAGTTGCACCACTGGAAAGGGGAGAGTTTTCAGCGGTGTACTACATTAACTGTTTCGCTGCCGGATCGCGATTCGGCGCTAATTGGCACCAAAATGCGATTCGATCCTGGAGGGGGCTGACATCTTGGATGTCAGCCAAGCCTCCAGGTCCCCCCACCCACTGACAACCTCACCATATGTTTGAGGATGTCAGTGGGCCAGTTAATCGTCTAGCTGCCATGTAGAGATAGGGGGATCCAAAGGATCCCCTTATCTCCCGATCCGTGGCAGCTAGATCATGGCCTTTCCAATGATACCAAACATGACCAGGTTTGGTTTAAAAATAAAAATTTAAAAAAGTAATAATAAAAAAATAAAATAAAGTAAAAAAATTGTTTTTTTTGTTTGGGGGGGTTAGTTAAATAGGACCGGGCTTGTCATCTAAAAATAATTAGCACAAAATGGTCAAAATGAGCGCAGCACACATAGGTGAACTGGCTCAGCAGTGAAGGGGTTAAAAAAGAAAAACATGTAAAAATTGGGTATTTCTAGTCTCAGGACAAAATTTTGAAACAATTTAGCTGGGGTCTTTTTGGTGGTTGTAGATTTTGGGGATTAAATTACAAAAAAGTGTGTTTTTACCATTTTTTCATCATATTTCATATTTTTTTTTGTCATGATGGCAATAATGGTATTTCTATAAAGTCCATTTAATGGCGGGAAAAACGGTGTATAATATGTGTGGGTTGCATAAACAAGTAAGAGGAAAATTTGACCTAAACATGAACAGCGCAGAAACGTAAAAACAGCAGCGGTCACTAAAGGACGGATTTGTGTAAAACCGCCCGGTCACTAAGGGGTTAATAATGCAGGGATCTGAGGGCTCTTCTCTGGATGTGTTCATACTTATACAAGCTTGTGAGGGCGGGAGATAGGTATGACCCGGCATTCTGCACTAGAAAAAAACAGCTCTATCCTGTACACAACCGTATTAGCGCTGGGTCTCAACCCGGGTCTTAGCGTTTCCCTAGCGTGCGCTAAATGACCTTATACACAGACTACCGCGGACAAGGTGAACTGTTAGCTAAATAGTTTGAAATATTTCTAGCTGATTCTAATCATTTGAAAATGCTTTTCCATAAGGATTAAATTGAGGCTTGAGATAGGTATAATAAAACATATTTCCTGCTTATGGGGGTTTGTAGTGATCAAAATGAGATTATTAGCAATGCAATATCTGTATGTGCTGCATAATGCCTGTGTATGGCAATTACAACAACACCTTGTATCTGTATGTGCTGCATAATGCCTGTGTATGGCAATTACAACAACACCTTGTATCTGTATGTGCTGCATAATGCCTGTGTATGGCAATTACAGCAACACCTTGTATCTGTATGTGCTGCATAATGCCTGTGTATGGCAATTACAACAACACCTTGTATCTGTATGTGTTGCATAATGCCTGTGTATGGCAATTACAGCAACACCTTGTATCTTAGACTGTATGTGCTGCGTAATGCCCGTGTATGGCAATTACAGCAACACCTTGTATCTGTATGTGCTGAATAATACCTGTGTATGGCAATTACAGTAACACCTTGTATCTGTATGTACTGCATAATGCCTGTGTATGGGAATCACAGCAACACCTTGTATCTGTACGTGCTGCATAATGCCTGTGTATGGCAATTACAGCAACACCTGGTATCTGTATGTGCTGCATAATACCTGTGTATGGCAATTACAGCAACACCTTGGGCCCTATTACAATCTTCGCGCATACGTTTGCGCCCGCACAAAAACGCATTAACATGAGGGGTAAAACCCTTTGCGCTGAACATCGTATTACAATGTCAGCGCAACAAACGCGCGTATAAGTCTACCGCGGGTGAACCTGCGCGAGCTTACTGTACGTTGCGCGTCCTATACTTAACATTGTGAGCGGAAATGCGTTTGTGTGCTGGTACGCGGATGGTATTACAATCTATGCGCAGGAATTATCGCATAGACGTTGTGCGCATAATTTTATCAACTCCTAAAAGCTGGTGTTAATGGCAAATTCTATCAACCTGGCCGAAACCAAATACACCAGCCCAAAAAAATACGCAGCAACGTATAGTTACACATTCTAAACATGCCAAACCAATAAATTTGAGAAGTTGTGCGTGTTTTTATTATTGCTGCAGCATATACTCAGATTGATTTTGACAGGCTCAAAAACTTAATGTGAGTCAATTGTGGTTATTAATTCTGATTGGCTGAATCACGTGAAAAAACAGTCCACACACTGATTTCTGTGCGCAACGTTGCTGCACGCGCGTTTGTGCGCGTCCGTTTTACGCGCGTTATTGCTCGACGGATGAAAAAATGCGCGAGGATTGTAATTGCAGCGTTGATTTACGCGCGTTAATGTTTCGCTGGGCGCACAAATTCACATGTTGCTCCTGTTCCTCACACTTCCCTGCAATCAAAGTTTCCCACCCTGTGGTGAATTCAGCATTCACCGCAGGGTCCCCAGAGTGCAGGGAAAACCTGCCACAAACCCGCCGCAATCCCACTGAACACTCGCCAAAAACCCGCCGGAACCGCCACAAAAAACATGCCAAACACTCCGGAAAAAAGCCGACAAGCTGTCAATCACAATGCAGACCAGCAGCCGGGAAAAAAACGACAAATAGGGTAAAAAAACAACCAACAATACGCTTGAAAGTGTCAAAAATTAAACGCTGTTTGCAAAAAAAACTACTAAATGAAAATGTCTGGAATTTACGTATTAGGCCCCTGGAATTTACGTATTAGGCCGTATGAATGATAATAAAAAAGGTCTGTTACAGATTTTTTTTTAAAAACGCTTTAAAAATAAAACGGAAAAAAAATTTGCAAAAAAAATCTAGAAAAATGTCTAAAAGATCCTAACAAAATCAGTGAAAAAATACTTTTTGCTGCAGATTAAAATAGCAAACAGTTTATCAGATATTGAATTAAAATGGAAATATTTTTAACATTGAAGCCTATGGGATTCACCTGAATGAACCTGCCGAATGAAAACACGGAACAGCAGGGCAATTCAGCAACTTTTCTCTTCTGTTCGCTGTTCCCTGAATATATTAACCATTGCTTCTCTATGGGGGAATTCTCTGCCATTGAACAGGCACCGTACTTGCTGGCAGTTCGCCAAAATTTGGTGAACTGCCTGCTCTCTGAATAGCTGAATGGCCCCGAAATGTGACCGTATGGGGAAATTCTCTGTACGGTGACATTTTGGGGCCAGATCGTCTCTCTCTGAGTAACCCCTCAAATATTTCAATGAAAGAGCTATAGTTAATATATTAAATCAATAATAGTGAGAGCAGCTGTTCTACTTAATGGTACACACGCAAATGTTAACCAATGAGAAAGAATCAGGCCTTTTAACCCATTCACTACCAAGTGATTTTCCAAAAATCCACTGCCAGTATCCAGTGTATTTTTGAAAAATCCCATTTCATTAATTATAAAGTGGGAATAATCCCAATATTTACTGTACTAGTCCTATACTGCAGGCAGACGCTGCCATCTGTTGGCCGAAAGGAGCCATTGCAGCTGGAGCAAGGGAATATCTCCGTGTTACCCACAGATATTCACATGTAAAAGCTGTTGCAGCACCCTGGCTGTCATGCCGGAGTTGCAAAAACTTTGGGGGCAACTCCTGGAGACCGACCACAAACAAAATTTCTTAGCAATGACACAGCATAGCTCCAGATCAAGTTGGCACGATCTCGGACCTCTGTGTCTGCTACTGCTGATCATGCATAATACAGTATCACGGCAGTGAAAGGGTTAAAGTTTAAATTGCTTATTCTTGAGTTGGCTTTAAGAGTCTCGAATGTTCATACTTTGAAATTGAATTCTACACTATAAACGGAAATCCTGTTTGCTGTAACTGTTTATCATGTTTCTATTATTTAATGTAAATGTAGCAGCGAAACAACCCCCCCCCCCTAATTAAAACAGGCTGGAAATATATATTTACCCATTGCGGTATGAATGTGCACTTTCTGTTATAATATGATTTAACCCTTATACATGAAACCCATTAAGAAGCTTTTGTTCTTTTGTGAATGGACTCATTCGCAGTTTTGGGTTCTTCACAAAGGTCAAGCTTTAAATATCCCAGATAGGCTGCACAGCGCGCTCTATTTTGGTAGATCAATGACCTAAAATAACTCTGACAGCTATAAATGATCATGAGTGGCATAAAACGCTAAATTATCATTCATGCCTGTCTGCGATTGTTAAAAATAAATAGGTTTTAAGGTTTTCGCTGCAGCTGGAACGTGTATTTTTAGAATTTTTTCATATATCTATCTATATACTGTATATATATATATATACACACACACATTACATTTTGTATTTGGCGTTCATGTCACTTGTGTTCACATTGTATGGCAAGCATGAATAGAAGAAAAGAAAACTATATTTGGTCCAGAGCTAAATTTGACTTTTCTTGTCCAAAATTAAAATCAAGCAGCTCCGGAAAGATACAAATATAGTATTATATTATGAGGACTGATTGATGTTATATGCCTTTAATGCATGCATGCAATTCACAACTACAGCTTTCACTCTGTGTTTATATATACTGTATATATATATATATATATTGGAGATAAGAATGATGAAGATTTAGATGAAGAAAGAAAAAAATATATTCATTTACGTTATGGTAGAAGGCAAAAAAGTGAGAAAAGCCTCCACATAGCCAATAAAAACGTTTATAATTGTAGAAGATAATTGTATATACTGTAAATACTGCCGCTCAAGTTCAAATTGCTCAATAACTTGACCCCCCCTTTACAGGTCTTCATTACTCCGCAAGCACGTGCCAGCTAGACAACTCCGACCGGCGGGCGATCTCTGTCTGTCCTCTGTCTACACCAGCACAGCCAACTCTCACCGCCAAGACTTCTCAAGGGCAGCTCCCGTCCTGTCGAATGACTTGCCTCGGCCTATCAAACTCTCTAGATATGTGCACAGCACAAAATTTTGTTTTGGACGAATGGATTCGTCCTAAACCACAATTTATTGAGATGCTAATGAAATTTGTTTTCAGTTCTTTAGTATGAAAACGAATTTCATTCATCTGAAAACCAACGGATACAATCAATATTGTAGTGGTGTCTCCTCAGAGGGCTGAGATCGGCTGCTTGTTACAGTATCTCTCACTCTCAGCACAATGTGTCAGGCAAAGCTGTTACAGTACATCATAGCACTCAGTAGAAACTAGAAAATATTTTTTATATAAGAGGTTATAACAATATTATTTCCTTGTTTTACTGAAACTGAGCGCTGTGATGAGCAGCAGTCAGTTACTGTAACAGCTGAGCCTGATACATTGTAATGTAACAAGCAGCCAATCTCAGCACTCACAGCCACTGGATTTAAATGGCTCAAAAGATGCTCCTCTCTGTATAATGTATGGAACATCCTCCTGCATTAATTAATACCCCTCTCTTTATAATGTATATAACATCCACCTGCATTAATACCCCTCTCTGTATAATGTATAGAACATCCTCCTGAATTAATTAATGTCACTCTCTGTATAGAACATCCTGCTCAATCTATACCCCTCTCTGCATATATTAATGCAGTAGGGTGTTATATACAGAGAGGGACATCCTCCTGCATTAATTAATGGTCCTCTCTGTATAGAACATCCTACTGCATTGGCATGTGGAGGGTGCAGAACTTCAGAATGCAATGCTTATCCAGCACAGGTGAGGGAACCTTTACTTAAACTTTGTATCTCTGTGGGGGAGACAGACAGGATTATAAAAGCAGGGGAGAAGGAAAATATTAAAGTAAATCGGTCTGAAAGCTCAGAGAAGAGATGACTGGTGCAAATTATTTTTTTTTACAAAATAAAGCACTTTAAATCCAGGGAAAACATTCAAATAAATCACACTGAAGGCTCATAATGACAGAGTAACTGGGAGAACTGGATACTAAATGTATCACACGTAAAAACCCCTTTATAACAAGCAGCACTGGGAGAGGAGAGGGACTTTATATAAAATGTGTATTATAGATGAGGAAAGGGGGATAGTGCTCCTGGATAATATAAAATGTATCAGACCTAAGCCCCTATTATGCAGAGCGGGAGGGGAGATAACACACGTTTTATAAAGTCCCTCTCTTCTCCCAGCGCTGATGGTTATTAAGGGGTTTTTACTATCCAGCCCTCCTCTGTCATTAGCTTTCAGTGTGATTTATTTGCATGTTTTCCCTTTCCAGCTGCTTTTATCGTCTCGTCTGTTTTACAGACATGCAAGGGTTAAGTAAAGGTTTCCTCTCCTGTGCTGGCTGTCTGTGCTGTGAGTGAGTATTCTGGAGCTCTATCACTGTCAGATTTTCAGGTAGGGGTCGGGAAGGATTACACATACAAACCTTTTCTGTAGCTTTGCAATGTTGTGCTCATCATTACTGGTCTCCTTCACTCATCAATGTAATATTACAAAAAGAACTGAAACTAAAATGTAATGCATTTTCCTTTAGTTTCTTTCGTTTTTTGGACTGAGCAGTTTCGTATCTCTTGAGTCATACGAAAACTAAAATATCCCAAATTTCGGACAAAATTGTTTTAGTACCAAAATAAAATGCACATGTCTAAAACTCTCCTCTAATCTTCGGGCCTTCAAGAAATTGCTCAAAACCTATCTCTTCAGATTAGACAATCACATCACTGATGCAACTCACCCCTCTGCTCACCTACTCACACATCATGATTGAAGCAGCTTCTATGGCCCCACCATTCCCAAACCACTGGCACCAATGATCCTGACATCCAGTAAAATTCCCCTTGTCTTCCTCAACCCCAATCCCTCTAGAATGTAAACTTCTATGAGCAGGGCCCTCTACACCTCTTGTTTCCATCCAATGTCCATTTATCTGTATCTCGTTCCCTTTGGTTATTGTAAAGCGCTTCAGAAACTGTTGGCGCTATATAAATGATGACTATAATAATAATAATAATAAAAATATATATATATACTGTATATATCACAATAATGAAACATGTTGTCTATTTAGTTTCTATATTATCCAATGTGTTTTGTCAATATTATATAATAAAATGTGAATTCCAAACCAAAACAATCTGCGAACAACATTCTGATGCGAAGTTAAATAATCTGTAACAGGGCTGTCAAACTCCCAGCCCCCCAGATGTTGATGCCTACGATCCCCAGAATAAATGCAGTGCAATAGATGTCCAGGGAATCATGGGAGTTGTAGTTCAAAAACATTGAGTGGGCCAGAGTTTGACATCCCTGCTCTATTATCTTAGAAATGAGCCGGACATTTGTCATCTTTAGTGACAGTCGTCTGGGGATCAAAATGTGTCGGTCATTTTATTTTTGCTGATTATAAATGTAATTCTAATAATTCTAATAAATGTAATTCTATGACTTTAGGCCACACGTCAACATTATCTCACCCTTTCATTCTTCACACTTTTCTATTAGTTCTACACCTGCCGGCCTGTTGTCTTTAGCTACTGAAGAGCTACTTTCTGATCACCGCTGGCTGTAATACCCTTCGACCTCTTTGATATCTTCTTACTCAACCTTTCTAGGGGTTATTCAGAGAGCACCGAAATGTTAGCAAAATAATGGTGCTCTCTCCTTCGGCGACCACAATTTGCTGAGCTCAATTCGCCGACCCTGTGGTGAATTCAGCATTCCCCGCAGGGTCCCTTAAGTGCGCCGAACCGACCCGCCGAATGCATCCGATAAACTGCCAAAAAAACCACAGTGCACATGATCACATCCAAAAAACTGCCAAATCGATAAAAAAAAAGCTGCAAACCCACCGACCGCAGTCAAAGACCCACCTAACAGACAGCGGAATGACTCCGTCCAGCCGAAGAACACCGCCAGAAAAACCCAACCAGCCACCTAACAGGGGTTAAAAAAAAAACTTTATAAGGTGTTTTTTAAAAAAAATAAAAAAAAATTATAATAATGCATGAAAATAATAAATAAGGTTCTATGAATAATAATAAAAAGTTCTGTTACAGAAAAAAAAACACCATTTAAAAAAAATTGGAGTCAAAAATGTTGCCCAAAAAATACCAAAAAATGCTTAAAAAATAAATAAATAGACTCTTTTGCTGCAAATGAAAAGAATAAATGGTTGAGTAAAAAAATTCTAAAAACAGGGATTTTTTTTTTTACATTGAAACATATGGGATTTACCTGCTTATACCTATCGAATGAAAGCACCGAAAATCAGGGCATTTTTCCAACTCAATGCTGTTCGGCGTTCTCTGAATATATTAACCATTACTTCTCTATGGGGAATTTCACTGCTGCTGGACTGCACCGTATTTCACTGGCAATTTGGTAATATTTGGTGAATCGACAGCTTTTTGAAAAGCCTAATGGCCATGAACTTGCACTGTATGGGGAAATTCATCGTTCGGTTCAATTTGGTGGCCAATTCGGTGCTCCTTTTTAACCCCTTCTGTTTCTGTGACATTCTTGCTCTTTGTCAATGTGAATATCCTAAAGTCCCTCCTTAGGCCTGCGTCAGACGAGTGCACTAGGTGCGCCCGTACTGACGCGCTTACCGGGCGCTCGGCGTAACGTTGTGATGCTGCAACGGGGCCAGTCGTTTCGTGCACGCGCACAAAATGCACGCACAACAAGCGTCCGTCCACAAAGCCTCCCCGTCAATGCGCTAGGACGCGCGTTGACAGGGCTGCAAAGCGCAATCCTCCAGTGGTCAGACGGGTGTCGAGTGGAAGGAACGACCACTCTCACGGACGTTCCTTCCGCTCTCCAATGCCGCTCCTCTGACCCTGGCTTTAATTGGAGTTCTAACTCCTCTTCTCTTACTCTGATCCCTAAATCATGCAGCAAATATTTATCTTGATTTCAAATCTACTGAAATAATCCTGAATACTGTGTCACTTCTCTCTTTAATTAAAGTCACCAACTGTGCAAAGGTCTCTACTAATTCTTCTTGACCTTTGTGACATTCCTGATACTTTGGGCCACCCACTGCTTCTTCTCAACTTTCCACACCTTCATCCTTGTGACACAGATCTCTCCTGGATATTTCATTACTCCCCCAACTGCTCTTATACTCGTTATTTTCCACCTGTGAGGTTTTTATTTACACTCTCTGTACCCCAAGAATACAAAGTGGCTCTCTCATCAGTCTAGTAATTACTTAATTTTGCACCTGGTACCTGATATAAGAGGAGAGGAAGACTGGGGCCACATGGTTGCACTAAGGCCCGTGTCAGACGAACGCAGTGGTCACGTTCGTGTTACCGCACAGTTTAACGTCTGTGTTAGCATAGAATCATGAGCAACAGAGACCCACACACGAAGTGCGTCCGCACCGAAATGTGCATGCAAAACGCACATGGCAAACGGATGCAAGTTAGGCAAGAACGTAAAACCGCTAGGACGGATGGGCAGAGTGCACCACGTCCACATAGCGTTCTGTGTGAGTGATGAGGAGATGTCAGTTGCAGTGCATTTGCGAGTCTTGCGACGTCCAGCACCTTGACGCACACAATGGCTTTTCATACCACGTACCAAATTGGAGGGAGCATGGAGAGGTGAGTATGAGAACTTATTTACAGATTAAATATACATACATGTCATTAAAGCACAATGAGCACATTCATTTACTGGAATGGCAGGGGAGGCCCTGCCTCCCCTGCCACCCCTGACTGCACGTCCCTGGTACCAATACTTATACTTTTTCACATTAATTTTGTTTCCCATAGTTCCCTTTTTTTTTCCTATGTCCTTCAAGAAAAACGGATCGTGTGGCGTCTGCAGTATCTTCTGTCAGTGCGTCCGTCCGTTGTGCACGCACGCAGAGTGCGCACAGAATGCGCTCGTCTGACATTAGCCTAGGTGCATCCATTGTGACTCCCCTTCCAGCATCCTTAGTAACACTTCAAAGCATCGGGTAGGAGGATTACACACTGTAACGAGTGTATTTTTAACACTTGTTACCATGGACGTGGATTTTACTCCCTGTCGAATGGACGTCAGACAGGTCTCCAAAGTGTGAGCCTCCGTAGCTGTGCGCACGGCGAGGTGACCACACAGGAGTCTGCATGGAAAGAATGTCCATTCTCTTGGTTTATGTGAGAGATATCATCATTATGAATCAAGCAGTTTTGCTTTACTTCTCCCTAGCTGCCTCCTTTCTTTGGAACTCCCTCCCCCCGCAACATCAGACTCTCCCCGTCTCTCCAGTCCTTCAAGAAGTCTCTGAAAACACATTACTTTAGTGAAGCCTATCATCTCACGCCCTAATCCCCCTCTGTTCATTTCCTACGGCATCTTCTCTCTCAGCCCACATGCACTCAGCTATTTCACATCCTCTATTAACCCTCACCTACTGTGCCAACCCTATCCTTTTAGATTGTAAGCTCTTGAGCAGGGTCCTCTCTCCTACTGTATTGTGTGTTGAACCTGTATGTATATTTGTTGTTCTGCCTCCCATTGTACAGCGTTACGGAACTTGCTAGCGCTTTATAAAAACTTGTAACTGAAAAGGGACACTCTACTCATCCTGACCACTTTTATCTTTTATCTAGGCTGTGTGGAGTGTCCTCCCTTTTCCTCCTGTCTATTTTATCAGAAACCGCAGTGTGAAGCTGAAGAGTTTCTGGTGCCCACACACATGTAACCAGGCAGCCGAGATTTTGAATTTCCCAGCTGCCAAATCAGTCACCAGTTAAATCAATCACCAGTGATGTCAGCATGTGTGCTGACATCACCCTCTCTTGGACAGCCTGTGACAGTGAACATCCGTAGAGATGAATCGGTTCTGCACCTGCGCAAGCAGCTTCAATCCATCATAAGGTGCAGGCCCTACAGTACTTGCGCACATAAAGTGCACTTGGTACGAGCGATGCACAGTTAGTGTATGCAATGTAATTCGTGCAGATAGGCAGATTGAATCAAAACGCTGCAGTGTCTTCCAGGTTTCGACACTATGCACCAAGGGGGGAAAATCTGAGTATTTGTAGCAAAAAGAAAATCTAATTGGGCAGATACTGTCAGCAGCAACTTCCAATTATATATGAGCAAAAAGGGGGGAAGCTTTCATTTTAATCTGGGTGTCCCTTTAACTATGGTTGGGGCTGGTGCTTCACTCGAACTGACAGTTTCATAATATTATGAGAAAGCAGTTTCTGTTCTACATATCGCTTTGGTTGCTTTAAAAAAATTGCAAAATAATAAGTATGTGTTTGGAATTTTCGTTACTAAAAGGTAAAAACAAACAAAACCATTAAATCCTGTCATCTTCAGGACCGCTAGTTCTACAAATTAAAACCTGGGAGTCTAAAAAAGATTATCAGAGAGGTATACAGTGTCATTTGGGTGTTTCTACGGTGTCTCTTGACCTTAACTGAATTTTAAGTAATTACGATTGCAATTATTTATAAAGCACCAACATGGTCCGCAGCCTTGTACAACAGGTGGGACAAAAAGGTATAAAATTAAGAAATAAAGTCGTCCACAGGCAAAGCGACTGATCTATAAACAAGCAATTTCACCAGGAATTAAACAGCAAAAAGAAACAAAAATACTCCGAAACGTTATTAATCTTACAGTGTTGTTTTCTCTCGGCTCCGGCTCATTTGACAGGTAATTAAATACATTGTATACATTGTGCTAAACAAAGAAACAGATTATGAATGATTTCCTAAACACTGATTATCTCCTCACATTTATCATTCCCTTCAGTTGGCAAAGAGTTCTGAACAGTCACTGTGCCGACAAGCAGCAACCAAAGAATGAAAGAAGAATCGGACCGGGCGCCCAATCTCCTTTCACAGGCTGCTTTATTAGACAACACAACTACAGCACAGCAACACAACTACAGCACAGCAGCACAACTACAGCACAACTACAGCACACCAACGTCTCGGGAAAAAGCCTTTAACAAAGTCTCACCTACCGGAATTTGGACAAGAGTGACCATCTTCACCACGCTGCACAAACTCATGTCTGATCTAAAACACACCAGAAGCGATCCACGATACAATCACCATGAAGAGGGGAAAAAAAGAGAAGTACAGAAGCTGACATGGCCACTTCCTAAAACCTGTCCATGGCAAGAGATACAGCGCAAGAAAATAACATTTAGACAGCTGGTATACGTTATATACCAACATATCTATCTATCTATCTATCTATCTATCTATCTATCTATCTATCTATCTATCTATCTATCTATCTATCTATCTATCTATCTATCTATCTATCTATCTATCTATCCCATATATATCTATTCCATATCTATCTATCCCATATATATCTATCCCATATCTATCTATCTATCTATCTATCTATCTAATCTATCTATCTATCTATCTATCTATCTATCTATCTATCTATCTATCTATCCCATATATATCTATCGGTCTATATCCTTCTATCTATCTATCTATCTCTATCTATCTATCTATCTATCTATCTATCTATCTATCTATCTATCTATCTATCTATCTATCTCTCTATCTATATCTATCCATCTATATCTATTCACAGGGGCGGACTGACCCATTGGGCGCTTGGGCACTGCCCAAGGGCCCGCGGGTCAGTAGGGGCCCGCCCGGTTTGGGCAGACACAGTGGGCCCGCCGCCGGTTTCCCTCCGATGATTCCAATTAAAAGGCAGCCAGCGGCGCAATCTGAAAATGCTGTGGTGGCGCCTGTGCCGCCCCCTCATGTGACGTGTGCAGGCAAGCTGCAGGCGCCACTGTGGCATTTTCAGAGTGCGCCGCTGGCTGCCTGTTAATTGGAATCATCGGAGGGAAACCGGCGGCGGGCCCACTGTGTCTGCCCAAACCGGGCCAGCAAAGGTGAGAGCTGGGGCAAATATAACCATGTGTGCTGGGGGGCAAATATACCCTCGAGAGCTGGGGCTAATATACATATGAGAGCTGGGAGCAAATATACCCATGAGTGCTGGGGGGCAAATATACCCATGAGTGCTGGGGGGCAAATATACCAATGAGAGCTGGGGGGGCAAATATACCCATGAGTGCTGGGGCAAATATACCCATGAGAGCTGGGGCTAATATATCCATGAGTGCTGGGGGGCAAATATACCAATGAGTGCTGGGTGGCAAATATACCCATGAGAGCTGGGGCTAATATATCCATGAGTGCTGGGGGGCAAATATACCAATGAGAGCTGGGGGGCAAATATACCCATGAGTGCTGGGGCAAATATACCCATGAGTGCTGGGGCAAATATACCAATGTGAGCTGGGGGGCAAATATACCTATGAGAACTGGGGGCAAATATACCCATGAGAGCGGGGGGAAAATATACCCATGAGTGCGGGGGGAAAATATACCCATGAGTGCTGGGGCAAATATACTAATGAGAGCTGGGGGGCAAATATACCCATGAGAGCTGGGGGGCAAATATACCCATGAGTGCTGGGGCTAATATATCCATGAGTGTTGGGGGAAATATACCCATGAGTGCTGGGGGGCAAATATACCCATGAGAGCTGGGGGCAAATATACCCATCAGTGCTGGGGGGCAAATATACCAATGTGAGCTGGGGCAAATATACCAATGAGTGCTGGGGGAAATATACCCATATGAGCTGGGAAAATATACCCATGAGTGCTGGGGGGCAAATATACCCATGAGAGCTGGGGCTAATATATCCATGAGTGTTGGGGCAAATATACCCATGAGTGCTGGGGGGCAAATATACCCATGAGAGCTGGGGGGCAAATATACCCATGAGTGCTAGGGGGAAATATACCAATGTGAGCTGGGGGCAAATATACCAATGAGAGCTTGGGCAAATATACCCATGAGAGCTGGGGGCAAATATACCCATGAGTGCTGGGGGCAAATATACCAATGAGAGCTGGGGGGCAAATATACCCATGAGTGCTGGGACAAATATACCCATGAGTGCTGGGGCAAATATACCCATGAGAGCTGGGGGGCAAATATACCCATGAGAGCAGGGGGGCAAATATACCCATGAGTGCGGGGGGGGCAAATATACCCATGAGTGCGGGGGGGGGCAAATATACCCATGAGAGCTGGGGGGAAAATATACCAATGAGAGCTGGGGGAAATATATCCATGAGAGCTGGGGGGAAAATATACCCATGAGTGCTGGGGGGCAAATATACCCATGAGATCTGGGGGCAAATATACCCATGTGAGCTAGCGGCAAATATACCCATGTGAGCTGGCGGCAATATATATTTATGTGAGCTGGGGCAAATATACCCATGAGAGCTGGGGGCAAATTTATCCATGTGAGCTGGGGGCAATATATATCCATGTGAGCTGGGGCAAATATACCCATGTGAGCTGGGGGCAATATATATCCATGCGAGCTGGGGCAAATATAGCTGCAATGAGTGGGTGATGGCTGGCTGCTGCAGCAGTGCAATGGCCATCTGTAAGTATGGAGGGGGGGCACATTTTGCTGCTGGGTCAGAGTGGATTTTCAAAAAGGTTATTTTTAGGAGTTCAGAAATAAATTCTTTAGCACAATAATGCACATGTGGGTGTTGCGTTGTAGGGGGTGTTTTTGTTATGGGTGTGGCCTCCTGTGGGTGCAGAACAAGGGGGCCCCATGACCTCCTATTGCCCGGGGGCCCCATTAGTTGTCAGTCCGCCCCTGTCTATTTATCTATCTATCCCATATCTATCTATCTATCTATCTATCTATCTATCTATCTATCTATCTATCTATCTATCTATCTATCTATCTATCTATCTCTATCCATCTATCCATCTATATATCTTCCAATATCTATCTCTCTATCTATCCCATATATATCCATATCTATCCCTATCTATCTATTCATATCTATCTATCTATCCATATCTATCAGGGTTATTCAGAGAGCGGTGAAAAGCAGGAGAATGACTGGAGAATGGAGAACTCTAGGTCAAAATAGCCGATTTGGGAAGTGAGATGAATGGGAGAATTTTTCTGGTTTGGATATTTTGACCTAGAATTTTCCATTCTCCAGTAGTGATGGGCCGAACACCTCCGTGTTCGGTTCGCAATCGAAATTGAACATCGGAAAAAGTTCAAACGCGAACACGATTCGAATGCAATGCAAGTCAATGGGGCTCAAATATTCGAAAATTAAAGTCCCCTCCAGAGGGCATATATGCAAGATATTGGTCATAAAAGGTGTTTGGGGGTTCGGGTACTGCCCTGGAGAAAAGGAAATACTGAAAAAGAAATAAAAAAATAATAATTTAAGGACCGTGTCAGACGAGCGCACTGATCACGTCCGTGCAGTGGCGTAGCGTGGGTTGTCAGCGTCCGGGGCCAGCCAAGAATTGTGCGCCCCACCAACCTGTGGACACGTTAGCATGCCCCGATTCCCTTCCACCATTAGGGCATTGAATCCCTTAACTGTAATACAATATAATGTGCAGAGTGTATGAGCGTATCACAGAGCTCCACAGCAATAAAACCCACAGAAATGTGCAGCTCAAACACGAATATATTTGCCCCAGTACCTCAAACATGAATATATTTGCCCCAGTAGCTCAAACATGAATATATTTGCCCCCAGCACCTCAAACATGAATATATTTGACCCCAGTAGCTCAAACATGAATATATTTGCCCCAGTAGCTCAAACATGAATATATTTGCCCCAGCACCTCAAACATGGATATATTTGCCCCCAGTAGCTCAGACATGAAAATATTTGCCCACAGCACCTCAAACATGGATATATATTGCCCCCCTCCCCCCTTGCTCACCGGCTCTTCTGAGGGCCCGCGGGTCAGTAGGGGGGGCTGGTTTGGGGCATCATAGTGGGTCCCTGCTGGTTTCCCTTTGATGGTCATCAGTGATAGTGCTCTTAACAGGCAGCCAGCGGCACACTCTGTAAATGCTGCGGTGGCGCCTGCAGCCAAGTCTAAGCACGTTGCACTGGCGCCGCCCCTCACGTGACACGTCACGTGAGAGGGGGCGGCGCAGGCGCCACTGCGGCATTTCCAGAGTGCGCCGCTGGCTGCCTGTGTTCACTGCTGACCATCACAGGGCAGGGAAACCGGCGGGGGCCCACTATGGCGCCCCTGGCGCCCCCAAAAAAACTGCGCCCAGGGCCACCGCCCCCCCAGCCCCCCCACGCTACGCCACTGTGTCCGTGTTGACGTCCGTGGTAGCATACAATTATGATCAATAGAGACCCACACATCAAGTACGTGCGTACAAAAGTGCGGAAGCACAACGTACGCGGCAAATGGACGCAGGTTAGGCAAGAACGTAAATCCGCTAGAACGAACGCACAGATTGTGCTGCGTCCGCAACGTCCGCATAGCTTTGTGTGTGAGTGATGAACGAGGTCAGACGGACTGCGTTTATGCATCCAGCATTTTTGACGGACAAAATGGTTTTGCATTTTAATTTATTCTCCCTGCTACATCAGTCAAAAATAACGTCAGTGAAAAAAACGGACTGAGTGGCCACTACCTTGTCGTCAGTCAGAAAGTGCGTCCGTTGTGCACGGACGCACATTCCGTACAAAATGCACTCGTCTGACATTATCCTTAACCATTTCACTGCTGAGTGCTGAGCCATTTCACCGCTGTGCGCTGAGCTCATTTTTACCGCTTTTGCTCATGTTTAAACGCGATTTGAAGCCATGGGAAATGTTTGAGCAACAACGAGTGGGAAAAATTATGATCACTTGCGTGAGCATTAACGTTTCCTGCGGTGTTCACCACATATTACAATCCAAACGCAAATGGTTTAAGTAACCAAATTTGTAAGAAGAATAATTAATGCAGCATATGAATCTGCACACTGTAGGGCAGCACCTCTACAGTATAATTAATGCAGCATATGAATCCTCACACTGCTGGGCAGCACCTCTACAGTATAATAATGCAGCATTTGAATCTGCACACTGTAGGGCAGCACCTCTACAGTATAATTAATGCAGCATATGAATCCGCACACAGCCGGGCAGCACCTCTACAGTATAATTAATGCAGCATATGAATCCTCACACTGCTGGGCAGCACCTCTACAGTATAATAATGCAGCATATGAATCTGCACACTGTAGGGCAGCACCTCCACAGTATAATTAATACAGCATATGATTCCGCACACTGCTGGGAAGCGCCTCTACAGTAAAATTAATCAGTGGCGTCGTAACGTGGGGGCGGGGGGTTCGGCCCGCACCAGGTGACACCCTCCGCCGCGTATTCGCTCCCTGCGAGCGTCCGAAGCATGCAGCTTCGGCGCTTGCCTGGGGGAAACACGTCACCAGCCAATCGCGGCTGGTCACGTGGCTCCCCAGGCGGGCGCCCAAGCTGCGCTCCGCCGGACGCTCAGAGGGAGCGAACACGCAGTGGAGGTGAGCTGGGACATATCCATGAGGTGCTGGGGCATATCCATGAGGAGCTGGGGCATATCCATGAGGTGCTGGGGCATATACATGAGCTGCTGGGGCATATCCATGAGGTGCTGGGGCATATCCATGAGGAGCTGGGGCATATCCATGAGGTGCTGGGGCATATACATGAGCTGCTGGGGCATATCCATGAGGTGCTGGGGCATATCCATGAGGTGCTGGGGCAAATCCATTAGCTGCTGGGGCAAATCCATGAGCTGCTGGGGCAAATTCATGAGGTGCTGGGGCATATCCATGAGCTGCTGGGGCAAATCCATGAGCTGCTGGGGCATATCCATGAGGTGCTGGGGCATATCCATGAGCTGCTGGGGCATATCCATGAGGTGCTGGGGCATATCCATGAGGTGCTGGGGCAAATCCATGAGCTGCTGGGGCATATCCATGAGGAGCTGGGGCAAATCCATGAGCTGCTGGGGCATATCCATGAGCTGCTGGGGCATATCCATGAGGTGCTGGGGCATATCCATGAGGTGCTGGGGCAAATCCATGTGCTGCTGGGGCAAATCCATGAGGTGCTGGGGCATATCCATGAGCTGCTGGGGCAAATCCATGAGCTGCTGGGGCAAATCCATGAGGTGCTGGGGCATATCCATGAGGTGCTGGGGCATATCCATGAGGTGCTGGGGCATATGCATGAGCTGCTGGGGCATATCCATGAGGTGCTGGGGCAAATCCATGAGGTGCTGGGGCAAATCCATGAGCTGCTGGGGCAAATCCATGAGGTGCTGGGGCATATCCATGAGGTGCTGGGGCATATCCATGAGGTGCTGGGGCATTATCCATGAGCTGGGGCATTATTCATGAGCTGGGGCAGTATATCCATGAGCTGCTGGGGCAGTATATCCATGAGCTGGGGCAGTATATCCATGAGCTGGGGCAGTATCCATGAGCTGGGGCAGTATATCCATGAGCTGCTGGGGCAGTATATCCATGAGCTGGGGCAGTATATCCATGAGCTGGGGCAGTATCCATGAGCTGGGCCAAATCCATGAGAGCAGCTGGGGCATTATTGATGAGAGCAGCTGGGGCAGTACATGCATGAGAGGAGCTGGGGCAGTATGTCCATGAGAGGAGCTGGGGCAGTATATCCATGAGAGGAGCTGGGGCAAAATCCATGAGAGGAGCTGGGGCAGTATATCCATGAGAGCAGCTGGGGCAGTATATCCATGAGAGGAGCTGGGGCAGTATATCCATGAGAGGAGCTGGGGTAGTATCCATGAGAGGAGCTGGGGCAGTATATCCATGAGAGGAGCTGGGGCAGTATATCCATGAGAGGAGCTGGGGCAAAATCCATGAGAGGAGCTGGGGCAGTATATCCATGAGAGCAGCTGGGGAAGTATATCCATGAGAGGAGCTGGGGCAATATCCATGAGAGGAGCTGGGGCAATATCCATGAGAGGAGCTGGGGCATATCCATGTGTGCTGGGGGCAGTATCCATGAGAGCTGGGGCAATATTCATGTGTGAGCTGGTCTGGGGCAATATATCCATGTGTGAGCTGGTCTGGGGCAATATATCCATGTGTGAGCTGGTCTGGGGCAATATATCCATGTGTGAGCTGAGGCGCAATATATCCATATGTGAGCTGAGGCCCAATATATCCATATGTGAGCTGGGGCAATATATATCCATGGGTGAGCTGCTGGGGGCAATATATAACTGTGAACTGGGGCAATATATCCATATGTGAGCTGGGGACAATATATATCCATGGGTGAGCTGCTGGGGGCAATATATATCCAAAGCTGCTGGGGGCAATATATCCAGAGCTGCTGGGGGCAATATATATCCATGTGTGCTCTCACTGGCTTCGAACAGGCAACGTACTTGCTGGCAGTTGGCAAAAAGTTGTGTGAGCATATGAGAGAGCTCCACAGCAATAAACCTCACAGTAATGTGCGCTGTGTGTATGAGCATTCAGTGTTATATGGGAGTACTGATTTAGGAGTAAGAGTAGTTAAAAAAAATCTGCAAAACTCGGGGGGGGGGGGTGACACCATAAGTTACCGCACCGGGTGACACCAACCCTAGTGACGCCACTGTAATTAATGCAGCATATGAATCCCTCACACTGCCGGGCAGCACCTCTACAGTATAATTAATGCAGCATATGAATCCACACACTGCCGGGCAGCACCTCTACAGTATAATTAATGCAGCATATGAATCCGCACACTGCCGGGCAGCACCTCTACAGTATAATTAATGCAGCATATGAATCCGCACACTGCTGGGCAGCACCTTTACAGTATAATTAATGCAGCATATGAATCCCTCACACTGCCGGGCAGCACCTCTACAGTATAATTAATGCAGCATATGAATCCGCACACTGCTGGGCAGCACCTTTACAGTATAATTAATGCAGCATATGAAGCCTCACACTACCGGGCAGCACCTCTACAGTATATTTAATGCAGCATATGAATCCACACACTGCCGGGCAGCACCTCTACAGTATAATAATGCAGCATATGAATCCACACACTGCCAGGCAGCACCTCTACAGTGTAATTAATGCAGCATATGAATCCCTCACACTGCCAGGCAGCACCTCTACAGTATAATTAATGCAGCATATGAATCCGCACACTGCTGGGCAGCACCTTTACAGTATAATTAATGCAGCATATGAAGCCTCACACTACCGGGCAGCACCTCTACAGTATATTTAATGCAGCATATGAATCCACACACTGCCGGGCAGCACCTTTACAGTATGAATCCCTCACACGAGCCGAAATGAAAATCAGTTGAAACGAAAATCGTTCGAAGCGATCCGAAACTAAAATTTTATAAACCCAAAAGAGCCGAACCGAAACAAATCAAAAAAAAATAATCGGTGCACATCCCTAAGGCTAGGGACAGATGAGCGCATTTTCTGCGGCCACCGTCAAAATGTACGTCGATGCGTGCGCACGCATTTTTTCACAGAATACGCTTAAGTGGTCAGACGACCACAGTCGCACAGTCGCAGGTACTCACCAACGCAATTCTAGGGAAATCCGGCTGTTTGAACGTTATGTAGGCCGCACACTAGCAGCGTCTGACGTCTCCTAATCACGCACACACGCTGCCATGCGGCCGCAGCGCACTCTGTACGTCTGTAGCAGCGGTTTCACGTTCTGAGAAAAATGCGTTCATTTGCCGGTTGCGTGGTGTCGGCGCACTTTTGTACGCACGTACTGCGTATATTGGCCGTCATTGGCCGTTATGTGCTGCTACTGCCGCCGTGATTTAGTGCGCCTGCACGCGCGTTCCGACTGCCCCACTCTGACCCTAGCCTAAATCCCATAGGTTTCAATGTAAAAATATTCCCCGATTTTATTAAATATTTATTCAACCGTTTATTCTTTTCACTTGCAGAAAAAATTCTCCTGATTTATTTATTTTTTATGATTTTTTAGGTGTTTGTTCTGGATTTTTTTTTCCGATTTTTTTTTTTTTAAATGGCTTTCTGTAACCGACCTTTTATTATTATTCACAGGTTCTTATATATTATTTCCAGTCATTTTCGTGCAGTCGTTTTTTGGCAAACAGCTTTTAAAAGTTTTTATTTTTTTATTTTTTACCCGTTTGGCAGCTTTTTCCGGCGGCTGGTCGGTGCTCTGTTTGGCGGGTCGTCTGCTTTTTCTGATTGATTTAGTGGACCATCAGATGCATTCAGACGGTTTTCGGATCGATTCTGTGTTTTTTTAGCGTTTTTTCCGATCGCTTCGGCAGATTTGCTGTGGTTTTTCCGATGTTTCTTCCACGCACATCGGGGACACTGAGGTGAATGCTGAATTCGCCGCAGGGTCGGCGAATCGGACTAACCAAAGTGCGGGTTACTGGAGAGCAACAAAATGTTGGTGAAATTTCGGTGCCCTATGTATAACCCTGATAGTGAAGGACAGATATGGATAAATAAAAACATTTTTAATTTTCTTTTATTATTAATGATTTATACCAATTATTTAATTAAAATTGAAATAATACAGATTATTTAAATTTTTGACAAATAATAACCTGATAATTTAAATAAATGTTTCACCTGCCTGGTAACAAGGAGTTAATTGTACAGACAAAAAAATTCAAACTTGGATCAAACTTGAATAATGATGTCCGTGCTAAATTGCTGATAGAAAAAGATATCCTTTTTTATGTGGGTCTGTCCCTGCGCTGTCAGGTAGTATCAATCAATACGCGGTCACATACTATATGTCTACAAATACGTTACACTTGCATTCTCGTTCCTCTTGACACTTATGTCACTCTTCTCTAGTTAAAGCCTAATCTGCACTGTCCGTCTCGCAGAGTCCTGATCCAGACTGCTGACAATTTCTTTAACGCATGTCATAGCTTACTTGTTAAAAAAGTGAACTTTTCTTGCTAGAATCTGTCTAAAAATGACTGTAACTCAGGACGAGTGTCTGTACACGTCTACAGAGCTATGTTTTAGTGGTTTAGGTCTCACAATATGCAAAATGAGGGGTTTTACCAGTTTTGATTACTTTATATTATGCACTAAATTAGCTAATTAATAAACATTTTATTGAAACTATCAGTGTGGGAGAGATAGCAGGGAAGAATTTTTGAAAAATAAAATAGAGCCGTGAGCTTAATTGTGTACATTTGAAAGCACGCGTCCTGTAACAGATGTGATTTAGGTTTGCCCCTAAACAATTAAGGCTGGGGTCAGACGAGCGCAGTGATCACGTCCGTGTTGCCGCACATTTTAACGTCCGTGGTAGCATACAATTATGATCAATAGAGACACACACACGAAGTATGTTCGCAAAGAAGCGCGGACGCACAACGGACGCGGCAAACGGACACAAGTAAGGCTGGGGTCAGACGAGCGTAGTGTTCACGTCCGTGATTGCGCCTAAAAGTACGTCCGTGATAGCATGAAAGTAAGTCCATTGGAGCCTGACACATGAAGTACGTCCGCACTGAACTGCGGACGCACAACGGCCGCGGCAAACGGACGCAGGTTAGGCAAGAACGTAATACTGCTAGAACGGACGTGCGGAGTGCGCCACGTCCACAACGTCTGCATAGCTTTGTGTGTGAGTGATGGAGCGAGGTCAGACGGACTGCATTTATACGTCCAGCATTTTTGACGGACAGAATGTTTTTTCATTGTAATTTATTTTCCCCTCCTACATCCGTCAAAAAATAACTTCAGTGAAAAAACGGACTGTGTGACCACTACTGCGTCATCCGTACTGACGATGTCCGTACTGCACGGACGTACAGTCCGTAGAAATCACGCTCGTCTGACCCCAGCCTTAGGCTAGGGTCAGAGTGGGGCAGTCGGAACGCGCGTGCAGGCGCACTAAATCACGGCGGCAGTAGCAGCACATGACGGCCAATATACGCAGTACGTGCGTACAAAAGTGCGCCGACACCACGCAACCGGCAAATGAACGCATTTTTCTCAGAACGTGAAACCGCTGCTACAGACGTACAGAGTGCGCTGCGGCCGCATGGCAGCGTGTGTGCGTGATTAGGAGACGTCAGACGCTGCTAGTGTGCGGCCTACATAACGTTCAAACAGCCGGATTTCCCTAGAATTGCGTTGGTGAGTACCTGCGACTGTGCGACTGTGGTCGTCTGACCACTTAAGCGTATTCCGTGAAAAAATGCGTGCGCACGCATCGACGTACATTTTGACGGTGGCCGCAGAAAATGCGCTCATCTGTCCCTAGCCTTAGGCAAGAACGTAAATCCGCTAGAACTGACGTCCGGAGTGCGCCACGTCCGCAATGTCCGCATGGCTTTGTGTGTGAGTGATGGAACGAAGTCAGACGGACTGCATTTATGTGTCCAGCATTTTTGATGGACAAAATGTTTTTTCATATTAATTTATTTTCCCTCTTACATCCGTCAAAATAACTCAGTCACAAAAACGGACTGTGTGGCCACTACCTTGTCGTCAGTCAGAAAGTACGTCCGTACTGCACAGACGCACAGTCCGTACAGAATGCGTTGGTCTGACCCTAGCCTAAAGGGTGTTAATTTGGCAACATTGTTTTCTTCTGGGCAAGTTACCCCATGCTTTAACAATTTATGTGCCACATTAAAGGGCCACTACCACCAAAAAATGAAATGTCCTTATTGTGTTTATTTAATGTTGCTGATATCTTACATGCGCTTTGTTTTTCTCTTGTATGTTTAGTTTAGAAAATATTTTTCTCTATATGTGTCACTGGGTGAATTCATTGTGTGATATTTTCCTCTATATGTGTCACTGGGTGCATCCATTGTGTGATATTTTCCTCTATATGTGTCACTGGGCGCATCCATTGTGTGATATTTTCCTCTATATGTGTCACTGGGTGCATCCATTGTGTGATATTTTCCTCTATATGTGTCACTGGGTGCATCCATTGTGTGATATTTTCCTCTATATGTGTCACTGGGTGCATCCATTGTGTGATATTTTCCTCTATATGTGTCACTGGGTGTATCCATTGTGTGATATTTTCCTCTATATGTGTCACTGGCTGCATCCATTGTGTGATATTTTCTTCTATATGTGTCACTGGCTGCATTCATTGTGTGATATTTTCCTCTGTGTCACTGGGTGCATCCATTGTGTGATATTTTCCTCTGTGTCACTGGGTGCATCCATTGTGTAATATTTTGTGTTGTAAACTGCCCCCCCACAGTATCTTTACAGCAGTTGCTCCTCATTGTGGAGCACAGGGAATATCATGGATTCCATGGGTCAGATCTATCTATCTATGTACATTATCTGACAGAAGTGAGAGCACCCCACACATTTTTGTAAATATTTTATTATCGTTTCATGTGACCACACTAAAGAAATGACATTTTGCTTCAATGTAAAGCAGTGAGTGCACAGCTTGTATAACAGTGTAAATTTAACTCTAAATAACTCAACACACACAGTCATTAATTATCTAAACCACTGCCAACAAAAGTGAGTACACCCCTAAGTGAAAATGTACAAATTGGGCCCAAGGTGTCAATATCTTTGTGTGGCCACCATTATTTTCCAGTGCTGCTTTAACCCTCTTGGGCTTTGGGTTCACCAGAGCTTAACATGTTGGCACTGGAGTCCTCTTCCACTCTTTCATGATGACATCACGGAGCTGGTGGATGATGGAGACCTTGCGCTCCTCCACCTTCCGTTTGAGGATGCCCCACAGATATCTATATCTATCTAACTGTATCTATATCTATCTATCCAGCAGTGGCGACTCTAGGAACAATATATAAGGGGGGCAATTAAGATACCATAGTCAAAACAGGGGGGCACTAATAATTTTCACCATTAAACCATACCACTGAAAAAATTAAATAAGTATATATATATATATATATATATATATATATTGTGTTTAATATTGCAGAAGCCACCTGCACATCATAGCAATTCAAAGAATTGCATCCCAGAGCTCCTGTGCCACATTCCCCATATGTAGCAAGGAATTCTGGGTAGGATATGCAAATGACATCTGTCTCACTTTTATACATCCTGGATCTGTTATTACACAGAACCCTAAAATCAATGCTATGCCACACTGTGGCTTTGTAGCAAAGATAAGGTTATGCAACTGGTCAAAGCCACTCCCAGCCTCCTAGCTGATGAAGGTTCAACAAACCTGAAACAGCACTGTCCTAGGAGTGGCTTTGACCAGTTGCATAAACCTTATCTTTGCTAGAAAGCCACAGTGTGGCATAGCATTGATTTTAGGGTTCTGTGTAATAACAGATCCAGGATGTATAAAAGTGAGACAGAGGTCATTTGCATATCCTACCCAGAATTCCTTGCTACATATGGGGAATGTGGCACAGGAGCTCTGGGGTGCAATTCTTTAAATTGCTTTGATGTGCAGGTGGCTTCTGCAATATTAAACACACTTATTATAGTGTGGAGGCTTTTTATCTCACTTTTAGTCCTTCACCACAACCCTTATAGACACTATATATATATATATATATCTAGATTAGGTTGGCCGTGTTAGTCCAGATGCCAAAATCACGAGTATAGCAGTCTGTAGTGATACCTTTTTTATTGGACTAACATTACATTTAACCACTTCACTGCTGAGGACGCGCTCAGCGCGTCCTCAGCAGTCCCGCTGGTATGCGGAGGACGCGCTGAGCGCGTCCTCCCATCGGGGTCAGCGTTCGGCCGGGTTCCGGACGATCGCTCACCCCTCCGGTGCGGGCTGACATCCTGGATGTCAGCCCGGCATCCGGACCAGCAGCTGCCAGAATTAGGTGTCATCGCGGGGGCGCGATGACACCTAATTCAGGCGCCCCCCCCCCCCGCATGTGCGGAGGAGGCGCCTGAAAGGGAGGGGGGGGAGGTCCTTCGGACCTCTCTCCCTCCCGATCGGCGGCGCACAGGGGGTTAACCCAGGCATCATTTGGAAGGGCACAGCCTGCCCTTCCAAATGATGCCTGGCATTAACCCCTGGGGAGCTGGATCGCGAATCGGCGCTGAAAAGCGCCGGTTCGCGATCCTTTCCCGGAGCTGGCTGACATCTTGGATGTCGGCCAAGCCTCCGGAACTCCCCCAGAGGACTGGCGTCATCGTGCGTAGCACGATGACACCAGTCCTAGACTTAACCCCTAACTGCCACCAACTGTGGAGATAGGGAGTTCCAATGAACTCCCTATCTCCCGATCCGTGGCAGCTAGGGGTTAAAGTTTGGTATCGTTGGATCGGCCAGAGCATGGCCGTTCCAACGATACCAAACATGAAAGTGAAAAATTTTGTAAAAAAAAAAAAAAATTAAAAATAAAAATTAAAAAAATAAAAAAAATAAAAAATAAACACTTTTTTTTTATTTTTTTTGGTTTGTTAATGCAGCAATATTGTTCCCATTTCAATTATAATGTGAACAATGATGCTGCACTAACGATTTTTGTATGCGGTGCGTTTGTTAAAAATAGTGTCATTTTCCCCAAAAAAAAATGTAACGAGACCCCATCTCTAATTTTTTTAACAAGCGCACCCCATACAAAATATAACCGCAATTGCTCGCATGTTAAAATGTGGAAAAAAACACTTTAATTAAATTAAAACTTTGTAAATTATTGAAAATACATATTTTATTGCATTTTTTGTTATAATATACAGACATGACATAACGTATACATATAATAATGACATATTATGAATCTACTGAGTCTGACGGAAAGAACGATATATAATATGTCTGGGTCATATACTAAAATAAGCCTTCAAAACACGTTTAAACATGATGCGCAAAACAGGTAAAAATGACCTCAGCATAGGGGCGGGAAAAGCCTCAGCAGCGAAAGGGTTAAAGTACAAGCTTTCGAGAGTGATCCTCCCTTCGTCAGGTATAGAAGCTTACTGATCAGAATAGTAGAATTAAACCTTGAGACATTCATAGGGCGCACAGTTGGGGGTGTTAGATGTTGTACATCGCCAAATGGCATGGTCAGAGGGGAAAAAGAAAAAAAAAGGAAACATTTAATTGTCTCAGGCAAGATGCAATCATTTCCACTTCAAAGGGAATGTGAAAGGACAGAACGAAAGGAAAAAAAACAAACAAACACAAAACAGTGAGTATGGGGAAGACACAGAAAAATAGGAATTATGCAGAGATACAGCATTCCGAAGAAGTAGGGGAAACTGGATGCTGATCCCTGATGGGGGACAAGGAATAACCTAGGGTGGACAATTGCCCCCCTCTAGAGACACCTATGCTATCCAGTATCTATATGTCTATCTAGCCAGTATCTATCTATTTTTATTACAGCGTACAAGGAGTTGATACATTAGAAGACCACACATAGATGGTGACCTGTTTCAGGGGGTCCCTGTTCCCAAGAGAATTTACAAGTATTTTGTGAGGTAGGCGCATCCATACCATTAGATGTGTTGCCCAAGAACGCTTACTGGAAAGGAGCTCTGGGCAGGATTCGAACCTGGGTCTCGACGGTTATAGAGCAGTGATATTACCTCTACTCCATCCATTAAAAGCTCTGAATACAGACTATTTAACCCCTTCCCTGCAGAGAACATGTGGGGAACGCCCTCATTGACCCCCGCTGTATGTGGAGGATGTTCCCCACACGTCTTCTGCTCGGCGGGGGGGGATCAGAGAAATGCTTACCTCTCTGGTCCCGGTCCCGCGGACGTTCTGACTTCCTGGAAGTCAGACGGCGCTTTTGTCGGACGCCATGATGTCATTTCCAGGCGACCCCCCCCCCCGGCAAAAGCCAGGAGATCGCCTGAAGGGAGGGCGGGATCCTTTCATGTCTATGAACAAAAGCCAGGCCCCGACTTTAACCCCTGAAATGCCGGACCGCGATCTGGCGCCATTCGGTGCCAGATCGTGGCCTAGATCCGGTGGGGGCCGCCCTCTTGGATGGCGGCTGCACCTCCAGGTCCCCCCTCGGCAACAGACGTCATCACGCATGGCGCGATGACATCAGTTAGCCGGGAACCCCTAGCTGCCTGGGGATTCCCCAAGGAAATCCCCTGGTGGAGATAGGGGGTTCCTTTCAACCCCCGTATCTCCCAAACGGTGGCAGCTAGGGGGTCATGTTTGGTATCATTCAAAAGGCCCGAGCATGTTTGAAGTAAAGAAAAAAATTTAAAAAATTAAAAAAAAAAAACGTGGGCTTTTTTTGTGTGTGTTTTTTATGAATGCAGCAATGTTGTTAACATTTCAATTATAATGTGAAGAATGATGCTGCACTAATGATTTTTTTTCTATGGGGTGTGTTTGCTAAAAATCACGTAATTCCTCCCAAAAAAATGTAACGAGTCCCCATTCCTAATTTTTTTAACAAGCGCACCCTATAGAAAATATAACCACAAATGCTTGTCTGATGAAATGTGAAAAAAACCACTTTAAACGCTGTAGATGATTAAAAATTCAAATGCTATTGCATTTTTTTATTATAATATACAGGCAGGACATGACGTATACATATAAAATGATATATTATTAATCTACGGAGTCTGCCAGAAAGAACGATATATAATTTGTCTGGGTTGTATAATAAAACGTGGCTTCAAATCGTGTTTAAACATGATGAGCAAAGGCGGTAAACATGACCTCAGCAGTGAATGGGGTTAATGTCCTAAAATAAGTAAGAGACCCCATAACAAAATCTTATTTCCCATTTTCAGTTTACAGTAGTAGTGATAGGATGCACAAGGCCACCTGGTGTGAGCTGATCCCCATACTTTAGTCTGGAGTTAGGTGTATACTCGCTGCCAGTCATCAGATACACATCTGAGAGACTATCCTGGCCAAGACGGGAGCAGAATAAGTAGTGTTACTTTAGTTTGATGACTAAAACCGTGACAAAAACCTATCGATATTTTCAGCGACTTAGAAAAACTAGAGATCAACATCAGGGAGGGACTGATTTTAATTTAGTTTTTGTCACAGTTCTTTATGGCTAGGGTCAGACGAACGCATTTTCGCGTCGTCCGTGAAAAAGTGCGATCGAACGAATGGACGTATTTTTTCACGGAATACGCGATAGCGGTCATACGATGCACATTTCCGTCCGTGATTTTGTACGGAACATCAATAAAACCCTTTTTGCGTCTGGACGTTATGTTGGCCGGATATTAGCAGCGTCTGACGTCTCCTAATCACGCACACACACCTCTAGCGGACGCAGCGCACTCTGTACGTCAGTACTAGCGGTATCACGTTCTCGAAAAAATGCGTTTGTTTGCTGCTTGCGTTGCGCAGTCGCACTTTCGTGCGGCCGTACTTCGTATATTGCCTGTCATTGGACGTCATTTGCTGCTACTACGGCCGTGATAAAGTGCGGCTGCATGTGCGTTCACACTGCGTTCGTCTGACCCCAGCCTATGACTAAAACTAAATGTAATATTAGTCGACGACTAAAACTTTGACGGAAATCAATGAACATTTCACTAAAACTGTAACTAACACCCATTGACATATTTATCAACTGATAAAAACTAGACAAAAATATTAGGGAGGAACTAATTTTATCTTTGTTTTAGTGGTTGCCGTTTGACTAAAATTCCATGGAGCTTTAGCCATATTTTAGTTGACGTTACTAGGCAGTCACTGCGGATACCGTGATGTGGAAACCCCTCACATCACATGGACAATATCCATGATAGCACCCAGAAATTATATGCTAGTCGAAAAGGAAGGAGGTCGTGGTCTAATCAGTGTCAAGGCCACAGCCCTGGAGGAAACTCAGAGCATCTTTGAGTACACCACAAAAATGGCAGACTATGCAAAAACACTCCAGAGACAACTCGGCATGCAGTAGGTGGGTGTAAGATGCTAACAGTGACATCGTACAATGAGAGGCACAACCAGGTCACCAGGCCTGTGTACAGGTACCGGCTGGATGGAGTAGAGGTAAAATCACTGCACTATAACTGGAGACACAGGTTCAAATACCGGCCAGAGCACCTCTCCAGTAAGTGCCTTTGGGCAAGACACCTAACGGTACATACTCACCACCCAGGAAATACTTGAAAACGAGAGAAATCTCAATGTATCCTTCCTGGTAAAATACTTTCTCAAAAAAATAATAATCTGCACAGAATCTTGGAAATTTGGGATGGGTCAATGAAAGCAATAGGACTAAGATCCTATGGGACGTGTCGATCCAAACGGAAAGGTAAGTGATGGACAACCAAGCAGATAACATTATGTTGGACAAGGAACAGAAGAACACAGTAGTGGTGGATGTGGCAAAACAGTGACCATAACTTCAAGAAGAATGCTTATGAGAAGGTGAACGAGTACTAGGTAGGGATGTGCATGGCTGAAAAATTTGTTTTGTTTTGTTACGTTTAAATCATTTCGTTTTCGTAATTTAGTAACTTATTTCATTTAGTTTTGGATCGATTTGAAATTTCGAATCGATTCGAATTTCATATATCAATTCAATAGTTTGAATTTTGGATCATTAGATGAAACCCCAATTAATCAAATTTTGCTGTTAAAAGAAAAGCTAAGGTTAAATTTTAAGCTGTGTCACAGATTTAGTATTTGAGTCAAATTAAACAGTGAAACAAAATTAATTTGTTCCATAAAGTCCTTTGCTGACTATTACTTGTATTGTAAGTTAAGATCAATTCGATAGTTGATATCAATTTGATAGTTCATTTCAAATTCGATAGTTGATATCAATTATTCCAATTTTTCTTTTATGATGATGACACAGTGTAAAACGAAATAAATTCATTACATACTGTTTCATTTCGAATTCGTATCATATCGATTCGTTATTCGGAAGTACTTCTGAAATACGAATTATCAAATTTCGATCCAAATTCCAGATTGTGAGTTCCTACGGGAATAGGGCCCTCATCTCCTCCTGTACTGTTTGTCAAATGTTGTTCAATGTATTGTAACCCTGTCTATACTGTGCTTATTGTACAGCGCTGCGGAATATGCTGCCGCTTTATAAATAAAGAATAATAATAATAATAAAATTCCGAATTTTTCCGAAACAAATGCGCATCTCTAGTACTAGGGAAGTCCTTTACCTGACTTACCTAGTTCGGGCCATTTCTATAAGTAGCAATGCCCTGCGGCAACGGTTCCCATCCCTGGTCCTCAGGTTTTTCTGAAAGGCCAGGTTTTAAGGATTACCTTGGGGAAATGCAGACTGAATCCTGCAATCACTGAGCAGCAAATCATATCACCTATGCTGTGCTTCAGGTATCCTGCAAACCTGGCCTGTCAGGGAGACCTGAAGACCAAGGTTGGAAAACACTGCCCTACAGTAATAAAATACTGTAATTGCCAAAACCATAAACCAGCTGTGTGGGACTACAGTCCCCATAATTCCCCATTACAGTCTTGGCTACCATTCAGTGCGGGGTTGTAAGATTATAATGGTTAAACATGAACAAACTTTAAGAAAATAAGCCAGCTGGGTTAAATCGACCTATAGTATAACAAGAGGCAGAAGAATTAAAATGTCAGATATTTCATTAAGTATTTTTTATTGCACAATTAATCTTTCTAGGGAGTCCTACAACAGGCACAAAAGGAAACTAGAAAGCGGAATTATATATGAATTGGGGAAACATCTGTCATTGATTCACATAATGTCACAGACCACTTCTCTAATTTCCATCCCTTCGTCAAGTCTATCAGTCATGGCTAATGAATTGATATATAAAAAAAAAATAGACTGAGCAAATGGCAAGTTCGGTTTTGTTGATTTCAGTATTTTAACCCCTATGTACAAGTACAAATAGTTAAAGGGATACTCTATTAAAAATTGTAATTCCTTTTAATTTGCCCTTAAATAATTGAGCAGATGCTGCTGACAACCCCTGCCCAATTATTTTTTCTTTATTTTCCTATTATTTGGTGATTTTACTCACTTTTTGCTAGGGATGTGCATGGCTGAAACATTTGTGAAGTTTAGTTTCGTTTCGTGAACGTTTTCAAATCATTTCATTTTCGGAATTTCGTAACTAATTTCATTTCGTATGTCGTTTCGGATCGATTTGAAATTTCGAATCGATTCGAATTTCATATATCAATTCGATAGTTGATATCAATTCAAATTTTGGATCACTAGATAAAGCCCCAATTAATCAAATTTGGGTGTTAAAAGAAAAGCTAGAGAAATCACTACCTAAGTGGTAGAGCGTAACTGAATTATACCAGGTGATAAACAAATTTGATAAAGGAGGGTAATAAGAGACAGAAGGGATTACCCCTAAATATTCCAGTAACTACAGTTACTCTGATAGAACATCAGAGTACTAATGTCTCCCAGAGACCAATGATTAATAATTAACTTTTATTGAATAGAGTTAAAATCGGCAAACAATTATACATGAATAGACAGTGCTCACAAAACATAAAATAAAAACAAGAAACAATTCTGCTGAGAGGATGATAATGTATGGTAGCAAAAGATGTAATCAATAATCAATACAATAGGTAGCCTTCGAGGGTTACCTCAAGGTATTGTAGCAAATGAAAGTGGTAGCCAATTGAATGATAAACCACTGCATTTAAATCAGCCAGAGAGGTCAAGAAGAGGAGCTCTTGTTAAGCATGAATTGGCTCAAATAAATCAGGATATGGATGCGTTTCAATAATTGTCCAAATTCCTAATGTCAATAAGATCCACCATCGGGGCATGCATATATATCCACAAAAGGAACAAGGGGCTCCAATCTACAAAAAGGCGCACCTTTAAACCAGCAGAAAAATCAACGAAGAGAAGCTCTTGTTTAAAGTAAATTGGCTCAAATAGCCCAATGTGAAAGCATTTCATTTAATTGTCCAAATACATAGTCTCAATAGAAACCTTTGATAAAGTATACGTGCATTTAGGAATATAGAAAATGCAAATCACCAAAAAAGGACAAGGAGCTCCGATCTGAAGAGGCGCACCCGACGCGCGTTTCGCCTGAAATGGCTCGTCAGGAGTGCTGATTTTTCTGCTGGTTTAAAGGTGCGCCTTTTTGTAGATTGGAGCCCCTTGTTCCTTTTGTGGATATATATGCATGCCCCGATGGTGGATCTTATTGACATTAGGAATTTGGACAATTATTGAAACGCATCCATATCCTGATTTATTTGAGCCAATTCATGCTTAACAAGAGCTCCTCTTCTTGACCTCTCTGGCTGATTTAAATGCAGTGGTTTATCATTCAATTGGCTACCACTTTCATTTGCTACAATACCTTGAGGTAACCCTCGAAGGCTACCTATTGTATTGATTATTGATTACATCTTTTGCTACCATACATTATCATCCTCTCAGCAGAATTGTTTCTTGTTTTTATTTTATGTTTTGTGAGCACTGTCTATTCATGTATAATTGTTTGCCGATTTTAACTCTATTCAATAAAAGTTAATTATTAATCATTGGTCTCTGGGAGACATTAGTACTCTGATGTTCTATCAGAGTAACTGTAGTTACTAAAAGAAAAGCTAGGGTTAAATTTTAAGCTGTGTCACAGATTTAGTATTTGAGTCAATTTAAACAGTGAAACAAAGTTGATTTGTTTCATAAAGTCCTTTGCTGACTATTACTTGTAATTTAAGTTAAGATCAATTCGATATTTGATATCAATTTGATAGTTCATTTCAAATTCGATAGTTGATATCAATTATTCAAATTTTTATTTTATGATGATGACACAGTGTAAAACGAAATAAATTCCTTGTATACCGTTTCATTTTGTTTTGAATTCATATCATATTGATTCGTTATTCGGAAGTACTTCCGAATACGAATTATCAAATTTCGTTCCAAATTTCGAATTTTCCGAAATGAATGCACATCTCTAATTTTTGCCCCTCGCCATGCACTGCTCCTCCTCTTTGGCTCAGGGACTCCCTAACCAAGACGTCCCTGACATTTTTCTGAACAATTTGCGCTCCTATGAAACTTTTGTAGTGTAGGAATCACAAATCGCGCAGTGCTACGGGACTTGTGTTTTCTACGTTTGCTAGTTCTGTAGTGCCTGCACACAATAACGGGTCAGAACTGCGCGCATGCTCAGATCTGATCGATCGCTGCCTCTCTGAGACTGCTTGCTACAGCGATTGGTTGCAGAAAGGGTGACGTTGGCAAGCTCTGTGTGCTGACATCACTAGTGACCGATCTGGTGACCGGCAGTTGGGAAATTCATACATCCCATCCTGCTGATGACGATGGATTGGGTGGAGGAAACTCCTCTGCTTCACCCAGCATTTGCACCAGATCGGGGAAACTGGAAAGGGGAGGGAGAAAGGGGGCACTAGTCACATAGGTAGTAGAGGGTCCCTTTAAAACCATAGTGCCAAGACAACGAAACACATGTTTACCAAAAACATAAGCATGTCTAGTAAGTAACAAGGAAGATCTTCACTCCGCAACATGTATCCTTTTAGAATTAGACAAAATTTGCTAAAATAGATATATATGAAATTGACTTCTCTCCTAGAAATGCCTAGACCCCCTTGTCAAATTTAGAGATGTGCATTAGTTTTGAAAAAATTCAGAATTTGTAATGAAATTTGATAATTCATAGTTCAAAAGTACTTCCGAATCAATACGATACGAATTCGAAATGAAATGATATATAATGAATTTATTTTGTTTTACACTGTGTCATCATCATAAAAGAAAGATTTGAATAAATGATATCATCTATCGAATTTGAAATGTACTATCAAATACATATCAACTATAGAATTGATCTTACCTTACAATACAAGTAATAGTCAGCAAAGGACTTTATGAAACAAATTAAATTTGTTTCACTGTTTAAATTGACTCAAATACTAAAACTGTGAAACAGCTTAAAATTTAACCCTAGCTTTTCTTTTAACACCCAAATTTGATTAATTGGGGTTTTATCTAGTGATCCAAAATTTGAATTGATATCAACTATCGAATTGATATATGAAATTCGAATCGATTCGAAATTTCAAATCGATCTGAAACGAAACGACATACGAAACGAAATTAGTTACGAAATTCCTAAAATGAAATGATTTGAAAACGATATATGAAATTCGAATCGATTTGAAATTTCAAATCGATTTGAAAATTTAAAATTTCAAAATAAAATGAAATACGAAACGAAATTAGTTACGAAATGCCCGAAAATAAAATTATTTAAAAACGTAACGAAACTAAACTAAATGCATTTTTCAGCCATTCACATTCCTACTAAAATTGGACTGAATCTAAAGAAAATATAATTCCTGGCTCTCATTTTTACAGGGTTTCAGGGAAGAAATTCAACTTTAACAAACGTGGAATGCAGGTGCCTAGAATGAGATGTATGGTGTGCAGAGTGTCCCTTTAATGCAGCACTTGGGTTCTTTGTTGCACAAGAATTGATTTTCCCCTTGCAGAGAAACACATTTATCTATTTAGGGTTTGCGACAAACATCTACGTTTCCCAAGTTGGGGGACTAAAAGAGCGTCAGGAGAAGCTTCACTGATGAATTCATTTCAGTTTATCAGTTAAGCTCCTCCTTGCGTCATCTGAATTTCTCTTTTTGAAATGCCGAAGTTTGTCTGCATTGCAGTAACTCTTTGTAACTTCGGGAAACTACGACATGTGTTTACTAATCCGCTAAGGAAGGGGTCAGCAACTTTGGCCATCCAGATGGTTTGGAACTACATCTCCCACGATGCTCACCTTTATTTAAGTTGGTTGAACATTATGGGAGACGTAGTTCCAAAACATCTGGAAAGACAAGGTTGCTGATCCCTGCCCTACGGCTTTACCATGTCCATTTTGCAGGTTGAGTGTTATTGGATCCCTCTTCTTCTTGCCTCCAAACGTAAGTCCAACTTTATGGCTGTAGAAGTTTATAGTGGTGGGACAGTGGATTTAACTATTTAAGCATTTTAAATACATTAAAGGGCACAATACCCTTCTGTGTTCTATGTAGCATTCATGACTGAGGTGAATTCTCTCTTTACCACTTTTACCCATGCACATACATTGTACGTTACCACTAAGCTGCTACAAAGCATGAATTAATAAATGAAAATCGAAGGGGTTATTCAGAGAGCACCGAAATGTCGCCGACATTTCGGTGCTTTGTCGTTCCCCGCAATTCTCTGCTCTTTGGGGAATCAAAGTTCCCACCCTGCGGTGAATTCAGGACATACTTGAAAACGAGAGAAATCTCAATGTATCCTTCCTGGTAAAATACATTGCAAATAAATTCACCGCAGGGTCCCCAGAGTGCAGGGAAAACCTGCCGCAAACTCGCTGAACACCCGCCGAAAACCCGCCGGAACTGCCACAAACCTGCCGAAAACCTGCCGAAATCGCTGCAAAAACACACCGAACACGTCAGGAAAAGCTGCCGATCACAGCGCAGAACAGCCGCCGGAAAAAGCCGACAAGCCAACGAACGGGGTAAAAAAAAAACAGTACGAAGGAAAGTTTCAAAATTGAAACGCTGTTTGCAAAAAAACTACTTATTGAAAATGCCTGGAATTTACACATCCTGCTTCTAGAGGGTGAGTTCCCACGGGAATAGGGCCCTTGTTTCCTCCTGTACTGGTTTGTCAAAATGTTGTTCAATGTATTGTAACCCTGTCTATATTGTGCCCATTGAACAGCACTGCGGAATATGCTGGCGCTTTATAAATTCATAATAATAATAATATACGGTCTTATGAATGGCAATAAAAAGGTCTGTTACAGAAAAAAGAAAAAGACGCTTAAAAAAAAAACGTAAAAAAAATTGCTGAAAAAATTGCCGAAAAGAATCCCGAGAAATGCCTAAAAGATCCTTAAAATTCTATAAATAAAGAGAATTTTTACTGCAGATTAAAGTAATAAACAGTTTATTAGATATTGTATAAAAACTGGAATATTTTTAGCATTGAAGTCTATGGGATTTGCCTGAATTAACCTGACGAATGAAACCACTGAACAGCAGGACACTTTTGCAACTTTTCTCTGCCGTTCGGTGTCTCTGAATAGATTAACCCTTGCTTCTCTATGCGAGATTTCACTGCCACCGAACAGGCACCATACTTACTGGCAGTTCGCCAAAATTTGGCGTATTGCCTGCTCTCTGAATAGCCAAATGGCCAGGAAATGTCACATATGGGAAAATTCCCTGTTCGGTGACATTTTGGGGCCAGATTGACTCTCTCTGAATAACCCCTTAAGTGAGGGATAGAGGAAAAGAATAGCGAGATCGGCCATGTTTTCCTGAATACTATTTCATGCAGAGGGTGAGCGCAGGGTCACCAGATCAGTCACTAGTGATTTTGGCATGCAGAGAGCATGCCGACATGGTCAAGTCCAGGGGGAACTTGTGGGAACTCAGTTCCTCCACTATTTTTGGTTTTTTATAAAGCTTGTATTAAGGTTTCCAATCATATCTTTCCCTGTTAAGTCACGATGAATATAGGAGTTATCATACAGTTTCGCTAAAATCCACATAAATGCATAAATATATCAGCTTTGAGGGTGTTTTTGTGTTAAGTGCTAGATGATAAGTGCTAAGTGGGGAACAGAATCTTGGTGCATGCGGGAAGCTCCCATTCATGCTCTGCGTAGGTACTGCAGAACATGCCTACGTAAAGTGTGCAAACCCTGTAGCACTGCGCGATTTGAATAGGAGCGCAATTTGCACAGAAAAGCTTCAGGGACTCAGGAGACCCTCAGCCGAAGAGGAGGAGCTTTGCACGACGAGGGACATAAAGTGAGTAAAATTACCCAAAAAAAATAAATAAATAAAAAAAGTTTAAAAAAATTGAATTTTTGTTTTTATTTTTTAACCCCATTCACTGCTGATGACGTGTGGGACACGTCCTCATTGATGCACGTTACATGCTGAGGACGTGCCCCACACATCATCAGCTGTGCGGGACCCCCGGCGGAGATACTGACCTCTCTGTCCGGGGTCCCGCGGTCATGGAGGGTGGCATTTGAAAGGCCTGAGCTTGGCCTTTCCAATGATACCCAACATGACTAGGTAGAAAAGTAAAAGAAAATATTAAAAAATAATAAAAATAATAAATTAATTAAAAAAAAACAAAAAACATGTTTTTTTTGTGTGATGTTTTTATTAATGCAGCAATATTGTTCACATTTCAATTATAATGTGAACAATGATGCTGCACTAATGATTTTTTTCACGTAATTCCCCCCACAAAATGTAACAAGTCCCCATTTCTAATTTTTGTACAAGCGCACCCTATAGAAAACATAACCGCAAACGCTCATGTGATAAAATGTGGAAAAAAACACTTTACACACTGCAGAGGATTAAAAATTCAATTTTTATTGCATTTTTTTGTCATAATATAAAGGCAGGACATGATGTATACATATAAAAATTATATATTATGAATCGGCGGAGTCTGACGGAAAGAACAATATATAATATGTCTGGGTCATTTAATAAAATGTGGCTTCAAATAGCGTTTAAACATGATGAACGAAAGCGTTAAAAATGAGCTCAGCACACAGCGGTGAAATGCCTCAGCGGCGAAAGAGTTAAAAGTCTGTCAGTAACATCTGCCTAAGTATATAAGGGCAAAAAAAAAGGAACTCTGTTTTCAATAGTGTATCCCTTTTAATGTTCAAAATGTATTGTTTTACTCCAGTTTTTACACTTTCTTTGGTATCTTTGTTTATGTTCGTGTATCATACTCTATCGCCTCCCACCACGCGCTTCTGTTAAGGTTTGCTCCCTTTTTGCAGGACATTCCATTATATGTGAATACCCTGAATCTAAAGCTGCACGTTTAACATTCTGCACGGAATTTCACACAACTTAGCAAAATTCCACTGTGTTGCAATAAAACGTAAGTTCCAGGGCTCGCGGCCTCACTGCATAGAAATGACTTGGCGTGCATCCACAAAAATAACACACAGCCTGCAGCTTAATACACACTAGAGCCACAATTAATTGCATGAAAATCCAGTTTCAACTTAAATATTGCTTAAAACATCATTTTTTAGCCTCATTTTGTCTCTGCGTGTACAATACATCTTTCTAACCGCCGCTTTAGGAGCTGTCAGTGGTTGGTTGCCGCTTACTGACAGGTGCCTTCAAGGTGACCATATTGGTAATTTTCACCGAGCAAATAAAAATAAATATGATAAGCTTTAAAGGTTTTCATCAGATTTCTGCACTTTGTAATTGAGTTTCCTATCGAAGCTTTATTTGTGACTCGCAGTGTATTTTGGGTTTGTCAAGGAGCAAAGAGTCTGTAGGAGTAATACACTAACCATCGCTCATTGACAGCAAACGGCAGATTTTGGGAAGCCATGGTGGAACAAGCACACAGGGTTATTCAAAGAGATTCGAAAAGTCACCGTACGTTCGGCGGCTTTTCGTTCTCTTCAATTCGGTTCCTTTTGCCGATCCCATTTCGGTGACCCTGCGGTGTATTCAGCAAACACCACAGGGTCCCCGAATTGCAGGGAAAAGCTGCCGCAAACATGACGAAAACTAACCGCAAAACCCACCGAATGCACGCCGAAAACCGTCAAAAACATCTGGATTAACCTACGAAAACCACGGAAAAAGCCCGAGCAGGAGCCGATCACACCCAGCCGAAGCAGCTGAGACCGCAGACGAGGGAGGTGAATAAATTAGCAAAACCGTTTGTGTGAATGTGTGAAAATGAAACGCTGTTTGCAAAGAAAGTTACTACTGAGCGAAAATGCCTGAAATTTACACAGGAGGTCCAGGGCATGATAATAAAGAGGGCTGTTACAGAAAAAATAAGTAAACTTAAAAAAAATAAAAAATATTAAGAAAAATGCTTAAAATATCCTAAAAAATCTATAAATAAAGAGACTCTTTACTGCAGAATTTTATAATGAACGGTTTATTAGATATTGAATTAAAACCGGAATATTTTTAACATTGAAGCCTATGGGATTCTCCTGAATTAACTTGCCGAATTAAACCACCGAATGGCAGGGCATTTCGGGAACCTTTCACTGCTGGTTTGTGTTCTCTGAATAGCCGAAGCATTGCTTTTTCATGGGGATTTCACTGCCCTCGAACAGGCACCGAACAGGCACCGTATGTGCAGGCAATTCGCCAGGATTTGGCAAACTGCCTGCTCTCTGGATAGCCGAATGGCCAGGAAAGGTAACCGTACGCTGATTTTCAGCGTTCGGTTACCTTTCTCAAGCAATTCGGATCTCTTTGGATAACCCTGACAGTGTACCTAAGGTGATTTCCCTATTAGGGTTATTCATAGAGAGCCGATCTGGCCCGTACGGTGCAATTTCGTGGCCATTCGACTATTCAGAAAGCTCTGAGGTTTTTTCGGGTTGCTCCAATTTATTTCCAGCGGGTTTTCCGATCGATGCAGCAGTTTTGAGGCAGCTTTTCTCTGCGATGAATGCTGAATTCACCGCTGGGTGAGGGAATTTGATTTCCTGAAGTGCGGGGAATGAGAGAGCACCGAAATGTCGGTGATATTTTGGTGCTCTCTGTCTCTGAATAACCTCTTTGAAGCAAACTCTCAATATAAGGGGTTATTCAGAGAGCTCGTTCGGCCCATTTCGGCAATTTAATTTCGGCGACCTTGCGGTAAATTCAACAGGGCTCCCCAAGTGTGCCGAACGAGGTCTGCCGAATGACGATGATCAGTCCACCGAACGCAGCCACCGACTGTCGAACACAGCCATTTATCCGCCTAACACCACCGAACTGTCTTCCGATCGTTGCCGTTCAGCCGCCGAACTAAGGGTAAAAAAAAAGGAAATGAAGGGTAATTTTTTAAAAAGTGTTTAAAACAATAAAAATGCATGAAAATGCATGGAAATAATAAGAGAGGTCCTATAAAAAAAAAAAGGTTTGTTACAGAATAAAAAAAACACCATTTAACAAAATGGGAATCAAAAATTTTGCCTAAAAAATCCAGAAAAATACCTAAAAAAATATAAAATACGAATCAGGCAAATTTCATCCGAATTTTGATTTGGAACGAAATAAAACGCATGTCTCTAATGGAGTTGTTAAGTTTACAGCAGCTCTGGTTAAATTAGCACCAACTTTGGAATAGGGCCCATTGATTTTGTTTTTACTATTGTTTGCAAAAATGATGAAAAACATTGTTTAGTAAATTATTCCATTTGCATTTTGTTGTTTTTAATACAGTCATGGCCGAAATTGTTGGCACCCCAGACATTTTTCCAGAAAATCAAGTATTTCTCACAGAAAAGTATTGCAGTGACACATGTTTTGCTATACACATGTTTATTCCCTTTGTGTGTATTGGAACAAAACAAAAAAAGGGAGGAAAAAAAGCAAATTGGACATAATGTCACACGAAACTCCAAAAATGGGCTGGACAAAATTCTTGGCACCCTTAACTTAATATTTGGTTGCACACCCTTTGGAAAAAATAACTGAAATCCGTCGCTTCCTATAACTATCAATAAGCTTCTTACACCTCTCATATTTTTTGGACTACTCTTTCTTTGCAAACTGCTCCAGGTCTCTCTTATTGGAAGGGCGCCTTTTCCCAACAGCAATTTTAAGATCTTTCCACAGGTGTTCAATGGGATTTAGATCTGGACTCATTGCTGGCCACTTCAGAACTCTCCAGCGCTTTGTTGCCATCCATTTCTGGGTGCTTTTTGACGTATGTTTGGGGTCATTGTCCTGCTGGAAGACCCAAGATCTCGGACGCAAACCCAGCTTTCTGACACTGGGCTCTACAGTGCGACCCAAAATCCTTTGGTAATCCTCAGATTTCATGATGCCTTGCACACATTCAAGGCACCCAGTGCCAGAGGCAGCAAAACCACCCCAAAACATCATTGAACCTCCACCATATTTCACTGTAGGTACTGTGTTCTTTTCTTTGTAGGCCTCATTCTATTTTCGTTAAACAGTAGAATGATGTGCTTTACCAAAAAGCTCTATCTTGGTCTCATCTGTCCACAAGACGTTTTCCCAGAAAGATTTTGGCTTACTCAAGTACATTTTGGCAAACTGTAGTCTTGCTTTTTTATGTCTCTGTGTCAGCAGTGGGGTCCTCCTGGGTCTCCTGCCATAGCGCTTCATTTAATTTAAATGTCGATGGATAGTTCACGCTGACACTGATGCTCCCTGAGCCTCCAGGACAGCTTGAATTTCTTTGGAACTTTTTTGGGGCTGCTTATCCACCATCCAGACTATCCTGCTTTGCAACCTTTCATCAATTTTTCTCTTTCGTCCACGCCCAGAGAGATTAGCTACAGTGCCATGGGTTGCAAACTTCTTGATAATGTTGCGCACTGTGGACAAAGGCAAATCTAGATCTCTGGAGATGGACTTGTATCCTTGAGATTGTTGATATTTTTCCACAATTTTGGTTCTCAAGTCCTCAGACAGTTCTCTTCTCCTCTTTCTGTTGTCCATGCTTACACAGACACACAATGCAAAGACTAAGTGAACTTCTCTCCTTTTTATCTGCTTTCAGGTGTGATTTTTTATATTGCCCACACCTGTTACTTGCCCCAGGTGAGTTTACAGGAGCATCACATGCTTGAAACAATCTTATTTATCCACAATTTTGAAAGGGTGCCAAGAATTTTGTCCAGCCCATTTTTGGAGTTTTGTGTGACATTATGTCCAATTTGCTTTTTTTCCTCCCTTTTTTTGTTTTGTTCCAATATATGCAAAGGGAATAAACATGTGTATAGCAAAACATGTCTTACTGCAATACTTTTCTGTGAGAAATACTTGATTTTCTGGAAAAATGTCTGGGGTGCCAACAATTTCAGCCATGACTGTATGTGTATGTGTAAACTGCCGTTCAAGCTGGTGACACACTCCACAAATTATTTTTGACTTTTCTGTAGGGTGTGAGTCTGGAAATCATTAACCACAGAACAATCCCTTTACGCTTGGTGGAAGCAAATAACCCATTTTCACATATATTAAAGGGTCATATACATCTGTTGTTCATGAAAAAAGTATTAAAAAATAGACACATCTGTAATATTTTCCATACAGGACGCCTTAAAAACCTATGCTCATATTATTTAGCTTTTTGGGGAACTATTACTGTATGAGTATTTTTCCGAGTAGCCATCAAACATTGTCATCTAGAAGAGACTTTATCTATGAAAACGATGCTGAGTCACAGCTCTTTGCAAGTCGGGTTGGTTCACAGCAATCTTCAGTAAAAAGGACAGGTAAGGGTATTAGGATTATTTAGGTAAGAGGTATTTAGGTAAAAGGCGAGTATGTGTTTAAAGTGAACCTGTTGGGGTCATTTAATGGGGTATCATTCCGTATAGAAATACACAGCCTGGTGGAAAAAAAGTCACACTCTGTAATATTTGGTTGTGTCGTCTTTTGCTGTGATTGCGGCACGCATTCGCCGCGGCATCGTTTGGATAAGCTCATGCAATGTCACAGCACACAGTACATACTTAACATGTACAACTTGGAAAAAAGACGAGACAGAGGAGATATGATAGAAACATTTAAATACGTAAAGGGAATCCACAAGGTAGAGGAAGGGAGTATATTTAAAAGGAAACAAAGTAGCAAAACAAGAGGACATAGTATTAGATTAGAGGGGCAAAGGTTTAAAAGTAACATCAGGAAGCATTATTTTACTGAGAGGGTGGTGGATACATGGAACAGTCTTCCAGTTGAAGTGGTAGAGGCCAAAACAGTAATTGAATTTAAGCAGGCATGGGATAGGCATAAGGCTATCCTAAACAAAAGATAAATCCAGGTAAAGTATCCATGTAATTGGGCAGACTAGATGGGCTCTCATCTGCTGAAATTTTTCTATGTTTCTATGTTTCATTTATTTGCGTCCAGAGTGACATTAATTTGTGGCCAAGATCTTGTGTTGATGATGGGAGAGTCGCGGCGCTGCGTAAAGTCTTCTCCAGCACATTATCCCAAAGATTAACCTCAATGGGGTTAAGGTCTGGACTGTGCGGTGGCCAATCCATGTGTGACAATGATGTCTCATGCTCCCTGAACCACTCTTGCACAATTTGAGCCCGATGAATCCTGGCATTGCCATCTTGGAATATGCCCGCTGTGCCATCAGGGGAGAAAAAACCCATTGATGGAAAAATCTGCTCATTCAGTATATTCAGGGAGTCACATGACCTCATTTTTTTGGGCACATAACGTTGCTGAACCTAGACCTGACCAACTGAAACAACCCCAGATCAGGTTTTCACGGTAGGCGGTGACCTTTTTTTGGCCACAAGGTGTATATGGGGGCATTATTTTACTCACACATATGTAGAAAAAAAAAGAGTAATTCCCTGTTAAAGCTTTGCTGTCCCTAACATCTGATGGTTTGCTACAGGGGTGAAGGAAGGTCATTTTCATTCTAACCAAGTCCTTGTTTTCTGGGATTTTGTTACCTTACCTCACTACAGAATCCAAAGAGGGAATCTCTAAGGTTCTAAAGGCAGGGCCAGATTTATAATCAGGCAAAATAGGCAAGTGCCTATAAGTGTCCACCACAGGGCGGCACCTTGCTGTGTTAATAATAACAATTTAAAAACCATTTGGACTCCTACATCTCTGGAACCCTACATGCTAGAGGTTCATATGAGGTATTGTTGGAAGGTCAGAGGAGAATTGCCGTTCCGATAACACCAAACGCGATCAGGTTTTATGTAAAAATAAAAGAACAAATGAACAAAATACAAATATTTTTTTCTCTAAAGCAACACTCACTATTGTTCATTTTCAATTATAAAGGGAACAGTGATAATGCACAAACTCGGCGTCTCATTTACCAGGCTGGCAGCACGTGCGGATGTTATTTATGGAATTTTTTAAAGGTAGGTATCCTATGGAAAAATGTGCTGAAAATAAGAAGCAGCAAAAGATGAAGTGGTAAAAATAGAGTTGTGTCTTGAAAAAGACCCTCGGCTACGTTTTGATGCCCAGAATTTTGGATGTTCCGGGCTGAAATGGAGCATCATTTCCCACAGCTAGGGTTAAAATTAGGGGAAGGTTTAGAAATTAGGGTCAGGTTAATATTTGTGCTTGCTTTAAGGTTAGGGTTAGGGTTAACCCAAGCCAAACCTCGACCCTCCTATGGAGGATCTCGCTTTCCAGCCCGTCGAACATGCGTTGTAGCTCTTCGATGGGGAGGCTTTCGGCACGGCCGCAGCACGTCTGCTGTAGCACGTGCAATTTGTGCACTCACTACAGCGTGTGGCCGGTGCCGTGGAAGCGTCACAATGCTGCGACGGACACCGTAGGCACGTCAATACGGGTGCACATAGTGCGCTCGTCTGACCCCGGCCTTAACTGTGATTCAATATTAAAATAAAGGTCAAGATGGAGTTAATCGGATAACTAGATTATAATATAAGAATAATAATACTAAAATGACAACATGGAATCTTGTTTTCGAAGGCCTCTTCCTTCACCTTTGAACTCTGTGCCGATACATTTCCAGTATAATGCTTTTAAAATATAATAATGTGAAACAAATTGATGAGTCGTTTGTTTCTTAATAGTCTCGTTAGCTTGGAATTTCTAAAAATAGACGTATCTGCTAAAATATCCCCATGATATTAATTCCTACTGTCAGTAAAGTTTTAGTTCATCTGCTGGTTCAAGGAAATACAGTACAACCGTGAAATGATATTATGAAGATGAATGCATGGATTGTTTAGCGCACCGTCTGTCAAAGTGCACACTGGAAACCAAGAATCTAATTTATTTAGAGAACACTGGGTTTTATTCAACATCCTCCTCGTTACCAAATGGAAAAGGCTAATTGTAAATGATATGATTCCTTTGTAGTTAATTAAATAAAAATATTTAAACAAATGGAATATATATATATATATATAAAATATATAAAATATATCTCAGGTATAAACATTTTGTGTTACTACGATACTAGACGGAATAAAGTGTTACTCGCAACCAATGATTTCACTTATTATTATTATAACAGGTGAAACCCGCAAGGTCATCTTGGGTCCAAAGAGCTCATGAAGCAATTGTGCATTATCCTTCAGGGCTTGCTTTGATAATTTTATTTATTTATTTATTTTATTTTATAAAGGATTTTACCAGGAAGGATACATTGAGATTTCTCTCGTTTTCAAGTATGTCCTGGGTTCAAGAACATTGAAGTTTTACAGTTACAGAAATACAAAGTAATACAATGCAAGATATTAAAAACAACAACACAAATATACAGATTAACCCCTTAAGGACGGGAGTAATTTTACAACTTCGGCGCTGTTTCGGAAGTAGAAGTTTGCTGAGGTCATTTTGACCATTTTTAAGTCACGTATTCTTATACCACCCAGGCAAATTATATATCGTTCTTTCCGTCAGACTCGGGCAGATTAATAATATATCATTATTATATGTATATGTCATGCCCTGCCAATATGCTATAACAAAAAATGTTAAAAAATGTGAATTTTCAATAAAATTTCAATCTTCCACAGTGTGTAAAGTGTTTTTTTTTAAATTTTATTATCCGAGGCTCTGCGGTCATATTCTATTGGGTAGATTTGTTAAAAAAATTAGAACAGGGAACCCATTTTTTTTTTGGGGAGAAATTGCGTGATTTTAGCTAAACCCCCCAAAAAAAAAAATCATTAGTGAAGCATCATTGTTCACATTATAATTGAAATGTGAACAATAGTGCTGCATTAAAAAAAACAATTTTTTTTTTATTATTATATTTATTATTTTTTTATTATTTATTTTATTATTTTTTTATTATTTTTATTTTTACTTTTTTTACACTTTTATTTTACTTTTACCATGGTCATGTTTGATATCATTGGAAAGGCCATGCTCTGGCCTTTCCAGCAATATCAGCCATGACCCCCTAGCTGCCACCGATCAGGAGATAAAGGGGTTCAAAGAACCCCCCTATCTCCTGCAAGGGATATCCATAGGAAATCCCTTTGCAGCTAGGGGGTTCCCGGTTAACTGACATCATCGCGCATGGCGCGATGAGTCAGTTGACCGGGGGGTGACCCAGAGGTGGGGGCTGTCATCCAAGATGGCGGCCCCCACCGTAAATAGGCCGCGATCGGGCACAAATTAGTGCCCGGTCGCGACCTGGCAACTAAGGGGTTAACCCCCCATACATCTCTGGAAAGGTCAGGCTGTGACCCTTCCAGCGATGCTAGCCACAGCCGCCGGGGACCAGGCGATCGGGAGATCGCACCTCCCCTCCAGGCGCTTCCCCGGCTCCGACGGGGGACGACGCCTGAAACTGATGTCATTGCGCCACCGGCGCGATGACGTCACAGCGCCGGAGGAGGGATCACACTGATCTGACTCTGCGGGAGTCAGAGCAGCGTGGGAGCGACCGGAGGAGGTAAGTATTAAGCGAGAGGGGCTGTAAACGCCGAGGACGTACATTTACGTCCTGCGGCGTCAAAGCCCGCCTAATGCAGGACGTAAATCTACGTCCTGCGGCGTTAAGGGGTTAACAGAAAAATATGTAGGAAATATAGTCACTAGGTTACATGTTTACAGGTGCATTCTGTATACAGTCACTATGTTACATGTTTACAGGTGCATTCTGTATTGAGGTTTATTAGTAAATAATAATGCTTTCCTGTGGTATATTCACTCACACTGGATATGAAAAATGGGCCAGCAAAACAATTGTTAACAACCCGGGAGCAATGTTAAAGACACGCAGGGGGTTAATTAGAGAGCACCGAAATGTCACCAACATTTAGGTGCGCTCTTGTTCCCTGCACTTCGGGGAATCAATGTTCTGAATTCACCGCAGGGTCCCTGGAGTGCAGAGAAAAAACAGCCTCAAATCCCGCCGAAAACCCACTGAAAACCTGCTGGAACCGCCGCAAAAAACACGCTGAACACCGACGAGCTGATGAACGGCATAAAAGAAAAAAAACAATATGCCTGAAAGTGTCAAAATTGAAACGTTGTTTGCAGAAAAACTACTGATCGAAAATGCCTGGAATTTACATATAAGATCCAATGAATGATAATAAAAAGGTCTGTTACAGAAAAAAGAAAAAAAAGATTTTAAAAAAAATTGAAAAAACAATTTGCCAAAAAAATCTCGAAATATGCCTAAAAGATCCTAAAAAAAAATCAATAAATAAAGAGACTTTTTACTGCTGATTAAAATAATAAATGGTTTATTAGATATTGAATTAAAATGGGAATATTTTTAACATTGAAGCCTATGGGATTCGCCTGAATAAACCTGCCGAATGTAACCACCGAACAGCAGGGCACTTGGGCACCTTTTCATTGCTGTTCACTGTATCTGAATAGATTAACCATTGCTTCTCTATGGGGGATTTCACTGCCCTCGAACAGGCACCGTACTTGCTGGCAGTTCGCCAAAATTTGGCAAACTGCCTGCTCACTGAATAGCCGAATGGCCCCGAAATGTCACCTTACAGGGAAATTCAGTGTCCGGTGTATTTCGGGGCCAGATCGGCTCTCTCTGAATAACCCCTACAGGCTAGATTCCAAGGTGACCTCTAAGGGCTGTATTACAATGTTGGTGCTAAGCTAACTTAACCAGAGCTGTTGTAAACTTAAAACCTCCATAGGCTATAATGACTCTCGGAAGTTTACAACAGCTCTGGTTAAGTTTGCACCAACTATGTTATATGGCCCTAAGTCTGACTTACCAAAACCAATACACCAGGAGCCTTATTTGATGTTGCCACTAAGTTAACAGCTGGAGCCTAGCGTATTTCTCGGTCGGTATTAGCTGTATGTTAACGGCTTCTATACTTTGTACTTTCATGTAACAATGAAAATTAACAATATCTAAAAATTCTTTATATGCTACTAGTCGCACTGTGAAGAGGGCTCTTGCATACGCAATGGAAGACTGGGACCAAATAGTTCTCCATGTTCGCCGCCATCCCTTTGGGACAATACTCTTGCAGGCTCCTATGGACTCCAACACTGTGTATGTAGTACAAGAGGGGTGGGGTCGCGCCTATTCCCCGATGGGGCGGCTGCAACCACCAAATGTATCCAGCCCAACAACATGTGCGAAACATAACAAAGAAAAAGATGTCATCTGCGCTTATTCCCATTTTACCGTGTGAAACTAAACACAATTAGAGGTTTGGTTTCTTATTAATGGACATTATAAGACTAAGCTCAAACTTAATTGCAAGGGAGCGCGAGAATGGATCTAATAGAAATTCGTCCAACAAATGATGTCACAATTCCTTGGTTGCCAATATATGATCAAAATAGAGAGCCTATAGGCTCTTAGTATTCGCCTTTAAGCCTCTATGGGGGCTTCTCCCATCAATCAAAATGTTGCTTGGTATGGTCAGGTAGCTTGGCAACTTAAACCTTGGTTGGAAAAACAGAAGGACAACACATGGCACAATACCAATGGGAGACAGATGGCAATGTAAAATATATACCGATCTACTCACGAATTCATGAGCCTCCCATTAAGTGGCTCAGTACTCAGACTTTGGACCACTTTAGGATGGTCCCACCTCTTTCACAGCACTCCCGCTAAATAGATGTAATCGATTATCCAAGGAGTTCGGTAAAAAGGGTTTTATTACAAATAAAAGAAAATAGGCTATAAACAAATTAAAGCTTCCGAAACGCGTTTCTCTTGCTTAAACTGCAAGCTTCATCAGTCGGATAGCCTTCGATGTAAAGCATGTCCTTATTTATGGCGATAGTGGACCAATCAGAGCCGTAGCATCCGCATGCGTGTCAGTCGCCGATCTGCGGTCCAGTCGTTCGCGGGCGATAGTCAATGACGTATTTCCTCTTCCGTTTTTCCAAAGCAATCGGAGTCCCTCTATCATGTTCCATTTGCGCATGCGCCAGTCCGCGTCCGGCAACAGAGGGGGATATACCTATAGCACAAATAATATACAGTTGTGTTCAAAATTATTCAACCCCCACTGAAATTTAGTGTTTTGGCCAGTTTGACATTGATTTTGATCATTCAGTCATCTTGCTTACAATTAAATCAAAGAGGCACATGTAGGTCAGACAAATATAACATAACATTTATAATGAAATAACCACAAATGTCTTTTCTGTGCTCACATCATTATCAGTTTTATTCAACCCCCAAGTGACATTCAATCTTAGTACTTAGTACAACATCCTTTTACAGTTATAACAGCTTTTAAACGTGAAGCATAGCTTGACACAAGTGTCTTGCAGCGATCTACGGGTATCTTTGCCCATTCGTCATGGGCAAAAGCCTCCAGTTCAGTCACATTCTTAGGCTTGCGCACTGCAACTGCTTTCTTTAAGTCCCACCAGAGGTTCTCAATCGGATTTAAGTCAGGTGACTGCGATGGCCACTCCAAAATGTTCCAGCCTTTAATCTGCAACCATGCTCTAGTGGACTTGGAGGTATGCTTGGGATCATTGTCCTGTTGAAAGGTCCAACGTCTCCCAAGCCTCAGGTTTGTGACGGACTGCATCACATTGTCATCCAATATCTCCTGGTACTGAAGAGAATTCGTGGTACCTTGCACACGCTGAAGCTTCCCTGTACCTGCAGAAGCAAAACAGCCCCAAAGCATGATTGACCCCCCGCCATGCTTCACAGTAGGCAAGGTGTTCTTTTCTTCATAGGCCTTGTTCTTCCTCCTCCAAACATAGCGTTGATCCATGGGCCCAAACAGTTCTAATTTTGTTTCATCAGTCCACAGAACACTATCCCAAAACTTCTGTGGTTTGTCCACATGACTTTTGGCATACTGCAGTCGACTCTTCTTATTCTTTGGAGACAGCAAGGGGGTGCGCCTGGGAGTTCTGGCATGGAGGCCTTCATTACGCAGTGTGCGCCGTATTGTCTGAGCTGAAACTTCAGTACCCACATCTGACAAATCTTTTCTCAGTTCCTCAGCAGTCACACGGGGACTTTTCTCCACTCTACGCTTCAGGTAGCGCACAGCAGTCGAAGTCAGCATCTTCTTTCTGCCACGACCAGGTAGCGTTTCAACAGTGCCCTTTGCCTTGAATTTGCGAATGATGCTTCCTATGGTCTCTCTTGGTATGTTTAACATCTTTGCAATCTTCTTATAGCCATTGCCCTTCCTGTTAAGAGTAATCACCTCTTCTCTTGTCTTCCTGGACCATTCTCTTGACTTCACCATGTTTGTAACCACACCAGTAAATGTCTAGAAGGAGCTGAGTATCACAGTAATTTTAAAGCTGCCTAATTGGTGCTTATTATGCTTTATTGCTGCTCCGTGACATCCACAGGTGTTTTCAATACCTGATTGAAAACACTTGAATGAACCTCTGTTCTTCAGAGTGGTAGTCTTTAAGGGGTTGAATAATTGTGTCAATGAAGAATTCACAAAAGAAACATTTACTACTGTATTACAAAACCAATTGATGTCATTTTAGTCGCATATGGTTCTTTAAAACGTCCTTGTAGGATTTCATTCTGAATACAATTACAAATGTACACTAAATTCCCTAAAACCCTTTACAGCATTGGGGGTTGAATAATTTTGAACACAACTGTAACAGCCCGCATTGCCCTATAACATGGCAGCAACAGATATAGTTGTTTAATTTGAGGGGTCATTTGTCTGTAATAGAAAGAACCATTAGACATCATGCTTGATTTATGATGGATAATGCAATCGATTGGACCGCGATAACAAGTTTAACCTTCAATTCTTAATCGGTTCACTCTCAATTTGTATTGTTCATGGTCCACTTGGAAGCAGATACAATAAAAATAAAATAAAATAAATAAAAAAGATTATCCAAGAGACCTTATAATGTAAAGGACTAGGATTCTTATTTTAAAATAACTAGAGATCTTATTTTAAAAAATGGCAGACCTCAAAGTCTGCATTCAACCCATTGGGGACTAAAGTATCGAGATGGTATATCCACCGCATCTCATTCTTAAGGAGTTAATGAGCAGGTATGGTTTGCTATACAGCAGCCCGTGTCTTCATTTTTGGATAGGACTCACCCTCATTAGAGGTGCCTTGACGCTGGCGGGCGAGCTTAGTCTTATAATGGCCATTGGATAGAAAACTTGGATAGAAAACTGGCTAAAAGATAGGGTACAGAGAGTGGTCATAAATGGTACATTTTCAAGATGGACACCAGTGGTAAGCGGTGTCCCTCAGGGGTCTGTTATAGGACCAATACTATTCAATTTATTTATAAATGACCTTGAGATAGGCATTGAAAGTCATGTATCAGTGTTTGCAGATGACACAAAACTAGGAAAAGTAATACAATGTGAGCAGGATGTTACTTCGCTACAGAGGGATTTAGATAGATTGGGGGACTGGGCACTTAAATGGCAGATGAAATTTAATGTAGATAAATGCAAAGTTATGCACTTTGGAGTGAAGAACACACAAGTAATTTATACCCTAAATGGTACGGAGTTAGGGAAATCCAAGCAGGAGAAGGATTTGGGAATAATCATAGACTTCAAACTAAGTAACAATGTGCAATGACAAACAGCAGCCGCCAAGGCAAGCAAAGTATTGGCATGCATTAAAAGGGGAGTTCACTCACGGGATGAAAACATAATTTTGCCTCTGTATAAATCAATGGTCAGGCCGCACCTTGAATATGCCATGCAATTTTGGGCACCGGTCTTAAAAAAAGATATTATAGCGTTAGAAAAAGTGCAGAGACGGGCAACTAAATTAATAAGGGGAATGGAAGGGTTAAGTTATGAGGCAAGATTAACAAGCTTAAACCTGTTTAGTTTAGAGAAACGGCACCTTAGAGGGGATCTGATAACCTTATATAAATATATACGGGGCCATTATCAACCATTGTCTGATAACCTATTCATTAACAGGACTATACATAGGACAAGGGGTCATCCATTTAGACTGGAAGAAAGAAAATTTAGCTTAAAGCATAGGAAGGGTTATTTTACGGTGAGAACAATAAAGCTGTGGAATTCTCTGCCTGTTGAGGTGGTTGGGTCAGAGTCTGTACAGACTTTTAAAAAACGACAAGATGACTTCCTGCAGACACAGAATATTAAGGGTTATAATATTTAATATGTGGGTAAAAGCTTCTTGATCCAAGGAGAAATCTGACTGCCATTCTGGGATCAAGAAGGAATTTTTTCCCAGTACGTTGCATATTGGCGAGCATTTCAGACTGGGTTTTTTGCCTTCTTTTGGATCAACAGCAGTAGGTTATGTGGGAGAGGCTGAACCCGATGGACGCATGTCTTTTTTCAGCCTATATAACTATGTAACTATGTAACTATATTAATAAGAAACCAAACCTCTAATTGTGTTTAGTTTCACACGGTATAATGGGAATAAGCGCAGATGACATATTTTTCTTTGTTATGTTTAACACTGTGTATGTACCTACTGTGTATGGAGCCAACACTGCCAGTGATAGTGAGACTATTATTGGGTGGAGTGCTCTGATACAGCTGTATGTATAATAACAGGTTGAGCATCCCCAACCCGGAATGTTCAGGACCCCCAGTATTCTGGATTTTGAATTCTTCCAGAATTTCAGAATCCGGGAGAATGCGAATGTGTCTTCATGGATGTAGCTTTTATTTAGCAACTCTTTACATCACCACAATGTACTGTTTAGGCCAAAAACGTAACGCTAAAAAAGTGGGTGCTCGATTTAGTTTGACATTTTTTTCCTAGCTCTCCCCAAGCGTAGAGAAGAACCCTACAAGATCATCTAGAGACCAGCGATGGTGAACCTTGGCGATGCAGATGTTTCAGAACTAAATGTTCCATGATGCCTAGAAAGCCTTAAGTCTGTTGGAGCATTATGGGACATATAATTTCAAAACATCTGGGGTGCCGAGGTTTGCCGTCACTGATCTAGACTAAGGTCATTTGCTTCAATTCTTGAGCCAAAGAATCGTATCTGCATGTGCATCAAACCTTCATATAAACATTTTGAGCAATGAGAAATGCGTTGGGGTTTTATTTTTGATAACAGTTAATGTCTGAATATCTTTCTCCATCAAAAGGTGCTTAATTTGAAGGCAGAGAGAGGCAGAAGAGGCTTCCCAAACTCTGAGCTTTTTTCTACAATGTATTGTAACAAACTTATATTTCTTAGCCAAAACCACAATATTTAATATAATTTATAGAACTCGTGGTCAGAACTCTATTTTGCTTCAAAGCCAGAGAACATGCCGTCCTTTCCAATGATTCCATTAGGAAGTAATCACATTAACATATAATCAGCATAAAATATAATTACAAGAAGGAACTGATTTTTTTTTGTATGCAGGTGAAATTAATAGAAATTTATTTTGTCTCGCATTCACATTAATGTCCAGTCTTGTGGCGATTGTTTTTTTTTTATGCTACTTTCCGTTACTTCAGCTACTTAACGCATGAATAAATGAATAAAGGGGCAATCCAGGGTTAAAACTGGAGGGGGGCAGAGGGGCTAAACCCTTCCTGATCCCGTCTACACCCCCTCCAGTTTAGGCTAATGTCAGACGAGCGCATTATGAGCGCACTCTGTGTGCGTGCATAACGGACGGACGGACGTACTGATGGAAGATACTGCAGAAACCACACGATCCGTTTTTCTTGACGGATGTTGAGAAAAAAGGGAATTATGGGAAATAAAATTAATATGACGAATGATAAAAATTGATACATGATATTAAAAGCCATTTTGTGCGTCAAGGTGCTGGATGTCGCAAATGCGGTCCGTCTGACTTCGTTCCATCACACACACACAATGCTACGCGGACGTGGTGCACTCTGCGTGTCCGCTCTAACGGTTTTACGTTCTTGCCTAACTTGCGTCCGTTTGCCATGTGCGTTGTGCGTGGGCAGTTCGGTGCGGACGCACTTCGTGTGTGGGTCTCTATTGCTCATGATTCTATGCTACGACAGGCGTTAAACTGTGCGGCAACACGGACGAGATCGCTGCGTTCGTCTGACATAGGCTTAACCCTAAAGAACAGTTTACAACATACAGGGTTATTCAGAGAGAGCCGATCTGGCCACAAAATTGCACCGAACAGTGAATTTCCCCGTACGGTGCAATTTCGTGGCTATTCAGAAAGCAGGCAGTTCGCTATATGTTGGCGAATTGCCAGCTAAACACGGTGACAACCCATAGAGAAGTAATGGTTAATCTATTCAGAGAACATCGAACAGCAGTGAAATGTCAGTAAAATGCCCTAATTTTCGGTCCTTTCATTTGACAGGTTTATTCAGAAGAATCCCATAGGTTTCAATGTTAAAAAAATTCCCACTTTTTCATAAATATTTATTAGACCATTTATTGTTTTCATTTTCAGCAAAAAGTCTCTTTATTTATTCATTTATTAGGATTTATTTAGGCATTTTTCTGGATTTTTTTTGGGCAAAATCTTTTTTTCAGCTTTTTTTTAAAATGGTGTTTTTTTTCTGTACCAGACATTTTTATTATTATTATTATTCATAGGACGTTATATATTATTTCCAGGCATTTTCCTGCAGTAGATTTTTCGTAAACGACTTTCAAAAGTTGCGGTGGCTTTTTTTTCCCTTACCCCAGTTCAGTGGCTTGTTGGCTCTTAACGGTAGCTGGTCGATGCTCTGTTTGGCGTGTAGTCAGCTTTTTTCGGATCAATTCATTTGATTTTGCGGCAGTTTTCGAGATCGATTTGGCGGTTTTGCGCCAGTTTTTCGGTTGCGTTCGGCGGCTTGTTCGCTGCACTTTGGGGACCCTGCTGTGAATGCTGAATTCAACACAGGGTCGGCGAATTGAACTCACCAAAGTGCAGGGAACTCTGAATAACCCTGATATATTACATCTCGTGTGACATGCTGGCTTCCTTCAAGCAGTAGCAGCTCACATGGTCGCTGGACACTCCAGCAAGCAACGAGCCAACCCAAAGGCTGTGAAGTAGAACCCAAATTAGATCCCATTTCCTGGTCCCAAAGCCGGACGCTCAGGTCCACTCCAGCTGATCTGAACGTCTGGGAGGAGCTAATCCCCTGCACTTGGAGGGCTGAATCAGCCCCTTAGAGCCTCCTTGAAATGCGAGAAAGACTTAGGCTAGGGTCAGACGAACGCATTTTCACGTTGTCTGTGAAAAAGTGCGTTCGAACGAATGGACGCATTTTTTCACGGAGTACGCGATAGCGGTCATACTGTGCGCATTTGCGTCCGTGATTTTGTACGGATCATCAATAAAACACTTTGTGCATCTGGACGTTATGTTGGCCGGACATTAGCAGTGTCTGACATCTCCTAATCACGCACACATGCCGCTAGCGGACGCAGCGCACTCTGTACAACCGTACTAGCGGTTTTACGTTCTCGACAAAATGCGTTCGTTTGCCACTTGCGTTGCGCAGCCGGACTTTTGTGCGACCGTACTTCGTATATTGGCCGTCATTGCCCGGCATTTGCTGCTAGTGCGGCCGTGATTAAGTGCGCCTGCACGCGCGTTCGCACTGCCTCAGTCTGACCCTAGCTTTAGACTATTATGACCGCTCAGTTTGCATTGCGTGGACGCAATGCCTAGAAAACAGATGTCAAATTTAGGCCCCCAGATGTTGATGGCCTACAATTCCCAGAATTCTTTGAATGTAATAGATAGCCAGAGAATCATGGGAAACTAAAAGACCATTAAGACCATGCAGGAAGAAAGAAAAACAGAATTAAACCTCTGGGTCTAGTTGCATTTTGTTCCAGCACATATAAGGAGGAAGTTGTTGGGTTAAAGATGAGAAAAGAAGTGCTGCTGTCATGGTATCCACTAAGAACGTTATTCTTCTCTGTCCACTCCATGTGAGAATTGTGCATTGAGTCAAAAAATAAAAGTAAAACCAATAATGCCCAGTGAATGCTTCAAAAAATGTTCTGAAACAATGTGTCATTGAGGAGCCCTTTAACAGCAATAGGATACACCCCAAACTGAGAGATATTTGGTTGGTACGGAGACAGAAAAATAGGTGCGTGGGAACCTAAGAAGGAACGCTTGCTCAAGATCCCTGTTGGCACTTGGATACAGAAACGGAAGCAAGTGGAGATGTGACAATTAAGGGCTCAGGATCCTCTATTGCCATTTCCAAGCCATCAGTGGTATGGGATAGGGATGTGCATGGCTGAAAAATTTGTTTAGTTTAGTTTTGTTTCATTACGTTTTTAAATCATTTCATTTTCGGAATTTCGTAACTAATTTCGTTTCGTATTTTGTTTCGTTTTGGATCGATTTGAAATTTCGAATCGATTTGAAATTTTGATTCAAATTTCATATATCAATTCGATAGTTGATATCAATTTGAATTTTGGATCACTAGATGAAACCCCAATTAATCAAATTTTGCTGTTAAAAGAAAAGCTAAGGTTAAATATTAAGCTGTGTCACAGATTTAGTATTTGAGTCAAATTAATCAGTGAAACAAAATTAATTTGTTTCATAAAGTCCTTTGCTGACTCTTACTTGTATTGTAAGTTAAGATCAATTCGATAGTTGATATCAATTTGATAGTTCATTTCAAATTTGATAGTTGATATCAGTTATTAAAAATTTTCTTTTATGATGATGGCACAGTGTAAAACGAAATAAATTTGTTACATACCGTTTCATTTCATTTCAAATTTGTATCATATCGATTTATTATTTGGAAGTACTTCCGAATACGAATTATCAAATTTCGTTCCAAATTCTGAATTTTTCCAAAACAAATGCACATCTCTAGTATGGGGTGATGTGGCCCCACGTGGTCGTACTGGTGGGCTATACATGTGCAGAGCAGTTCAGAGCATCCATTTAAAATGTCTCAACATTTTTGGGTATGTATAAATTTGATATTGAGTATTTTTTTTAGAGAAACACTACTTGCGCTGTTTAAGTGTCCCTTGTGTATTAAAGTGCCCCTGTAATATGTAAAATGACTGTTGACAATGTGACAAGGCACCTCTCGCTGAAAAAAAAAGAGATATTCTGTTTCAAAGTTTCACCCTGACCACCACGTGACCGCGGCATGCCGCAGTGAAGAGGACGGCTGTGAGCAGAGAGCTGGCCTAAAGGACCGCCCACTGTTCTGTGTGAGTGCTGCGGTGTCTGGCTGCCACAGTTTGAGTGAGAAGCGGGCTAGCACACTGATCATACAGGGGCCGTCCCATAGGCCGACTCTCTGAATGCTGCACTTCCCCTGGCAAAATGGCGCGGCTCCGGAAATAGGGGGGACCTCAAAATGGGATATCTAAATTTTTTACATTATAGAGGTGGTCAGCAAAAAATATGCTGATCAACATAAAGGATGCCCTGTGGCATGACCAAAAGAAGTTTTGCCCATGACAGGTGTAATTTAATAATAACCAGAAATAGACTGATTCACATAACTGAGTAACAAAATCTCTTCTGGCACAGTGGCCGTTCCTGCGTGATGAATGTGTTATCTGCTGCTAGATGAGATGTCCTATGGATAGTGAGCTGGTAGTTGACTGGTTCATTTTATCCTATCGCTCAAGAATTATTTTCTCTTCCAACCCTTAAATATCACTAAAGCAATGACTGTACCTACTGGTTCACTAAGGTTATTACAAGAATCTCCAATGATAATCCATTTATTTCTGGTATACAATCCTTTTGAAGAAGATTTGATTCTTAATAAATGGGTTCCATTTCTGACATACCTTATATGCCATGAGTGAAGACTTAATTAATACATGTTTGAACCCTATCATACACTGCCTGGCTAAAAAAAAGCTTAACCACCTGGATGTAACTCAGCCAACATGTGCTCGCCTTCCATTGGATAATTACTGTAGTGACTAATATGTTTCAGCATAAAATGAGGTCATGTGACTCCCTGAATATACTGAATGAGCAGGTGTTTCCATCAATGGGTTTTTTTCTCCCCTGATGGCACAGCGGGCATATTCCAAGATGGCAATGCCAAGAGTGGTTCAGGGAGCATGAGACATCATTTTCACACATGGATTGGCCACCGCACAGTCCAGACCTTAACCCCATTGAGAATCTTTGGGATATTGTGCTGGAGAAGACTTTACGCAGCGCCGCGACTCTCCCATCATCAATACAATATCTTGGCCACAAATTAATGCCACTCTGGACGCAAATAAACGCTGTGACATTGCATGAGCTTATCGAAACGATGCCGCGGCGAATGCGTGACGCAATCACAGCAAAAGGCGGCACAACCAAATATTACAGTGTGTGACTTTTTTATTGGCCAGTCAGTGTATGATAAATAGGAGGAAAATCCAGGACCCCAGCACTTAACACACAACAAACAGACGAGAGCAGACCTGGACATCTCATTGAACTCTCTTGGCAAATGCCCAGTGGGCTGCAATGGCCATGGTGGACCATCAAATATCAATCAGAAGGTGTATCAGTGTATAATGGTGACGATCGTAATGTTAATGATAGAGTAGGGATGTGATGTGGCTCCTGCAGAAAATGGTATTTCATCCCGACTTGCCGGCTTGCTATGCCAAATGACAGCTCTATCACTTGGTCGTACCGAGGGCTTTACATGCACCGAGCTTTCGAAGCACCTATTAAGGGCTCTATTCCATACTTGGCACTAACGTTAGCGCCTCGATATGTAAGCGTTACTGCCAGAATAAGTGTGTTTAACGCATTTTACCTTCCTGACGCTACCCCGTTAGTAATCCGGTAACACATCAGTTTCTGCGCTTGCTTCCACGAGCTTACTGTACTTTGTGCATCCTATACTTAGCATGGGGAGCACAAATGTACATTAGCGTTTTGATACGTAAGGTATTACAAAGTGCTAGCTCTATTTCCTGCAGGGATGTGGACAGTCAAAAGTTAGCATCTTCTAAAAGCTGGCGCTACGTGATTCTGTATTTGCAAAATCATTTAGCACCCCATAAACCCCCCCCCCCCATAAATCCCAGACTCACCTCTAATGCAACGGTGAGAATGGTGGCCCGATCTGCAAAATTCTTCTCCCAGGGAGCAGAGTGACACTGGGAACAAACAGTTCCCAGTCTCCCACCGCGAGAGCGAGATCACGCAGGGCTCGCGTTCCAGAAGCACAAGCCTCCATAGAGTCCTATGGGCTCCAGACGGTGATACTGTGCGCTACCGTGAGTATACCAGCAGTTAGCGCTGTGTTCCGGACCAAAGTGCAGAGATAGCGCCTGCAAACACGGGACACTACGGAGAAATCTGCAGGCGTAGCTTTTCTCCGTTAGCATCCCCATTTTCGCAAACTAGGGAATAGGGCCCTAAATGTTTTGAGAAGGTAAAAATTTGGTATTTACAGGGTTATTCAAAGAGAATTGAAAAGTCACCGCACATACGGTGACTTTTTGTTCTCTTCAATTCGGTTCTATTTGGCGATCCCATTTCGGCGATTCTGCAGTGTATTCAGCAAGCACCACAGGGTCCCCGAATTGCAGAGAAAAGACACCGCAAACCCGCCGAAAACTCACCGTAAAACCCAGTGAATGCACACTGAAAACCCACAAAAACATCTGGATTAACCCCGCCGAAAACGCCGAAAACGCCGGAAAAACCCGAGCAGGAGCCGATCACACGCAGTGCAGCCGCCGGAAAAACCCGACACCGCAGACGAATGGAGTGAATAAATTAGAAAAAACAGTTTGCTTGAATGTTTGAAAAGTGAAACGCTGTTTGCAAAGAAACTACTGAGCGAAAATGTCTGAAATTTACATATAAGATCCAATGAATGATAATAAAAGGGCCGTTACAGAAAAAAGAAAAAAATATTTTAAAAACAAATTACAAAGAAAGGAAATTTTCTTTTTAAAAAAAAATCCCGAAAAATGCTTAAAAGATCTTAAAAACTCTATAAATAAAGAGACTTTTTACTGCAGAAAATTATAATCAACGGTTTATTAGATATTGAATTAAAACGGGAATATTTTTAACATTGAAGTCTATGGGATTCGCCTGAATAAACCTGTCGCATGAAACCACCGAATGGCAGGGCATTAGGGGAACCTTTCACTGCTGGTTTGTGTTCTCTGAATAGCCGAAGCAGTGCTTCTCTATGGGGTTTCACTGCCCTCGAACAGGCACCGAACAGGCACCGTATGTGCAGGCAATTCGCCAGGATTTGGCGAATTGCCTGCTCTCTGGATAGCCGAATGGCCAGGAAAGGTAACCGAACGCTGATTTTCAGCGATCGGTTCCCTTTCGGCTGCCATTCGGATCTCTTTGAATAACCCTGTTAGTGTTTTTGTAGAGTACTATTACTGTTTGGTGTTTGCAGGTTTGTGTCTGAGCATTTAAATACTATTATTTATTCTTCATGCAGTGCATATATAGTTTACGAACGACCAGAACCTCCATGTTTATACTTTATATCACAACACAGCCTTAATATAATATTAGGAAAATAATTATGTGAAATGAAAGAACATTTTATTGAGATTTACACTTTTGTGCTTTTGCGAGCAGAAATAATTCGATCTAAAAGCTAACAGCGTGCAAGCAATTAGTGCTGCCTTTTAGTCATTATTTAATAAGTAGTAATTGCAAATTTTAAATTCATTTTCCTAAAATGAAAAAAGCATAACTCTGCTTTACATTAACTTCATAGAAACAAAAAAAAAAGAAAAAAAAGAGATGGTTTAATCATTATATTGCATCTTCAAAGTGACCGACAAAAAGACATTTCAGAGGGTTCCGAATCCTGCAGACTAAATAGCCTAGAGATATGTAATTAAAACTGCGAAAAAAGGAGTCTACAGTTACTGTGAATTAAAACGGGTCAGCCATGACGTCTCGTAAGAGCTGGCTTAAGACATAATTGTTCAAGAAGGTCAAATTGTTTTTTCATCACTTTTTGAAGTTGTTTTTTAAACACAGTTTGAAACTAAAAAATTATTGAAGTTAGAAAGATGCTGTAAAAGGCTTTTGGGTCAATCAATGTAGCGATGCCTGCCATCAATATGGCCATTGTACGAGGCCGAGAAGAAAAGAGGCTCAAAGACAACTTATTACCAGGGTTATTGAAGTTAATGGGAGATTCTGGACAGCACGGCCGTTTCAGAAAAATAATATTTTATTGGACGAAACCTTACGAACCCACGATTTTTTAACGAGAGTTGTGCAAGTCTCAGATATCAGTCAGGGCACCTATATCATGTGACACTGAACCGGTATCGAATACCTGAAGGGAAATGGAAATATTTGCTTTGGGCAGCCTTTTCCGAAACAGAAGACGCTACTTGTTTCTAAAAGTAGCATGTTATCTGTAAAACACTTTATTTAAAGGGACACTACATCAGCTGTAACTAGATGACTTGTGCGTCACAAACAAAACCACTTCATAAAAAACATGCTGCTGTCTTTTTTTTGTAAAAAGGAAAACAATACTTAGGATTTGTATCTCCTGTTTCCACTTTCTATATTTTTCCCATGATGCAACATTTAACAAAATCTGTGCAGATGCTTTTCTTTACTGTTCTTGTTTATTTTATCTATATTATTTAACAGTTAGTGAGTGAGGTGGAGGAGGGAATGATTAGATAAAGCTGCGCAAGATCTATTGTTCCAGATGCAAATTGAGATAAGAGCTGGCAGCTGAATGAATTTGACAAGGAGCTTAAAATAATTCAAATCTACCCTCTGGTGATGTCCTTTGAATACATCCCACACAATACAATGTTGTAAATCAATGATCGACCCCTACACTTACAGGGTTATCCAAAGAGATTCGAAAAGTCACTGCACGTTCGGTGACTTTTCGTTCTCTTCAATTCGGTTCCTTTTGCCGATCCCATTTCGGTGACCCTGCGGTATATTCAGCAAACCCCACAGGGTCCCCGAATTGCAGGGAAAAGCTGCCGCAAACCTGACGAAAACTAACCGCAAAACCCAGCGAACGCACGCCGAAAACCCCCAAAAACATCTGGATTAACCTGCGAAAACCACGGAAAAAGCCTGAGCAGGAGCCGATCGCACACAGCTGAAGCAGCCGAAGCAGCTGAGACCGCAGACGAGGGAGGTGAATAAATTAGCAAAACCGTTTGTGTGAATGTGTGAAAATGAAACGCTGTTTGCAAAGAAACTACTGAGCGAAAATGTCTGAAATTTACATATGAGGTCCAGGGATTGATAATAAAGAGGGCTGTTACAGAAAAAATAAGTAAACTTAAAAAAAAGTTCATGTGACACTGAACCGGTATCGAATACCTGAAGGGAAATGGAAATATTTGCTTTGGGCAGCCTTTTCCGAAACAGAAGACGCTACTTGTTTATAAAAGTAGCATGTTATCTGTAAAACACTTTATTTAAAGGGACACTACATCAGCTGTAACTAGATGACTTGTGCGTCACAAACAAAACCACTTCATAAAAACATGCTGCTGTCTTTTTTTTGTAAAAAGGAAAACAATACTTAGGATTTGTATCTCCTGTTTCCACTTTCTATATTTTTCCCATGATGCAACATTTAACAAAATCTGTGCAAATGCTTTTCTTTACTGTTCTTGTTTATTTTATCTATATTATTTAACAGTTAGTGAGTGAGGTGGAGGAGGGAATGATTAGATAAAGCTGCGCAAGATCTATTGTTCCAGATGCAATTGAGATAAGAGCTGGCAGCTGAATGAATTTGACAAGGAGCTTAAAATAATTCAAATCTACCCTCTGGTGATGTCTTTGAATACATCCCACACAATACAATGTTGTAAATCAATGATCGACCCCTACACTTACAGGGTTATCCAAAGAGATTCGAAAAGTCACTGCACGTTCGGTGACTTTTCGTTCTCTTCAATTCGGTTCCTTTTGCCGATCCCATTTCGGTGACCCTGCGGTATATTCAGCAAACCCCACAGGGTCCCCGAATTGCAGGGAAAAGCTGCCGCAACCTGACGAAAACTAACCGCAAAACCCAGCGAATGCATGCCGAAAACCCCCAAAAACATCTGGATTAACCTGCGAAAACCACGGAAAAAGCCCGAGCAGGAGCCGATCGCACACAGCTGAAGCAGCCGAAGCAGCTGAGACCGCAGACGAGGGAGGTGAATAAATTAGCAAAACCGTTTGTGTGAATGTGTGAAAATGAAACGCTGTTTGCAAAGAAACTACTGAGTGAAAATGTCTGAAATTTACATATGAGGTCCAGGGATTGATAATAAAGAGGGCTGTTACAGAAAAAATAAGTAAACTTAAAAAAAAAAAAAAAAATCGGACTTATAAAAAAAAATTAAGAAAAATGCTTAAAGTATCCTAAAAAATCTATAAATATTGAATGATATTTTGAAAATGATATGAATTTTATAATGAACGGTTTATTAGATATTGAATTAAAATGGGAATATTTTTAACATTGAAGCCTATGGGATTTTCCTGAATAAACCTGCCGAATGAAACCACCGAATGGCAGGGCATTAGGGGAACCTTTCACTGCTGGTTTGTGTTCTCTGAATAGCCGAAGCAGTGCATTTTCATGTGGATTTCACAGCCCTCGAACAGGCACCGAACAGGCACCGTATGTGCAGGCAATTCGCCAGGATTTGGCGAATTGCCTGCTCTCTGGATAGCCGAATGGCCAGGAAAGGTAACCGTACGCTGATTTTCAGCGTTCGCTTACCTTTCTCAAACAATTCGGATCTCTTTGGATAACCCTGTTAATTTTATGGCCAAAGCCACACAGTGAGGAGCAAGTGATGCAAAGATACTGAGGACGGGGCAGTTTATAACACAAAATATCACACAATGGATGCACCCAGTGTCACATATAGAGGAAAATATCACACAATGGATGCACCCAGTGACACATATAGAGGAAAATATCACACAATGGATGCACCCAGTGACACATAAAGAGGGAAATATCACACAATGGATGCATCCAGTGACACATATAGAGGAAAATGTCACACAATGGATGCACCCAGTGACACATATAGAGGAAAATATCACACAATGGATGCACCCAGTGACACATATAGAGGAAAATATCACACAATGGATGCGCCCAGTGACACATATAGAGGAAAATATCACACAATGGATGCACCCAGTGACACATATAGAGGAACATATTTTCTTAACTAAACAAACTAGAGAAAAACCAAGCACAGTGAAGATATCAGCAACAATGAAATAAATAAATGTCTGCTATTGCTTATCTTGTATGTACAATCTTGGGAGTGAAGGGGTTAAAGACTTCCCAAAGTCCTTTTTTTTTACAAATAATTTTGTCATTTTTAGTATTATTATTACTTTCATAATTTGCTTTTTTTTCTCCATTTCTCCATTTATCTACATAATAAATAAAAAGAAATAAATATATATTTGCAAATTGATGTATGTGGATGAATTGCTGTTTTCCTTTATGATCGAATGCAACGATCTATTAATATGCTTTATATTTTATCATTTCCTAGCTATCTATTCAAATTAGAAAGGACGGAGGTGTGTCACAAATAAGTGGCCTCTGTTAAAAGCCTCACAGCACAATGCCGCGATTATCTAAGCAGACAGAGTGGGTTTAATAAATACGAAGAAGATCAGATAAATGCTATTAAAAAATAAAAGAGCGTTGTCTTTAAGAAAGCTTTTCTCTCAACAAATGTGTCCAACCGATTCGACGTGCTTCTCCATTTAAAGACATACAGTGTTGTAAACAAAGCACAATACGTTTTATTGTCCTGTCTCATCATAACACACACGACATGCAAATCGCTTGTCCGATTCAAGTCTGAACATTAAAGTGACATATTTTAAGTTTGTAACAGCGCGGCAGCTCCAGCAACGCAAACAAGCACCCGGCACCCTCCCGATAGACCAGGAGGTTGCTTTCACCAAAGCCGGTCACTCGAAGGCTTCTCGTTCTATACTGACTTTTCTAAAATGTAACGAGACCTGCATTAACAAAAGAAAACTGTGAAAGTGGGTCTCAGAGCTGAGCTGCGTGATGGAGGCACACAAGGCACCCATGCCAAGCCACCAATGGAGCACAAGTGATGGGTTGCTATAATATAATCATTAGATGGACAGAGCCAACTTCCCTGACTGCAAAATGAAAATAAAGGTATCATGATGCTGGCACTACCAGGCTCTGTGTGTCTGACACCAACAATACCCATAAATCTAACAGGGTTATTCAAAGAGTTCCGAATGGCTGCCGAAAGGTAACCGAACGCTGAAAATCAGCGTTCGGTTACCTTTCTAGGCCATTCGGCTATTCAGATGAGCAGGCAATTCGCCAAATGTTGGCGAATTGCCTGCCACATACGGTGCCGTTCTCGAGCGGACAGTTGAAAATCCCCATAGAGAAGCAATGCTTCGTCTATTCAGAGAACACAAACCAGCAAGGGAAGAAGTTGCCGAAATGCCCTCCATATCGGTGGTTTCATGGCGGCAGATTTCATTCAGTCAAATCCCATAGGCTTCAATGCTACAAAATATTCCTGTTTTATTCAATATCTAATAAACCGTTTCATTAGAATATTCTGCAGTAAAGAGTCTACTTATTTATAGAATTTTTGGATATTATTAAGCATTTTCCCGGATTTTGCCAAAATAATGTAGCGCTCACTCCCGGAGGAGCCGCTGAAAATGAACCACGGGTCAGTCTCCCCGCACTAGGGAATAAATATACTCCAACACAGTTGTGAGTTTTTATATTTATATAGTTTACTAAAATATTTGAGCAGATGTTGAGACACGGTATTCACAAGTATTATTACAGTATTTTCGTTCGTACGGTAAAACGCGTAGCGGAAAAGAAACGAAACACGAGGCTTCGTATTTCGGAAAATAAAATATTCGCAACCGAACATAAAAGCAATGCAATTTCCCGATAGTTCAGAAAAAGGGACACGTAGCAAAACCCCAAACATACAATCCCTTCGTATTACGGCAAACGCGCAGCGGAAAAAGAGAAAAATGTATTCGGAACGTATCTTTGTCTTTAACCCCCGTTCCGATTCGCAAAAGGAAATGAGTCCTGCACAGGTTAAGTCCCAGAATGTGAAAAGTGTATCTGTGTGTGTGTGGTACCCGGGTACTGTTCAACTGGCCAGTGAGTTTATTAAAGGAAGGTCTTCGACTAGTCAGTTGGGGCCCTGTGGACTTTAAAGAGAAAACAGCAGAGCGTCCTTTAATCATAAAACAGCCTTGGAGGCCTCTCACCCATCCGACGATTTCTTTAGGCTCCGCTGACCCAGGACGTCTCTCCACCCGATTTTGACTGGGGATACTAGCGGCCCGATCCGTTGTCTGACTCCACACAGCTTTTCCAGCTCACCGCCTGCTCTCCGTTCGATTCCTCCGGTCTGCAGCAATGCCTGGATCCCGGCGGGTCTTCTTCTCCTCAGCTTGGGTGATCCTCTCTGAACTAACAGGTCTCTCTGGTCTCTCTGGTCTCTGGTCTTGCTCTGGCCTAGGCCCTCTCGTGATCTCTTCGATGCGTCTGCTCTCTTCCCTTCCCTGGCGCGCTCTGGAACTTTCTCCACGAGGCAGAGGATGTAAGTCTCCAGTCCCCACCCACTTCCTGTCTTCTTGCAAAGCATGCCGGGCATTGTAGTCCCAATATCCAGTATCTCTGATCGCGATAGTCTCCATCTTGTGGCCAAAAATAGGTACTGCCACAGCAAGATTTTACCACAGCGCTACACTCTCCCCCTCCTAAAACTCTTGGGTCTCTCCAAGGAGGTACAACAGTTACATTACATTTCCACAATATTTAAATACAATTACACAACATGTACAGGTTCAGCAGCATACAGGCAGTGGGTTAGGAACACTTCCTCAAGTTGACTCATATTTTGGGCTACCTCAGCTAGCATAGCAGACACTTCGGGCAACCTCCGCACCGTGGTGATGGCCTCTTCAGTGCTATGTCCTGGTGAGTCGTAGGTGAGTCGTTGGGGCGGTCGAACAGAGCGTTTTGGTTCTGGCTCAATCAGTTCCTCTTCAGGTGGAAGTACTATAGGCGTTGGCTCAATTCTTCTCTCTATCACTGGAGCAGACGTTTCTTCAGAGTATGATCCCTCCAGTGAAGGCATAGAACTATAATCACCTGAGTAAGCTTCCGGAACTACCGAGATCCCCACATCCTCAGGGACTTCCAACTGAAATTCAAGAGGCTCAGGGATATCAACAGTCTCAGGGACTTCCAACAAGAATTCAGGAGCTTCAGGCCTCAAATTACTCTCCCATCGTTCAGGAACTGAGGTAATCTCTTCAGGCTCCGGTGAACGTATCCAGTCCAGACAGAAACTTTCTTCCTCACTGTCCCTTTCGCTCTCTTCGACAACCCGAGTCTGTTGAGACCGAGTAACAGGAGGCAAACATGGAACAGGCGGATTTGGCAGAGGCGGTTCATCCCCAACTGGCATTCTCACAGCCTCCCTCAAAGGTAACAAATGATTCCGGTGCCAGTTCTTGAGAGGCCCAGCCTTTCCATCCGGGCGAATCTGATACACTGGTAGACCTGGTAGCTGTTTGCAGACAATGTAAACCTGGGAACTCCACCTATCCGCCAACTTGTGTCTGCAGCAACACCCAAGTTCTTCAATAGGACCCTATCACCGGGTTGTAGATCTTGTATCCGGACCTTCAAGTCATAGTTCCTTTTGTTTCTTTGCTCCCTGTTTCCCGAGGTCAACCGGGCCTGTTCAAATGCAGAAGCCAAATTTTTCCGAAGTCTATCCACGTAGTTTCTATGGGAAGCTACTGACGTCTGGTCTAGAGATAACCCAAATGCCAAATCAACCGGCAGTCGAGCCTCCTTCCGAACATAAGACGGTACGGTGAATATCCAGTTGCATCGCTCTCCGTACTGTTATATGCATGCACCAGAGTAGCTATGTGACGACTCCAACTCTGCTTCTCCACATTCGACAAGGTCCCCAGCATGTTTAGCAGTGTGCGATTAAACCTTTCAGGCTGAGCATCACCTTGAGGGTGATATGGTGTGGTTCGGGTCTTTTGGATTCCCAACAGCTCTAACAACTGCCCCACCAGTCTGCTTTCAAAGTCTCTACCCTGATCAGAGTGTATCCTCCTTGGCAGTCCGTAGTGAACAAAGAACTTTTCCATCAACACCTTGGCTACAGTCGGAGCGCGTTGATCTTTCGTGGAAAAAGCTTGGGCGTAACGAGTGAAATGATCAGTCACTATTAGAATGTTCCCTTGCCCACTAGCATCCGGCTCTAAGCACAAGAAGTCAATGCACACCAAATCCATGGGTCCCTGGCTCTGCAGATGGCTCATTGGAGCAGTTCGGGTCGGTAGAGTCTTTCTCTGAATACACCTCAGACAGGAATGACAATAGCTTTCTACTTCAGCCCTCATACAAGGCCAATAGAACCTATCTCGCACCAGCTTAAAAGTTCTCTCTGCACCCAAATGTCCATGCTCATCATGTAGTGATCGCAGCACACTCTCCCTATGTTTAGTAGGGAGGAATAACTGTTGAATCTCTTCAGAGTTGGTTGAGGGGCCCCTTCGGTAGACCACCCCATCCAACATCTTTAACCGCTCCCACTCTTTGTAGACCAATCTGGCTCCACTCGGGGAGTTGGTTAACAAAATCTCTCGCTGGTTTGCAGACAGGGCCTTTATGGTCAAGGCAATTAAAGGGTCTCTGGCCTGATCCGCTTTCAGGTCCTGTCTCGAAAAGGTAGGTAAACTTTCATCCCTTAACTGCGTAGGGTTACAGTAGAACTCAGGAACAGCCGCAGCCATAACTCCTATGGCCTCTGCTTCAATCCCTCCTTTGACCCGGCGCTCTGTTCCTTGACACAAAGCTTGCACCCCGTCTGGAGTCAACTGAGTCCATTCTGTAGTGTAGGGTCTTCTCGATAACGCATCAGCATCTCGATTATTCACCCCAGGGCGATACTTCAGGCTGAACCGAAACCCTGACAGAGCGGCCAACCACCGATGTCCCGTTGCGTCCAGTTTTGCGGTAGTAAGGATGTAGGTAAGAGGATTGTTATCCGTCTTGATCACGAACTCAGCTCCATACAGATAGTCTTTCAACTTGTCCACCACTGCCCACTTCAAGGCTAGGAACTCCAGCTTGTGAGTAGGATAGTTCTTCTCTGAAGGCGTAAGGCTCCGGCTCACGTACGCCACAGGCCTCAGCAATCCACCATACTCCTGATATAGGACTCCTCCCAGACCTTCTCGGCTGGCATCCACATGTAGTTCATACGGCTTGTGAGGGTCCGCATAGGCCAAAACAGGAGCTCGGGTTAGGCTCTCTTTCAGCTTTACGAAAGCTCCTTCACATTGACTGGTCCATTCACCTTGTATAGACTCTCGAGCTTTCCTTGGCCCCGGAGCTGACGGGTTTTTGTCAGAGACCTTGCAGCCTTCTTCTGTGGTTTCCTTCTGCAGGAGTTTGTTCAGTGGTTGAGCTATTTTCGCGAATCCTCCCACAAATCTTCGATAGTATGAACAGAATCCCAAGAAAGATCTAAGCTCAGTGACGTTTCGGGGTCTAGGCCAAGAAGCTACGGCCTCCAACTTCCGAGGGTCTGTTGAAACACCTTCTGCTGAGACCACATGTCCCAAATACGTAACAGACGGTAGACAGAATTGGCATTTCTCTAGAGACAGTTTCAGCCCCTCTTCATGGAGCCTCTTCAAGACCTTCTCCAAACGTTGCTCATGTTCTTCCAGAGTCTTCCCAAACACAATTATGTCATCCAGGTACACTAATACTTCGATTAGATTCATATCCCCGACTGTCTTCTCCATCAACCGTTGGAACGTGGCTGGAGCCCCCGTAAGGCCTTGAGGCATCCTGTTGAATTCAAAGAACCCCAGTGGACAGATGAACGCAGTTTTCTCCTTGTCTTCAGGATGCATTGGTATCTGGTGATACCCACTTCGCAGGTCTAGTACACTAAACCACTTTGCTCCAGACAAACACTGTAGGGCATCTTCAATCCGAGGAGTGGCATACTGATCGGGGATGGTTCTCCGGTTCAATGTGCGATAGTCTATGCATAAGCGGACAGAACCATTTTTCTTCCGGACCAACACTATAGGAGATGCATACGGGCTCCTGGACTCTTGAATCACCTTGGTTCTCTGTAACTCGTTCAGCTGCTCTCGCAGATCATCTAAGTCTCCTAGCGGAACTCGCCTTGATCTTTCGCGAAACGGCTTGTCTTCTTGTAATCGAATGCGGTGTTCAGTACTCTTAGCTAGGCCCACATCGAACTCATCTTTTGAAAACAATTCCTTCCACTTTAGAACTTGAGACTGAAGACGTTTCTTCCATTCAGGTGAAATAGGAGCGTCCTTGGGGTAGAATCTTTCATCTGGAATCTCTTTACCCTCTCCCCTCCTGAATCGGTAGAGAGGGGTGTAGCAGACTCTACTTGCCCAATAGGCATTCGTGCTTTAAGGACTACTGGAAAATCCGTCACGTTGCACACACTGACCGAGACTCTTCCTCGTGTTCTCTTCAGAGCTTTGGTGGAGATTATTTCAGGAATTACTTCGACTCCGGTTTCACTCCCATGATCAAAATCGGTTCCCAGCACCACATAGGGGCCTGGTTGCGATCCATTCAACTTGACTGAAGCCCGGAAACTCGCTACTTCTCCTGCTTGCAGAACCTTCTCTGTTCCACCCAGTCTCCACAGTCTTCCCACCTCGGCAGGTGCCTTTCGTTCTTCGACCATCCTCTGATAGACCGGACGTAACATTGGGTGTACTCCTTGAGTTGAACCTTCTTCCAACACGATAGGCGTCAGGAGACGCCGCACTAGGTCAGTATTCGTCCCCACTATCAGGGAGCTTCTGTTCGCACCCGAGGGTCGAGGACACACAATAGCCAATGCATCACAACCCCCAGACTGCCCGATGACTTCAGATCCGATCTCCAACTTCACTTGCAGGTACCCGTCATAAGGGAGTTTCTCAGTGCCGATACCCCATATTTCCAAATCCTTCAATTCTTGCAGAGGAATGTGCTTTAAGTGTTTCTCGTAGAAGTCTCTGTAGATCAATGTCACTTGAGCCCCTGAATCCAACAGGGCTTTGGTGTAGACTCCTTCCACTTGGATTGGCACAATAGGAGAAGGACCTATCAGTTGGTCGGGAAACTTGGTGGCGGTATCCGGACACTTAGACCCAGTTTGTTGTACCCTGGCCTTTTTCTTGGCCCGTGCAGGTTTTGGGGTGTGCATTGCTTCCCATGACGTAGACCCGGATGCTAAGGGAGTGACTCTTTCAGTCCTGGCAGGCTCTACAGTCGGCTCGGCTTTGGGCCTTTTCGCCCTCTTAGCCTTTGCTTGATTTCTGGAGCGGGGTTCAACCCTCGGGCACTCAGGTTGCTCCTTCACTGGTGCCCTCTGGCGTTTCCCGCCGGTGAGGTAGATAACAGTCCCTCCAGGGCTTCCAACAGTCCCTTGACTCTATCCTTCTCAGGCTTTCGGCCTTTGCACTGTGCGCGGAAATGGCCCATTTCTCCACACCCAAAACATCTCTTCTTAGAGAGCGGAGACGTAGTTGCTTGTTGAGATCTGGTCAAAGAGTCTGGACCAGACGCCACAGCAACTCCCGTCGTCTGCATACCTGTGAGGAATTTCTGCATTTCTGCCTGCATTTCTGTCACCTTCATCAATACCCGGCACAGTTCCGCGTGCGCTTGTTGCAATTCAACTTGAGCTTCCTGAACTTCCTTGACGGTTTTGGACAATTCACCCCGTTCAGGGAGGTTCGATTCTTTAGCAGCCCTCTCTGTAGATTTAAAAACAACTAAGTGTTCTTGTTCGTCCTCGTCAGATCCATAGGTATCTAGAGAGTCGCTTTCAGGCTGCAGGCCGTCGTTATGTCTCACAGGTTGTGCATAAGCCCTTTCCCCCCGCCTGAAAGATTTCTCTTCTAGTAAAGCCTCTTCCTCTCGTACAACTCGGATCAGTTCCAGGTACTTTAACTCTTGGTTACCTGCTCTGCTTCTCAGCTGCATCATCACTGGATCTAGAGGTTGAGAGCCCCTCAGGATCTGTTTTATTCGGATCTTATCTACTTCGGCCGGTTCGGCCCCTTTCTTCAGGAGTATCTGGTGTAGAATCTTATCCAGGCGCCTCATGTACTCGGTCATCCTTTCACCTCTTCTCTGATAGGTGTGTTCGTACTGATATACCAATTCGGCCGCCTTTTCAGTTCGCCCAAAAACTTCTTCAAGAACGTTTAAATAATCCAAAGCAGTACAATCTTTTCTACTCAGTTTTAGGTTTCTCACCGCTTCTGACGCAGGTCCCTTTAAGCTCTCGGTGATCCTTTGCTTTTTCTGGGCCTCAGGGACATCCCACTCATCCAGAGCCTGCATCGCCTGTTCCACCCATTCTTCAAAGGTTTCTTCTCCCGCCGGAGTTGGTACGTTTCCTGTAAAATTTCTTAACCGTCGATAACCGAAGTTAGTGTGAGGAGGGCTTGTTTTCTGACATTTAGCCAGTAGATCTCCAATAGCCACGATAAATTCAGGCCCTATCATGGCCAACGGACTAGGCGCGGAAACACTTGCGGATTCGCCACGTGGCGTACTTGGCTTAATTAGTTGGACTTCCACCTCTTCGGCCAGTTTCACGCTCGTGCCCTGAAAACATGGCGGAACACCCTTTCTCCATTCGAGAAGAACATACATGTGAGAAGTATCTGGGTTTTTTTTCAATGTCCAGTATTAACCCCCGATGATCTGGTGCTAGCGTGGCCACGGCCTGGCGAATCTGATCTTCAGCCCAAGTGTCTGCTGGAATATCCATAACTATACAACATTCTGACTGGCTACTGTGCTCCCCACACCACTCGGCAACAGTGTCTGGATCCATATTTAACCCTTTAGATGCGGTTTTTCCAGAGACTGGATCCCGGAAACGAGCCCCCACGTGTAGCGCTCACTCCCGGAGGAGCCGCTGAAAATGAACCACGGGTCAGTCTCCCCGCACTAGGGAATAAATATACTCCAACACAGTTGTGAGTTTTTATATTTATATAGTTTACTAAAATATTTGAGCAGATGTTGAGACACGGTATTCACAAGTATTATTACAGTATTTTCGTATCCCGGTAAAACGCGTAGCGGAAAAGAAACGAAACACGAGGCTTCGTATTTCGGAAAATAAAATATTCGCAACCGAACATAAAAGCAATGCAATTTCCCGATAGTTCAGAAAAAGGGACACGTAGCAAAACCCCAAACATACAATCCCTTCGTATTACGGCAAACGCGCAGCGGAAAAAGAGAAAAATGTATTCGGAACGTATCTTTGTCTTTAACCCCCGTTCCGATTCGCAAAAGGAAATGAGTCCTGCACAGGTTAAGTCCCAGAATGTGAAAAGTGTATCTGTGTGTGTGGTACCCGGGTACTGTTCAACTGGCCAGTGAGTTTATTAAAGGAAGGTCTTCGACTAGTCAGTTGGGGCCCTGTGGACTTTAAAGAGAAAACAGCAGAGCGTCCTTTAATCATAAAACAGCCTTGGAGGCCTCTCACCCATCCGACGATTTCTTTAGGCTCCGCTGACCCAGGACGTCTCTCCACCCGATTTTGACTGGGGATACTAGCGGCCCGATCCGTTGTCTGACTCCACACAGCTTTTCCAGCTCACCGCCTGCTCTCCGTTCGATTCCTCCGGTCTGCAGCAATGCCTGGATCCAGCGGGTCTTCTTCTCCTCAGCTTGGGTGATCCTCTCTTGACTAACAGGTCTCTCTTGGTCTCTCTTGGTCTCTGTTGGTCTCTGGCCTAGGCCCTCTCATGATCTCTTCGATGCGTCTGCTCTCTTCCCTTCCCTGGCGCGCTCTGGAACTTTCTCCACGAGGCAGAGGATGTAAGTCTCCAGTCCCCACCCACTTCCTGCCTTCTTGCAAAGCATGCCGGGCATTGTAGTCCCAATATCCAGTATCTCTGATCGCGATAGTCTCCATCTTGTGGCCAAAAATAGGTACTGCCACAGCAAGATTTTACCACAGCGCTACAATAATATTACAGATTTATTTTTTTAAGTTCTTTTAAATGTTCTTTCATTTTTCTGTAACAGCCCTTTTTAATATCATTCATTGGATCTCATATGTAAATTTCAGACATTTTCGCTCAGTAGTTTCTTTGCAAACAGCGTTTCACTTTTCAAACATTCAAGCAAACTGGTTTTTTTTTTCAATCCATTTGTCTGCAGTGTCGGCTTTTTCCGACAGCTGCGCTGAGTATGATCGGCTCCTGCTCGGGTTTCTCCGGCATGTTCGACAGGGTTAATCCAGATGTTTTTGCTGGTTTCGACGTGCATTCGCCGGGTTTTGCGATTAGTTTTCGTCGTGTTTGCGGCGGCTCTTCCCTGCACTACGACGGCCCTGTGGTGCTTGCTGAATACACCGCAGGGTCGCCGAAATGGGATCGCCAAATGGTACCGAATTGAAGAGAACGAAAAGTCACCGAACGTGCGTTGACTTTTCGATTCTCTTTGAATAACCCTGCAAATAAATTTTTATTTTAATTCTTTATTTTAATTCTTTGTTTTCTAAATTTCAAGTTTCAGGCATAAACCCAGGACATACATGAAAACAAGAGAAATCTCAATGTATCCTTCCTGGTAAAATCCTTTATAAATAAATAAATATATACATAAAGCAGAACAATATAAAAAAGGGTCACAGAAGAGCACAAAAGAAACACCATTGCACAGAATAGGACAAGTCTAGGTCGGATCTGTGACCAAACAAACTCAGAAATAACAACAGTAGGAAAATAAATACAGGAGGGGAAAAAAGGCTGCAATGCCAATGCAGGGAGAGAGGTAACGTATACATCATGCAAGGAAGCCCATGGAGGAAAGGGGGAAAAAAAAGGGGGGGCTTGTGAGGAACTTTCCAATTTGAAGGTGACATTCCCGGTTCACTCCGAGCAGGAGACTGGAGGTTGCGAAAGAGGTCACGTGGCCGGGAAACCTAGGGCCGAAAGGAGCGGATAGAGCCTAGGCAGCCACTCTAACGTCTCACCCGGGTCAACCCGTGTTCCCCAAGAAAAAAGGGGATGGGGCTGGGAGAGTGATCCAAGGGCTCCAACAACAGGTCACAAAAGCAATCCCCGCAGGTTCATGTAAAGTCTCAGCGACCAAAAAAGGTCTAAAGGGGACGAGGGAAGTAAAGGACAAACATATCACAGGGTGATGAAGCGTAACATGGAATGCCAAATGGCAGCAATCAAACATAACAAACTCCACGTAACATAACAAAAGGGTTGGGGGGGAGGGGGCGACATCTCAGCCTAGGTCAGTGTTTACGGAGACGTCGGTTGCGGTGGCAAGGGTCTCAGAATCATGGGATCTGGCCGGAACCAGGGGCAACAGTCCAAACTTGGAGAGCAAGAGCCAGGCCTCATCCGGCGTACACAGTGACTGAGCAATAGCATCATGATGAATCATCAAAGTACCTGATACACCCCAACGGTACCGGATCCCCATAGGGGGATATACGGGGACAGTACCGCTGTGTGTTGCGCAATGTTCTTTTCTCTCGCTTTTTATCCACTTTGCAGTGAACAAGGAGTTGCAGTGATCTCAAGTCCATAGGCACCCAAATAGACTTTTCATCCTGAATTTCAGATCATTTCAGCAGTCTGCTCGTCGGAGGCATTCGGCGGTTTTTCGGATCGATTTGGCAGTTTTTCGATTCGTTTGGTGGTTTTGCGGTTGTTTTTCAGGTGCGTTTGGTGGGTCGATCCACTGCATTTCCGAGACCTGGCAGTGAATGCTGAATTCACCGCAGGGTCGGCGAATTGAACTTGCCAAATTGCGGCAATGTCAGTGACATTTCGGTGCTCTCTGAATAACCTTGTTAATGTACAATATGTATCGTGTTCAGTATGAAAATGTGTTTTGGATGAAATTTTATGAATGTGTGTTTGGTTATGATGTGCAACGTATGATAATGAATGCAATCCAAATCTCCTAATGTCTGGACTGTTTGTATAATTATTTTTTTTGATTTTTGACCAACATACCCTTTTATTTGGTCTATGAGTGTTATTATTTAACTAATTGATATCTAATGTCTATGTGAAAACCTTATCAATAAAGAATTTATGTATATGCCAATGAATTAGTATTTTCATAACATAAAGAATTGATTACATTATATTATCGCATTTATCTGCTTAGTATCAATTAAATAATAGAAAAGGTCAGTAAATATCTGTAACAGCAACTGGGGTTTTGTCCGGTTTCCGGCCCGAGGACCAGACCCGAACCTATTATTATTATTATTATTCTTTATTTATATAGCGCCAGCATATTCCTCCGTGCTGCACAATGGGCTCAATGTAGACAGGGTTACAATACATTGAACAACATTTGACAAACCGGTACAGGAGGAAGCGAGGGCCCGATTCCTGTGGGAATTTACAATCTAGAAGGGTTGGGGGTGGAAACAGGAGGAGAGGACTGCAAGGTGAGAGTGATGGACTGCAAGGTGAGAGTGATGGACTGGTTGGGTCAGTGAGGTGTATTACTGAGTCGGGTGCTAGGCTTCCTTAAATAGGAATGTCTTAAGGGAGCGCTTGTAAGAGGGGAAACTAGGGGAAAGTCTGACAGTACGAGGGAGAGTACAACGTCTGTCCCTTCTGATAAATTTATATAAATATATACAGGGCCTTAGAGGAATCTGATAACTTTATATAAATATATACAGGTCTTAGAGAGGATCTGATAACTTTATATAAATATATACGGGGCCTTAGAGGAGATCTGATAACTTTATATAAATATATACGGGGCCTTAGAGGAGATCTGATAACTTTGTATAAATATATACGGGGCCTTAGAGGAGATCTGATAACTTTATATAAATATATGCGGGGCCTTAGAGGAGATCTGATAACTTTGTATAAATATATACGGGGCCTTAGACAGGATCGGATAACTTTATATAATATATACGGGGCCTTAGAGGAGATCTGATAACTTTATATAAATATATACGGCACCTTAAGGGGGATCTGATAACTTTATATAAATATATACGGGGCCTTAGAGGAAATCTGATAACTTTATATAAATATATACGGGGCCTTAGAGGAGATCTGATAACTTTATATAAATATATACAGGGCCTTAGAGGGGATCTGATAACTTTATATAAATATATACGGGGCCTTAGAGGAGATCTGATAACTTTATATAAATATATACGGGGCCATTATAAACCATTGTCTGGCAACCTATTCATTAATAGGACTATACACAGGACACAGAGTCACCCATTTAGACTGGACGAAAGGAAATTCAGCCTAAAGCATAGGAAGGGTTATTTTACAGTAAGAACAATAAAGCTGTGGAATTCTCTGCCTGTTGAGGTGGTTGGGTCAGAGACTGTACAGACGTTTAAACTGCGACTGGATGACATCCTGCAGACACAGAATATTAAAGGTTATAACATTTAATATGTGGGTAAAAGCTTCTTGATCCACGGAGAAATCTGACCCCATCTGGGTCAAGAAGGATTTTTTTCCCGGTATGTTGCATATTGGTGAGCGCATCAGACTGGATTTTTTGCCTTTTTTGGATCAACAGCAGTAGGTGATGTGGGAGAGGCTGAACTCGATGGACGCATTTCTTTTTTCAGCCTGTAACTATGTAACTACTTTAAACCAACTGAATGTAAACTATGAGCTTAAAAATGGGCAACTATAGTTTTTTGAGGGATTTTTCTTAGCGTTTCATTTGTTTACAGAGAATCAAATCATTTTTATTCTAAGGGACACTACCACTAGGGATGAGCTGTTCGGTTCGGACGGTTCGGAGTTCGACCCGAACTTTGGGTATTCGAAAGTTTGCGAACTTCGAACTTTTTGGGTGTGTTCGGTTCGAGTTAAAAAAAAAAGAAATTTTTAAAAAAGTATAGAAAATGCTTAAAAAATACTAAAAAATCTAGAAATAAAGAGACTCTTTACTGCAGAATATTATAAGCAACGGTTTATTAGATGTTGAATTAAAAACTAATGTGTGCGTGCAAAGATTCTCAACTCAAATGACCTGTGTTTTTCAAACGTCATAACAACAACAGATGTTTTAGTCTGGTCTAATCAATTTGATACATTGTAGACTATACTGAGGATGAGGGGGTGGGGTGGTGTCTGCTTCTGATTGAGATTTGAGAAGTGTTAATTTCCCTCCTAAAACTTCTAATATGCTGTATTTCACCGCTGTCTGCTCAGCTCATTTTTACCGCTTTCGCTCATCATGTTTAAACGCAATTTTGAAGCAACATTTTGTTAAATGACCGACATGTTAGATATCGTTCTTTCCGGCAGACTCCGCAGATTCATAATATATCATTTTTATATGTATACGTCCTGTCCTCGCTGTATATTATGAAAAAATGCAATAAAAATTGAATTTTTAATCATCTGCAGTGTGTAAAGTGTTGTTTTTTTTCACAATTTAGCACATGAGCGTTTGCGGTTATGTTTTCTATGGGGTGCGCTTGTACAAAAATTTGAAATGGGGACTTGTTACATTTTGTGGGGGGAATTACGTGGTTTATAGCAAACGCACCCCATAGAAAAAAATCATTAGCGCATCATCGTTCACATTATAATTGCAATGTGAACAATATTGCTGCATTAATAAAAATAACACACACAAAAAATACATTTTTTTTTTTTTTACTTTATACCTGGTCATGTTGGGTATCATTCGAAAGGCCATGCTCAGGCCTTTCGATTGACACCCTCCATGACCCACTAGATGCCTGGAGATATCGGGGTTCAAATGAACCCTCTATCTCCACCAGGGGATTGGCCTGGGCAATATATATACGCATGATGTGAGCTGGCCTGGGCAATATATATATCTATACGCATGATGAAAATTTGCAAAGGATAAGGCACGCAAAGTGAAATTTTGATGTGTCTGAAATTGAAACTTAAGTGACAACTCTTATTTTTTTTTTCGTTAATTTATATTTGTTCAATACAGGTAATTTTAATTTGTCTAATAGAGTTAATTTAAAATGGTTTAATACAGTTTATTTATATTTATTTTACCTTTACTATTGGTGCTTTTCAAACTTTATTCTTAAGTAAAAAGAAATTTAGCAGTTTCATGTTGTGTGGTTTTTTTTTTTGGGGGGCTGCAAGTAGCTGGTCTTGCCTAGGGGGCAAAAATAGTCTAGCACCGGCCCTGACCGCATGGTCCACCCCTGCACTCTTCCACAATACCACAGATGGGTTACTGTATGATGGCACTTGCTGGCCTGGCACCAAAGGCACAATATTTGGCTGCACTGCCACTGACGCCTGTATCAGATTCATATCCTCAGAGGGTGACTGTGTGACGGCACTGTTGCCGACGCTAAAGGCCCAATTTTAGGCTAGGGTCAAACAAACGCATTTTTCACAGTGAATGTCAAAAAGTGCATCCGAACGCATTGAGGTGTTTTTTCACGGAAAGCGCTTAAACGGTCATACGATGCGCATTTTTGTGCGTGATTTTTTACGTATCCAAACCAGGAAACTTTGGGTGTCTGGACGTTATGTTGGCCGGACATGAGCAGCGTCTGACGTCTCCTAATCACGCACACACGCCGCTATGCGGACGCAGCGCAATCTGAACGTCAGTACTAGCGGTTCAGCGTTCTGGAAAAAATGCGTTCATTTTCCACTTGCGTTGCGCGGCCGGACTTTCATGCGGCCGTACTTCGTATATTGGCCGTCATTGCGTGTCATTTGCTGCTAGTGCGGCCGTGATTAAGTGCGCCTAAACGCACGTTAAAAGTGCGCTAGTCTGACCCCAGCCTTAAAGCACCTATTGTTACTTTCATCCAAAGCCTGCATAAGTTTCACAATGATTTAGCCAAAAAAATCACTAAACTTTTTCTGCGTGTCTGAAAATGTCTCCTCTTTTCATACAGACTGCCGCCCCAAGCAGTTGTTTATGGATAGATTAAAGGAAAAGCATTTACTGTGATTTGAAACATCATTTTTTTTGTTTTTACGTGTTTCTATACATCCTAGAAATCCGCCACTTCACGGGCAGGTTATGGGGACCTCCTAGGCACGATATTTGAAGGAATTTTTGTTAATTATTTTTAACCCTTATTTCATGGAAAACTCACTGTCCCTTTAAAAACGTTTTTTTTTTTACTTGTTGCCCTTGTTTCCTGTCCCCCAGGGCACTACCCGGACCCCCATACACCTTTTATGGCAAATATCTAGCATATATGCCCTCTTGGAGGGCACTCTAAAAACTGAATTTTCAGCCCCATTGACTTGTATTGAGTTAGAGTTCGGATTCGGATTCGAACATTTGGAAAGTTCGGGTTCGGCTCCGAACCAAACTCGGGGGGTGTTTGGTTCATCCCTAACTACCACTTACATAAGCTGAAAGAGCATTACTTGTGTATTAAAAACAAAACCACGAGGTGCTGAATTAGCGCCGTCACCGGAATAAGGTGCTGAAACGGGGATGCTATGGGGAAACCTACAGGTGCAGGTTTTCCCCGTTGGCCTCCCCATGTTAGCACCAACAAGGGAATAGAGTCCTAAGCCTTTTATTTTTTAACTTGCTTTAACAACACTAAGACCACCATGATCTTTGAACGCCACAATCTTGCAAGTTCACCATACAAAAAGCCTGTACCCATGCATTGGGTTATAATTTAGCACAATGTATAGTATAGGTGGAGAGAACATAAGATGGAGACCAGTTGAGATATAGCGGGGATCCCCGTCATTATGAATAGCTGAAGTGCAAGGTGATACCCCCAAAAGTATTATCGGTGAAAAGTGCCTAAACATGTATGGCCACGGTGATTACCCAAGAGTTCCATTTCTCCTTTCGGTTTCGATCTATGGGGGAGTATGGAGGCGACATTCTACCGCTTCCGGTTTCAATCTTTGTAGAAATACGGAAGTGATGTCGGACCACTTCTGGTCTGCAAAAACCAAAGTCCCGGCGCTGAGTAAATCTAATGGACGCAAATGCGTGCATTCGGTTTAGATAGCGGATATACCGGGCTGCAATGTTGGAAGGCCAGTGATCCGACGAGAAGCGGACTAAGTGGACGCATGTGCGTACTTTCTTTTTTAAAAACAGATACATCCGGTTGATTTTTGTGGGAAATCTCCACTTTGGAGTTTCTACCAATGGGGTTAGAGATACACGTAGGTGGGTATATTAGTAAACCCACGTCAATTGGTCTGGTTAAAGGGAAAGAAACTTGTCGATGGGTGGGCATTTTTTCCTGCTTTTTCTTATGTATACGATTGGGCAGCAATACATACATATAAAATGTGTTTAATTTTCATTTGAATGTAGAAGCCAGCTGAGGAAGCCAGTGGGTGAATTACCTGAATGGTGAAATGCGTTCTGGCTATGTTTTAATTTTTGTTTTATTCAGAATAAATTTTATTGATTTTATTTTTTTGCTGTCTTGGTATATACTGTACGTAAAAGGCTTTTTTGGAAGTTGTGCCTCGCAAAACTAACTTCTGGGCGATATACACCAAGGACCAGGATATGGTCCACCACCATGTGAGTAGTTTCATGATGTTTATACCTATAAACTGATATATGGTATACACTATGGTGCACATATTTTACGTTTAAGGTGGAAAAGTCGCATCACACGGTATTGTACGCTATTGAGGCGATTGAGCAGCCAGAAAAACAGTTCAGACGTGGACCATCCAGAGCCAGGTGGGCTCTCTGCCATGTGAGTGATACCTAAGGTTGATATACAACTAATTTTGCATTGCATCATGCTATGTTCATATTCTCTTTTATTTGAGGACAATGGATAAAGAAGAAGTGAAATAATTCTAAGGATCCATTGGGACTAATTCTTTGATGGGACATTGACATCGCTTCACAATCTGTTTGTATGTTGATAGTATAGGTTATAGCATACCATCCTTTGGAGCAGTGGTTCTCAACTCTGGTCCTCAGGACCCTCTAACAGGCCAGATTTTAAGGATTCCCTTGGGGAAATGCAGCCGAATCCTGAAATCACTGAGCAGCAAATTATATCGCCTGTGCTGTGCTTCACATATCTGCAAACCCGGGGCTCTATTTCGTTAGCGTCTCGATATGTAAGTGTTACCGCCAAGATAAGTGTGTTAAGGATACGGCACATGAACGCACTGAGTGCTTGCGCATGTCCGCACTTCCCCGCGTCTGTGCCATTTTGAAGGAGAGGACCAACCGCTGAAACGTGAAAAAGTCCTCCCCATCAAAAAGCTAGATGGACGCTGACGGAGATACAAAGTGTGATCCTCCATAGGAGGATCGCGCTTTGTACACTGAGCACACAGAGTGGAAGGAATGTCCACTCTCACGGACGTTCCTTCCTCTCTTTACAAACGCTTGTGTGCCGCCAGCCTTAATGCATATTGCATTCCTGATGCTACCACCATTAGTGCCTCGGTTTTTGCGAGAGCTTCCGTGATTTTACAGTACTTTGCGCATCCTATCCTTAACATGGGGAGCGCAATCATTAATAAGCGTTTCGATAAGTAAGGTATTACAAAGTGCTAGCGCTAAGTACACCAGGGATGCAGAGAGCCAAAATTTTAGCTACTTCTAAAGGCTGGTGTTAAATGATTCTGCAAAATCATGTAGCACCCCCTAACCCCCCCAATGAATCCGATACTCTCCTCTCATCCCGCAGCTATAACGGTGGCCCGTTCCACCGCTTCGTCTGGCTGCGAGAAGAGTGAGACTGAGAACAAATAGTTCCCAGTCTCCCTCCGTAATCACTCTGCTTCCTATGGACTCCAGGAGGTGATACTCGCAGCAGTGCGGAAGCGCTACTGCGAGTATCTAAGCGATCAGCGTTGCGTTCCCGAGGCAAGGTGCTGAGCTAGTGCCTGCCCTGGATTACCACGTTAACATTGGGTCACTATGGGAAAATCTGCAGGCATGGATTTCCCCCTTGTTAACGTTAAGGAAGGAATAGGACCCCTGGCCTGTTAGTGGGTATTTGAGGACAGGGTTGGGAACCACTCGTGTAGAGAAAGTAATATGCAAATGTTAGTGAATAACATAGCAATACACAATGTTACGAGGAAAGACTAACTTGAATGCACAATATTAAGTGTTACACCCCAGATAAAGAAGCAACAGAGAGATTGAAACGTTATGCAGGTACTGTATAAGTAAATTGGGGTAAAAGACAGTTACATATACATTAATTTTCTCTTTGATATATCGGATCTATTACTGCAGTTGATTTATATCAACACTATCTCTCATGTTTTTAAATATTGTTAATTTATAGCTGAAAAAGCAAAATACTGTTAAATTAGTCTTGATTACTAACACATCTGTAACTGTAACACTTCAATGTTCTTGAACCCAGGACATGCTTGAAAACGAGAGAAATCTCAATGTATCCTTCCTGGTAAAATCCTTTATAAAATAAAAATAAAAAATAACATTGAGTAGATTGACTTTGTGCCCTGCGACCAACTGTGACTTAAGAAAACTTATTTGAAATAAGCAAATCAACTTTAATGTCTTTGGACGTGACTGTTACATGTTGGGCTCTATTGCATTCTTTGCGCAAAAATACACGGTAAACACGTGAATTTGTTGCGCAAAGCGTTAAACGTTAACACGCGTAAATTAACGCTGGTATTACAATCCGAGTGCATTTTGGCATCCGTCAAAAAATAACACGCTTAAAAAAGACTCGCAAAAACGCGCGCGCATTAACGTTGCGCAGAAATTGGTGTGCAGACTGTTTTTTCACGCGATTCAGCCAATCAGAATTAAGAACCACAATTGTCTCCCGTTAAGTTTTTGTGCCTGTCAAAATCAATCTGAGTATCATAGATACCCGAGTATAGCACAACCCAAATATAACACGATGGATAGAGATTTATTATGGAAAAGAGAGAATACTCAAGACTCGAATATAACGCGAGGAGCAAAATTATACTGTACCGGTAAACAATTAAAATCCTTTGAGGTTCTCTTAACACAGTCAGGCTCCCCCTCAGGCCAGGGTGCTCTGCTCTAGAATGATTGCAGCTGTTACTAAGTATGAAGCTGCCGGCCACCCGTCTTCTTTACCATCGATTAGATGACCAGCAGAGACGAGCGAGGTGAATGATTGGCTTAAACAGAGTGTGCCCTTGGACCGTGATGGATCCCACCTCTCCCGAATCCGGGCGTTCCCCTGAAGTGTTTGCAAGCATCAGGGAGCCCACTTTCACTTCAGCAAGACTACCAGAACTTCTGGGAGACTTGGGACCCAGAGCAAGGCAAGTTTTGTTTTTTTCACGCGCAATGCAGATGTCTCGAATATAACGCGACCCCTCCAATTTTAAGGTAAATTTTTGTTACCAAAATCTAGCGGTATACTCGAGTATCTACAGTATATATGCTGCAGCAATAATGAAAACACGCACGACCTCTCAATTTTATTGTTTGGGCATGTGTAGAATGTGTAACTATATTTTGCTGTATTTTTTTTTTGAGCTGTTGTATTTGGTTTTGGCCAGGACGGTCAGATTTGCAGTTACCACCAACTTTTAAACGACGTTAAAATTATGCGCGCAAACGTTGTCCATTAAATTTTGCGCATAGATTCTAATACCTTGCGAGCACCAGCTCACAAATGCATTTGCGCTCACAATGTTAAGTATAGGACGCGCAAAGTACATTACGCTCGCTCAGGGTTTGCGCAAGTACACCCGCGATTGACGTTAATGTGCATTTTTTGCGCAGACATTGTAATACGATGTTCTGCGCAAAGGGTTTTGCCCCTCGCGTTAATGTGTTTTTGCGCACGCGTTAACGTTTGCGCGCAGAATGTAATAGGAGATGTTGTGTTTACAATATGTTGTTGTTTACATTAGGTTGTGTTTACATTAAGTTGTGTTTACATTATGTTGTGTTTACAATATGTTGTGTTTACAATATGTTGTGTTTACATTATGTTGTGTTTACATTAGGTTGTGTTTACATTATGTTGTTTTTTTAGTTCTTTTAATCTCTTCAATTATTTCTGTTTTTATTGTCATTTTAGGACTTATTCGCTAAGGAGGTTATTCAAAGAGTGCCGGTGCTTGTCGAAGTCGCATGCAGTGAAGCTTCTCCTCTCGCTGCTTGCATTCCTTCTTTGCTAAACACCGGCCTTTGTTGCTGTTGCAGCGATGGTGACTTTTGCCAGTGTTTACAACTTCAGCAAACACCACCACTCTTTGAAACCGCCCCTCAGTGTATATATTTTGTCCCTACATTCTGAAACTTAACTGATTGAAAACACACCCTATTTTATACGTATTATTTCTTAAAGCGACCGAAAAAACAGTATCGTACAAAGAATTTGGGTGTCATTCTGCAATGGGAAAGTTTAATTGTTGCCACAGATCGATCCCAAATGTATACCGTAAAACGCAAGATTCCTGCATTCTGTGCAAAGTTGTCTTTATGCTGTTTTCTTTTCTTTGCTTCCACTCAAAACAATAAATAAAACAATCGAGCTGAACATGTTGTATTATACGTCTGTCGAGAGGTAAAAAATAACCAGCATGAGAAAAATAAGTATAAATTACTCCTTCCAATATAAAATAAAGAGCCAATAATGGACCGATCAGTCCCTTTTGTAGGATATTCCCGTTTAACCTTCTCGTAAAAGTACATGACGAATCGGATTTTTTTAGGCACCGAAACACAATCCATCTACAGTGTTCACATATAGTTGTCCTAGTGTATGTTCGCTCGACCAATTATGTTCTCAAAATAAGGAAATGACATTTGAGGAGCATTAATTTATCTCAGAATGTTCACGCATGCATAACTTAATATGTATTACGCTTATCTAATATCAAATTAAGAGAAAATCTGCACAATTCAGATACGTCAAAAAGCAGAAGCAAAACCGGAGAAGTTTAGAATTATTTTTTCCAAGAACTAATGTTTTATTTTTTTTAAAAATCAAACTATGAACATCAGATTTTTAGGCGATGGGTGATTAAACACGCATGCAACGACTCCAAATTCGTTTTTCTGTTCCGACGAAGAACATGCAATTTTGTATCAACATGATTTTTACAGAAAGAGCCTTTGGCGTTATTCATTTATTATTTTTTCCATAAAATCTAAAATATATACGTAATGAAAGAGGCTAAATTCTGCTAATATATTTTTTAGCTGTGTGTTTAAGACAAACGACACAATTTTCAACGTAGATGGAAGTAGAAGGAATGACCCGTAAAGTACGATTTTGCTGTTTATGATGTCAAAACGATTACGTCCAAGATGGCAAAAAAATTGAATCCGGAAAGCATAAATAAAATGAATTATTATTATCTCCGAAGGAATGTCACGATTTTACGTGCATTAAAAAAGAGTATACGTGTACCAAGCTCTCTTGCACAAAAGCTACAATCGTCATCATACACCCACAACGAATGGCCAAGAATCCATTGACTCAATACACTCGGATTCACCAGCGTTGTTTCTATAGCTACAAACTGAAATGGTTAACTCAAGCCAAAGCTACTAGTATAAAACAGAAAGTAAAAATGGTTAAATATGCATTATTAGCCCAGCGAGCAGAAAACATAATCCATACCTGTCCGTACCAGCTGTATTCCAACATTGTATTGACGAGATCCTTTGACAACCTCTACGTTTACAGTCCTCCAGTTCAAGTATCTGTACCTTTACGCTTTACACGCTTTCCTTATTTAAGGAGTGCAATTTTGGTCTGATAAGTCGTTTTTCGTAGCCACCAGTCCAGTTACAATCATAGCTTTGTTGAAGTGTTGTGCTCTTACAGCTTAAACCTGTTGATAATGAACCTGAACCTATTATTTTGAGTCAATGAATTGAAAGAAATAGGGCAAAGAATGAAAGCCACAGGGCCAATTACCAACATTCTTTGATGTATTACTCGCTAGCACCCACCAAATCACTTTGTGTCTTTGTCTTGATCCCCTCTGTTATTCATTAATTATTCTGGAAGGGTTAGAGTTCAGATAGCTAATTGTGCAGACGGTCTTACTTGGTGGGGAATCTCCCTACACTGACACTTTCCCCGACTGTGCCCAATCACCTTGCATTAGGCCAATTAATACAATTCTTGGCATATTTGTATTGTATCCAAGACTCCTTTTAAAAGCTGTGTGTGTGATGTCTACACTTGGACATGTAGATAAGAGACTGAAATTAGAGACTCGCTCGGGAAATCGCTTGGAATGACGATCATGACGACGACTGTGATATTCGAATCCATGATAATGGGGATAACTTTTTACTTGTGTTTTGTATTCGAAAGAATTAACATATTTTTACATAGAGACAAATGATAACAAAATATACATAGTGGTCCTACTAATACCCACCATAGTGGTCCTACCTAATAACAAAATGGTCCTACTCCATAGTTGTCGCTAAGGTAACTACAGGAAATGTTACACATGACATCGAGGGGAATCGCTATTGCATTCTTGCCACAAACTGGGCATGCGGATCGAATGTAGTATTTCCCAGAGCGAGGTTACTGCAACTTAATGTCTCCTTTAATTATTGGAGACATTAATTTTGACCTCCGCGTGGAAGCAAAACCTATTCTAATGTAGCCTGTGCTTCCACAAGAGAGATTTTACTTCACTGAGAAATACTGACTCATAAAAGCTGGTGTTAAGTGATTCTGCATTTGCAAAATCACATAACACGCTCTGAAACCCCTCCACTAAATCTCATACTCACTTCTCATCTCATGGTGGAGAGGGCGGCACGATCAACCCCTTCATATAGAGGGGAGCAGTGTGAGACTGGGTGAAAATGGTCCCTAGTCTCCCTCCGTGATTACTCTGTGACTCTGCGTCATCTCACGAGAGCGAGCTCGCCCGGAGCTCACGGCTGGGAGGCCAAGGACTCCTTAGAGTCCTATGGAATCCACAAGCTGAAACATGCAGCAGTGCGCCACGGAGCTTCCGGATTCATGCAGCCTTGCTCTTTGTTCCATGAGCCAGTCACTAAGAGAGAGCCTACTCCGGAATACAGATGGTAAAATGGAGACGGTGAGGGAAAATCTGCAGGAGCACTTTATCCTGCTTAACATCTCCACTTAACCTGCAACTAAGGAATAGGGTCCGTAGTGATTTATTGACTTATTAAATAATTTATATATATTGCTTTGAACCCCTTTACTACCGAGTGATTTTATAAAAAACGTGGTCAGGTCCCAGTATTTTTTTTTTTTAAAAGAATTTTTAATTAATTATACAGCAAGAATATTTCTATTATTTCCAATGTATTTCTTACTGTAATACCCTATTTCACAGACAGATCTCACCACCTACTGGATAAAAGAAGTTACTGCAGTTCTGAGCTCAGTGCAGGATCAGCTGGCGAGATGTCAATCAGACACATTCCCCAACTGGTTTTTAAAAGTGACAGCACCTCAGGCACCATGCCCAGGGCGCTAAAACTTCGGGGGCACCTTGTGGGGCCCAGATGCAAATGAAATTTGAAACAAACTAATTTCACTTGCAGTGATAAAGCATACCTCTAGGTCATGTTAACAAGATCTCGGGCTGCTGTGGCTGCAGTGAAGGGGTTAAGATAACCGTTCAAAAAAATTGTTTCTAAAATCATTTACACAATCATAATGTTGTATTCGTTAATCCTGGGGAAAAAATGTTACACTTCCTGATTTCTCTTGACTCATAATTATGAATTATGAGTGAGGGAGTAATGTTTAAAGAGCACCTCTGCTAATATGTGACTGCTGTAACTGAGAAAATGAAATAATTATGTATTGATCTTTCCCAGCTCTGATGATATTCCAAAAGGAAAGCCACTGAAACCTCTATTCTATCCCTTTCTCTCGGCTTTAACAGTGTCAGGGGGATTGTGTATCCCAACCACAGGTTATATAATAAATCTGTTTTGTGACATTTTATATTAAATTATATTTAAAGCATAGGATGGACAACATTACTCAAATGAAAAATGTAGGGAATCATTATCTACTGAATTCCGCATTGGTCGAAAAGTAGATACTTGTGTATACCGCTAGATTTTGGTGGCAAAAATTTTACTTAAAATTGGAGGGGTCGCGTTATATTCGAGACATCTACATCTCGTGGAGTTATATTCGAGACCTCTGCATCGCGTGGCAAGAAAAGAAAAAAAGAAACAACTTGCCTTGCTCCAGATCCCAAGTCTCCCGGAAGTTCTGGTAGTCTCGCTGAAGTGAATATGTGCTCCCTGATGCTTGCAAACACTTCAGGAACTCCCAGATTCGGGAGAGGAGGGATCCATCACGGCCAGAGGGCACGCTCAGTTTAAGCCAATCATTCACCTCGCTCGCCTCTGCCAGCCATCTAATCGTTAGTAAAGAAGACGGGTGGCCGGCGACTTCATACTTAGTAACAACTACAATCATTCTAGAGCAGAGCACCCTGGCCTGAGGGGAAGCCTGACTGTGTTAAGAGAACCTGGAAGGATTTAAATTGTTTACCAGTACAGTAAAATTTTGTTCCTCGCGTTATATTCGAGTCTTGAGTAATCTCTCATTTCCAGAATAAATCTCTATCCATCGTGTTATATTCGGGTTGCGCTATATTCGAATATCTACGGTAAGAGGTGTCGCTGCAGTTTATATAATTTATCAAATTAAGGGCTCTATTACATTCCTTGCGCAAACGTTAACGCGTGCACAAAAACAAATTAACGTGAGGGGCAAAACCCTTTGCGCAGAACGTCGTTTTACAATGTTCACGCAAATAATGTGCGTTAACGTCTACCGTGGGTGAACCTGCGCGAACCCTGCGCGAGCGTAATGTACTCTGCGCATCATATACTTAACATTGTGAGCGCAAATGCGTTTGTGCGCTGGTACGCGGATGGTATTACAATCTATACAAAAAATTTAACGGACAACGTTTGCGCGCATTATTTTAACATCTTTGAAAAGCTGGTGTTAACGGCAAATCTGAACGTCCTGGTCGAAACCAAATACACCAGCACGAAAAAAACAAATACAGCAAAGTATAGTTACACATTCTACACATACCCAAACAATAAAATTGAGAAGTTGTGCGTGTTTTTATTATTGCTGCAGCATATATACACAGATTGATTTTGACAGGCGCAAAAACGTAACGGGAGACAATTGTGGTTCTTAATTCTGATTGGCTGAATCGTGTGAAAAAGCAGTCCGCTCATCAATTTCTACACGCAGCGTTAATGCGTGCGTGTTTTTTGCGCGTCTTTTTTACGCACGTTATTCTTTGACGGATGGAAAAATGCGCGAGGATTGTAATACCAGCGTTAATTTATGCGCGTTAACGTTTAACACTTCGTGCAAAAATTCACTGCTTTTACCGTGCATTTTTGCGTGAAGAATGTAATAGAGCCCTAAATATCTATAAGCCATGGGGCTCTATTCCATAGTTGGTGTTAATGTAGCCTCTTGATATGTAATCGTTAGCGCTAGGATAAGGGAGTTTGGCATCAATACTCTAATCCTGATGCTACACTCGGCTGAGTATGGTTAAGTATGATAAGTATGGTTAATAAAAAAGTGCAAATGCAAAAACCATACGGCACCCCCTAAAAACCACACCATTAAATCCCATACTCAACTCTCAACCCACGGCGAGAAAGGTGGCCCAATCCGCCACTTCTTCTGGCCGCGATCAGACTAGGCTTGTGCACCGATTTTTTTTTCGGTTCGATTCGGTTCGGCTCGTTCGGATGTTTAAACTTTTCGATTCGGCTCGTTTCGACCGATTTCTGTTTCGATTCGGTTCGGTTCGACTCGTTTTTCGTGTACATTTTTTTTTCCGAATATCGACCATTTTTCGTATTTTCGGGTCACTTAGCTCGTTTTTTGTATCGACTTTTCGAGATTTCGGAAATTTTCGTATTTTTCGGAACCTCTGTTCTCCTCGTTTCAAAGTTTGGTAGTCCCTGAACCAAAGAGGAGGAGCTGCTCGCGTGTAAATTCACATATATATAGCAGAGGCTGTCAGCAGGATCTGCCCAATTATTTAGAGGAAAAAAATGTGAACTGTTTTTTACAGTTTCTGTTATATGGTTAGGGTAGGATCTTGGGTTCCTGCAGAGGTTTGGCCAGGACAGATGTCCTTTTGGTTTAAGTCTTGGACATAGACTATTGAAGATCACTCCTGAATTTCCCAACAACTTTGAAGTGGACAGTCATCATCGAATTTCAGAATAAAACAGCTGGAACCGAAATCACGAATGGAACCGAAATCATGAATAGAGTGAAAATAAATTTCGATTTGACACATTTCAAGTCCATTCGAAAATTCCGAAAATATTTCGTTTCGGCTCGGAAAACTTTTCGGATCTGCCATTTTCGGATCTAAAACTTTTCGGAAAATCGGCCGCATCCGAAAACACGTATCGGGAAATTTCGTGAAAATTCCGAAATTCTGAAACCCGAAACGCACATCCCTAGATCAGACTGAGTCTGGACATGAATGGTTCCGAGTCGCCCTCTGTGATTACTGTGTGGAGCAGGGCTCATGGCCCGGAAACGCAACCCTCCATGGAGTCCTATGGATGGTGATACTCGTGGCGGTGGGGAAGCGCTACCACAAGTATCACTGCGGTTATCGCTGCATGCTGTAGCGAGGTGCTCAGCTAGCGCCTATACCAAGTTAGCATGGGGACACTACGGGGAAACCTGCAGGTGCATGGAGCGTGAACCTGCAGGATCGTGGACTTTGTAATAGGGCCCTAAATATTTCTACTAGAATGCAGGGCAGCCCAAAAAAAAACCTGGACAATTGAAGTTCTAATGGAGGGGGCAGCAACCTTGGCTCTACAGATATTTTGGAACTGCATCTCCCATGATGTTCGCCTCTCAAACTAATTAGGTTGGCTCAGACTCTTTGGGGACATAGTTCCAAAACAAATGGATGACCAAAATTGCTGACCCCTCCTCTGCCCGAGTGGGCGCACACTTAAATATGTCCATTTCAGTACTTGGGTCAATGTAGCAATGCCAATTCATTTCACACACAATGATCACTAAACACGACAGAGACAGGGCTTTAAAATCAGCACATTATTGTATGAAAAGAGAAAATAAATATAAAATTATTAATCAGGACTTGGTCAGGAACCCAAAATGTCCAAAAATCGACAAGAAAATTGCTTATATAGTATAAGGCAGTGATTCCCAACCCTGGTCCTCAGGTCCACCTAACAGGCCAGACTTTAAGGATTCCGTTGGGGGAAATGCAGAATAAATCCTGCAATTAGGGATGTGCATGGCTGAAAATTTGTTTTGTTTAGTTTCGTTTCGCTACGTCTTTAAATAATTTCGTTTTTCGGAATTTAGTAACTAATTTCATTTCGTATTTCATTTAGTTTCAGATTGATTTGAAATTTCGAATCGATTTGAAATTTCGAATCGATTTCGAATTCGATAGTTGATCCATTTGATAGTTCATTTCAAATTCGATAGTTGATATCAATTATTCAAATATTTCTTTTATGATGATGACACAGTGTAAAACAAAATAAATTTGTTATATACTGTTTTGTTTCGTTTCGAATTCGTATCGTATCGATTCATTATTCGGAAGTGATTCCGAAATACGAATTATCAAATTTCATTCCAAATTCTGAATTTTTCTGAAACGAATGCACATCTCTACCTGCAATCACTAAGCAGTAAATCATATCCCCTCTGCTGTTCTTCATATATCCTGCAAACCTGGCCTGTTAAGGAGACCTGAGGAACAGAGTTAATAATTTACACAGTGCATGAGATGGTTTCAATAGACCGCTATGATTACCTCATTAATAAGTGTTCCAATGAAGCAGAGCTGACATGAGTCGGACAGTTGATGACAGCTTTACTTAACACAATACAAAAAAAATATATGGCTCTTAGGAGAAAAATATAAAAGGCATACATTAAATAATAGATATAAATTATTTATATATATATTTTCATGTTGAATCTATAACCCGGCTGGTCATGTAGTGTTGAGCTAGGACCTCTTATTTGGGCACCTCTGTTCTAGAATGAGATTGATAGAAATGGACAATCCAGGCAAGTGGTTTAAATCCATTTACAAGAAATTGGAAACATTTGTATCATATGATTTATTAATTACATCTAGTTTCAGAAATAACGGTATGTTTTCTTTTGGGTTATGCACCCCACCATCCACAAGTAGGAGTGTCATGGGCATAACGTAAACAAAATATTTATTTTTATAAAATCAGCCATAATTATTCAATTGATTTTTTTTTTTATTATTATTTATTAATTCTGTCAGAAAAAAACCCCAACACTTTATGGTATCCCTTTTCTCATAAATATGAATTATGAGTGAGGGGGTAATGCTTAAATTGCACCTCTGATGATATCCCCTTCCACTACGAAACAAGTAATGCAGGATTGCACCATTGTCTCCCATGGTGAGAGCAGTGCAGAACCCACATAGATGGATTCCTTATTACCCAGTAATAAGCCAACTGAGGAAGCCTGAAGGACATTGTGTCAGGATCCGTGCCTACATGTGTTAAAGAACATTACCTGCATGTAGGCAGGTACTTGTAAAGTGCTGCCCATGCTCAGCACTGAAGCAGTTAATCACGGCAAACACACACCACACCCCTACCTGCTGGAATAAAAGTCCACTCCCCTTATTCAATGTGACTCTGCATTGCAAGCCAACCCCTGTTACTGTTGAGACCTACTGCGGTATCACTCTTGATCTAGTGTGTACCAGACCCTCCGCTTGCCTACCGATTGCCCCTTATGTACCAGCCCCTAGACCACGGATCGCCTTCTGACTATTCTCCCTGGATAACCCTCTTGTACTGCGCCTTGGATCTCCCAGTGTTTATCTACCCAAAGGTACCATCAGTGTGTCCGTGCACACTGGGCCCGGACCCCCTGAACTTGGGTCCCACCAGGGCAAAACGCCAGGTGCCACCATGACACATTGTCTCTTAGGTGAAACGCATTTTGGCGAATTTAAGGCTATTATTATTTTTAAGTGTGTTTGCTTTATTTACAGATATATTCACTAAAAGGTGAAACTCCGGAGAACTGGCAGGAGAAGAGAACAACGTAGACCAAATAGCTGATTTGGAAAGTGAAATAAATGGGAGAATTTTTTGGCTATTTTGATCTAGAATTTTCACTTCTCCTGCCAGTTCTCCTTACTTTCACCTTTAGTGAAAAGACCTGATAGCATATTTTAGTAAATGGAGACACAAACTGTCAATTGCTGCTGATTCTTCTCAGTTGAGGAGCAACAAGGTTATCATGGAAGTTGAATCAACCTCTGGGCGCCTCACCTTAGGACCTGTGTTAGATCCTACTCTATGCGTGTGTTTCTAGTCTTATTACTGTATTTATCGTTCGCAGTATGGTGTTTATGTTTGCATTAACGATTCGGTGACATCAGCGAGGCTCCTCTGGGCTGGTGGGTGGCCTACTAATAACCCAAAGGCAAAGAACCTAACTAGAGCCAGATACGGCTCTTGTAAATGTGAGTGGGAAAATAAAAGGCACTCTCTCTATTATTGTATTGTACATATTACGCTATGATGCCTTTTTTTTTTTTAGGGTTTCATGACATGTGATTCCAACCGCATAAATATTGTTTATGACATCTGCGATACCAACTATACAGGTAATATTTGATTTTTTAGACCACTGGGTCTATACAGTCAGGTCCAGAAATATTGGGACATGGACACAATTCTAACATCTTTGGCTCTATACACCACCACAATGGAGTTGGAATGAAACAAACACAATCAGGGTTATCCAAAGAGATTCGAAAAGTCACCGCACGTTCGGTGACTTTTCGTTCTCTTCAATTCGGTTCCTTTTGCCGATTGCATTTCGGTGACCCTGCGGTGTATTCAGCAAGCACCACAGGGTCCCCGATTTGCAGGGAAAAGCTGCCGCAAACCTGACGAAAACTAACCGAATGCACGCTGAAAACAAGCAAAAACATCTGGATTAACCTTCGAAAAAGCCGAACAGGAGCCGAACAGGAGCCGAAAAGGAGCCGAATCACACAGAGCCGAAGCAGCTGTGACGTAGAGGAGGCAGTGAATAAATTAGAAAAACCATTTGTATGAATCTGGGAAAAAGAAACGCTGTTTGCAAAGAAACTACTGAGCGAAAATGTCTGAAATTTTCACAGGAGGTCCAGGGAATGACAATAAAGAGGGCTGTTACAACAAAAATAAGTAAACTGAAAAAAAAAAAAAAAAAAAAAATCGGACTTTTAATTTTTTTTTAAAAAATTCAGAAAAATGCTTAAAGTATCCTAAAAAATCTATAAATAAAGAGACTTTTTGCTGCAGAATTTTATAATGAACGGTTTATTAGATATTGAATTAAAACGGGAATATTTTTAACATTGAAGCCTATGGGATTCTCCTGAATAAATTTGCCGAATTAAACCACCGAATGGCAGGACATTAGGGGAACCTTTCACTGCTGGTTTGTGTTCTCTGAATAGCCGAAGCAGTGCTTTTTCATGGGGATTTCACTGCCCTCGAACAGGGACCGAACAGGCACCGTATGTTCAGGCAATTCGCCAGGATTTGGCGAATTGCCTGCTCTCTGGATAGCCGAATGGCCAGGAAAGGTAACCGAAGGCTGATTTTCAGCGTTCGGTTACCTTTCTCAAGCAATTCGAATCTCTTTGGATAACCCTGAATGTGCTTTAACTGCAGACTGTCAGCTTTAATTTGAGGGTATGTACATCCAACTCAGGTGAACGGTGTAGGACTTACAGCAGTTTGCAGATGTGCCTCCCACTTGTTAAGGGACCAAAAGTAAGGGGACAATTGGCTTCTCAGCTGTTCAAACATTCTTATAATTGTCTTATAAATGTGACTAAGCATGCAATTTTTTGAAAATTTCATTAAGTGAGTTTATGTAATTAAACATATTTGTTCCATTAAATGCCATTAAGCTGTACGAAGCGTTTTGGGGCAGCCTTGACTCATATATTAGATTATGTTCCGGGAAAACGATAATAGAATTTTAAAAGTTCCAAATCTGCCATGATTAATGGATGGATTAAACCAATAAGACGCTTCTCCTGATGAAGAGCTCAATAAGCAAGTTTTATTTAGCAATGAGAATGAACCATGTTGGACCAATTGAATTTACAGTAACTCTATACAGTAACTCTATACAGTAACTCTATACAGTAACTCTATATAGTGGACTGAACCATTATCCAAATAAATTTCAAAAAGATTAAGGGGGTTATTCAGAGAGATCCGAAATGTGCCCGAAATGTAACCGGACACTGAAATTCAGCGAACGGGGACATTTCAAGGCCATTCAGCTATTCAGAGAGCAGGCAGTTCGCCAAATGTTGGCGAATTGCCTGCACGTACGGTGCCTGTTCAAGGGCAGTGAAATCCCCCATAGAGAAGCAACGGTTTGTCTATTCAGAGACACCAAACAGCAGATAAAAGTTGCCGAAATGCCCTGCTGTGCGGTGGTTTCATTCGTCAGGTTTATTAAGGCGAATCCCATAGGCTTCAATGTTAAAAATATTCCTGTTTTAATTCAATATCTGATAAACTGTTTATTATTTTATTCTGCTGTAAAGAGTCTCTTTTTTTATAGATTTTTTTATGATCTTTTAGGGATTTTTTGGGATTTTTTCAGCAAAATAGTTTTCCATTTTTTTAATTATTTTTTCTTTTTTCCTTTTTATTATCATTCATTGGATCTTATGTGTAAATTCCAGACAGTAGTTTTTTTTTGCAAACAGCGTTTCAATTTTGAAACTTACAAGCGTACTACATTTTGTCTTTTTTTACCACGTTCGTCAGCATTTTTTTTTTTTTTACGACGTTCGTCAGCCGTCCTATGAATAACAATAAAAAGGGTCTGTTACAGATAATCAAAAAATGCCATTTTAAAAAATTCGGAATAAAAAATGTTGCCAAATTTACGACACGTGGAACACGTGGAATCGGAGGCACGTCACCATAGCTGTAAATGAGGGACCATCGTGATTGGGGCCCGGGGTCATCCATTCATCCATGATAATACCACTCCATCATCCATCCTGCCCCTTTTTTTTTTTTTCCCTCCACCTATGTCGCCTTCTCCTCCTCCTTTTTCCCTCCCCTTTCACTATTTCACTCCCTGATCTGTCACCACTTCTATTTCCTACCCTCCCACACTTGGGCTCCCAGTTTCTTCCTTTTCTTGTTACTTCTTTTGGATCTATACATCTGTTTACTATATATCAATTTGTAGTGTTAACAGAGTCTGCAACCGTCCACTCAGTCTTGCCAGTTCATAACACCGATACTTCGACATGGTGGTCAGAGTTCCCATATGTTTTTTCGCTTGATCAATATGTGGATATATACTCTGTAATATGCTTTGCACATTGTTACATGTTTTCATACCATGTTTTTGGTAACGTTTGCAACTATGACGTGTATTTTTCTTTCTGTCACTTTCCATGTGATTTTACCCTTAGGGCTCTATTACATTCTTCGCGCATACGTTTGCGCGTGCAAAAATGCATTAACGCGAGGTGCAAAACCCTTTGCGCTGAACATTGTATTGCAATCTCAGCGCAAAAAACGCGCGTATACGTCTACCGCAGGTGAACCTGCACGAACGCTGTGCGAGCATACTTTACTGCGCGCGTCCTATACTTAACATTGTGAGCGCAAGTGCGTTTGTGCGCTGGTACGCGGATGGTATTACAATCAATGCGCAGTTTCTAACGCACAGCCTTTGCGCGCATAATTTTAGCAACTCCTAAAGGCTGGTGTTAATGGCAAATCTGACCGACCTGGAGGAAACCAAATAGACCAGCCCAAAAAAAAATACGCAGCAAAGTATAGTTACACATTCTACACATACCCAAACAATAAAATGGAGAAGTTGTGTGTGCATTTATTATTGCTGCAGCATATATGCTCAGATTGACCTTGACAGACGCACAAACTTAACGTGAGATAATTGTGGTTCTTAATTCTGATTGGCTGAATCGCGTGAAAAAAACAGTCTGCCCACTGATTTCTGTGCTCAACGTTTCTGCGTGCGTATTTGTGCGCATCTGTATTACGCGCATGATTGCTCGACGGATGACAAAATGCGCGAGGATTGTAGTTCCAGCGTTGATTTACGCGCGTTAACGTTTAACGCTTGGCGCACAAATTCACACGTTGCGTGAGCGTTTTAACGTGAAGATTGTGATAGGGCCCTTAAACTTTTAATTTGTAAAACAAAAAAAGAATAATAAGTTAATAAAAATACTTTTTGCTCCAAATGAAAACGGGTAATTTCTTTTACATTGAAACCTATGGGATTCGCTTGTTTAAACCTGTGAAACGAAACCACCAAAAATCAGGGCACTTCACTGCCATTTCTCTGCTGTTCGGTGTCTCTGAATAGATTAACCATTGCTTCTCTATAGGGAATTCCACTGCTGCCGAATTGCACCATATTTCACTGGCAATACGCCAATATCTGGCAAACTGCCTGCTTTTTGAATAGTTGAATTGCCACGAAATTGCACCATATGGGGAAATATGGTGGCCAATTCGGCTCTCTTTGAATAACCCCTTATGTAATCGCAACTTCAGAGCTGGAGGCTATGTCCATGTTGTCCATGTTGTCCATGTTGTTGACTGACTCACAAAAATGTTTCAAGATATTTATGAAAGGATGCTGCGGGATTTATCCAGGCATTTGCTGCAGTTGAGAATGTATCAGATGATAAAGTCCTTTCCACCGACATTTTAACAATTCAATAGCCCACAGTGTGAGTTACATTGTTGCTCACTGCAGTTTAACAATTAAAAGCCCGCAATCATGACGGCTTAAAACAAAAAGCAGTTGACAGGTCAATACACAAAAATCAGCTAAGAGTCCTTTTGATGCTGCTGATTATCCGGGACATTTTGGAAGTTTTGGGGTGAATGCCAGTCTTTGTAAAGATTAAATGTCTCACTCACACGAAAAAAAAGGTACATTCCTGTATTAATCCAATATCCAGCCATCATTGTACTAGTTTCTGCAAACCGAGCGTCCAGACGTCGTCTCGCATATGACCTGAACTTTGACCCCCAGGACCAACTACTCTACAGGATACAGACATGTCTTCACGCGGGGGTGGGGGGGGGTACTTGACTTTTCTTGCTTTTTGATTAACTTGAAAACACAGCATCTAAAAATAGTAAGTTTTGAAGGCAAAGCATTTGATGTGAAAAAAAAGCTTAAAAAATAAATAATAAAATGAATAAATGTGATTTTTTTTAATATTTACATATATTTATGTAATATTTATTTTGGGGGTTAAATTACTTTTGTACTAGGTGATATAGTTACCCAAACGATTCCTGGTTACCCTCAAAAAGCTTCTTAATGTAAACAAGCTCGATTCACTTTGCTCAGTACTTTGTGTGTTTTATCACCCATTTCTTTATTAGTGTCCTTTTATAATCCCATAATACCTTTATAAAGCAACCTAAACGACACAAATTGCAAAATCCCCACTTATGTGTTGGGACAAAATCAAATGGCTCGCTGACCACAGTCACTTCTCTCAAATATCTAGGTATGTGGTTGGACCCTAATCTATCCTTTGGCCCCACATCGAAAAACTCTCATCTAAACTCTACCCCAAACTAGGTGCCCTGTACAGAAACAAATCCTGCCTGAGCCTCGCGGTAAGAAAGCAGATAGTACAACAAATGCTTATGCCGGCTATTGAATACGGAGATGTCGTTTACGCAGCCGCCCCGCAAACACACCTTCAGAAATTTACTACATTGTATAACTCATTTTGAGGCTTTGCATTACAATGTAACTACATGACCCACCATTGTGACATGTTAAAAGAGCTAAACTGGCCATCGCTGGAGTCTAAACGCACCCTTCACCTTTCCAGCCTGGTGTTTAAGAGCTTTTCTGGGAAGCTGCCACCCTATCTGAATAGACTGCTTCCCCCAGCAGCTCCCTCATCCTATAACCTCCGATCCAGGACCTGCACCTTACTTGCAATACCACAATACAAAAAGACAGTGGCTCGGTCCTCATTTTCCTACAGAGCACCACAATTATGGAATAACCTCCCAGACACCATCAAATCTTCCCCCAATCTTAAGTCACTCAAGAGCTCCTTACTAACATACCTCAATATAGAATGCACCTGTAAACATGTAACACAGTGACTATATACAGAATGCACCTGTAAACATGTAACATAATGACTATTTCCTACATATTTATTTTCTGTTAATCTGTATATTTGTGTTTTTTTTAATATCTTGCATTGTATTACTTTGTATTTCTGTAACAACTGTAACACGTCAATGTTCTTGAACCCAGGACATACTTGAAAACGAGAGAAATCTCAATGTATCCTCCCTGGTAAAATCCTTTATAAATAAATAAATAAATAAATAATAAAGTGAATAAATGTTGTAATTTTTGCATATATATATATAGAAACATTTAAGTAATATATATTTTGGGGGATAAATGATTTGTACACCAGGTCATATAATATTCGTGGTTACCCTTAAAAAGCTTCTTAACCCCTTCACTACCGAGATCGAGATAATGGAAGAAATATGGATCTTCATTTGCTTTTGGGCTGCAGAAGGTGCCCCCAAAGTTTTAACCCTGTGGGCATAATGCCCAAAGAGCTAAAACTCTGTAAAATCAGCTGAAGAATACCCTGACATTGGACATTCAGCAGCCGATGCAGGGAACACGAGCTGCAACTGTAACGGCTGTAACTCAATGTGGTACTGCAGTAGATGGCACCATCTACTGGCCAAAAATTTTATTACAATAAGAAAAACACTGGGAATATGCCCAAATATTGATTACTGTATAATTAATTAAAAATGATTTTTCAAAAAACACTGATTACTGACAATGTTTTTTTGGAAAATCACTTGGTGGAGAAGAGGTTCATTTAAACACGATTGATTCACTTTGTTTAGTAATTTGTGTGTTATGACCTAGTTTTTTATTATTGTCCATTTATCGGTCCATAATACCCTTAACATTTTTACCAATATACCTTTTACCTTGATGGTGTTTAATACTGAATATTTATATGATTAGTAAATGTATTGCAAGAGATAATAAATCAATTATCACTAAAAACTGTCAAATGATTTTTAAATCCTGAGTTATGTACACGATTCACCTCTATGGGTTCCTGGCGTGGCCGACTGCACTGACGATCCAGGAGATAAAAAACCTGAAAAATCAGGCATACCTTATCCAAAAAGGCACTTTATTTAAGCAAAAGAAATAACGTGTCGGCTGTCTGTCCTGTCTTTTTCAAGCTTAACAAACATAAAAATGCTATAAATACTCACTGACCAGCCACAACATTAAATCCAATGGTATGGTAATCATCCCAAACACACACGCCTTAAGTCAGGACAAGCTTGGACCATCCATGCCATAGGTTCAATGGCAAATGAAAAATCACCATACATACTTTAATGACTAGATCACAGCACAAGTTCTTTTCTATGCTGTTACTCATGCATTCTGGAATTATTGAATTGCATTCTATTGCATGGTTACTTGCATTGACGTTAGTTGACAACGTGTTGTCTCTAAGCAAAGTCGGCTTCAAGGTGGCTGCTCAAACCAAACAAGGGTACACCTGGAGATGGACCGGAGTATAGACATATAAGATAAAGGAACACTCTACTCATCCTGACTACTTTAGTGTTTTAAATTGACGAGGATGCGAGGAGTGCCCCGATAGGATGAAAAAGCTGGGTGAAGTGGATGAGCTTCCTCCACCCCACCCAGTATCACAAGCAGCCAGGATATTGAATTTCCCAGATGCCGGTCACCAGATCGGTCAAAACTGATAGCAAGCGTTCTCAGTGCAGCTGCCGATGGATTGGATCTGTACATGTACACGCAAGGTCCAATCCATCATTTTTCGCTGGCGCCACGTAACCTGCGTACGTAAGTTAGCCATGCAAAGCTACATGGACGTCTGGGTTCGGAAGACACTGACCTGAAGAGGAGGAGCAGAGTGAGTAAATACACCGAAATTAAAATAAAGCACTAAAAAATAATTGGGCAGGGGCTGTCAGTAGTTTCTGCACAATTATTTAAGGGCAAAAAAAGGGAACTCTATTTTTATTAGTGTATCCCTTTAAGTATAAAATAGAACGCACAGGTTGGATATTACATGCAATCTCAGATTTTATTAATAACAATATTGACAGAGTTTTCCTTTGGAATTCAAGTTACTTTGTGAGATTCTTATGCTCTACGTTGGTTCGTAATGAGGCGACCACTCATAATTGGTTCTGGCGTGCGTTACCCAGCAAGGCATAAAAGTGGATATTTTCTGGGAGGTGGATGTCAGCTTTTGTTTGGTATTTCTTAAAATAGATTCACAAACCATCCAATCAATATAATTTAACGTTTGTCCCAAACACTTTTGATATCAGCTTCAGAAAATGAAAGCATATTTTTAATCCGTGTCACAAGAACACAAGCCTGTAAGGATCCCCTTCAACGCATTGTGCGACCGAAAAACATGAAAAACAAATAAACTGAACATTGTGTGTCCCCTCTCAACCCTATAGCCTGAAAGGCCAACTGAAACCATCAAACACAGCATGAGGCGGCCATTGTTCATACATTCTGTGTACCTCTCCCGCCGTGATCTTAACGCTGAAAATCATTGATGCCGGTTTACAAAATTGTTTGCTTCCCCTGGTATGTTACAAAGTGCGTGACATTGAATGCTAAATCAAGACAAAGCACAGAAGACGAGTAGCGCAGTGAGAATATGGGCCGATTAAATGGCCGCTTGCTCCATCTAGTGTCCTTCGGACAAATTCAATATGCTTTGGTTTATCGCAAAAAGAAAGAGATATCTGTCAATCTAGACACAGTTTTTGATGTGGATAGTGAATATGACGTGCAAACATGAGTTTTATTGGATGATGCTCAAGACAAGAGTGATCTCCCTAACCGAAGATGGCCACCAGAATGTCCCAGACTACCCTCATGCACTGTCTTTCCTGAGCACACAACGATGGAAGACCAATGAGTGAGTCGAGGGGTACATGTCATGGAGGACGAGCTACAACGCCATCCGACCAGAACACGGGCAGATTTCTGATTTATTTATATTGATCAAGGTTGTTTATTTCGGTCGCCTGACTACGGTGGCAGTGGACAGCCAGCCTTAGAAGCAGAAGCGTATTCAGGCTTGGTGAAGTAGTAGGCACTCGCAATTCTGCTGGGAGGTCTACTCGCAAAAAGGACCACCTCAAGCATTTGAGGGGCCTTGGGCGAGAAAATTTATTTTGGGGCCCTAACCACACCTCCTTATACTCCACCATTTTTCATACACAGAAACACACAATTGCCCCCGATCTTCCAACCTCCCCAGATAGACACCTCTGATCCCTCTTCCTCTCAGTCCCAAATAGACATTGCTTCAACACCTCTTCATAGATAGAGATCCTCTCTACCCCAGATAGAGAACTAGTGGTTGGCGACACTTGTTATCACACGTAGGGTTCAGCAGTTGTGCAGGGGTCCCCCAAAATACGGGGCATAGGACGTGCACCCTGCTTACCTCATTCAAAGAGAAGGCCTGCTGCTAATACTGTCACAAACCCTTCACCCCAGAACATGCCACCATAGGACTAGATTATGTATGTGTCAGTCCTCGGAGGCTGGCAAGGCTCCGGCGTCCCTCCCTGCGGTCTCGGGGTCTGCGTCTTCCCCACAGCCCTTCCTTGTGCCCTATGCGCGCCTGCTGCCGGCCCCAATGACTTTAAGCTACAGCCGGTGGTGTGCCGCGCATGACGTCATCACGCCTCCAACGTGGGTCTCCCTGCATCATGTGACCCTGATGGCCAATCAGATTGCAGGGCGCGATATTTAAAAGTGCTTTTTGCCTTTTCTCATTGCCCTTTCGTGGTTTTGCTTGTCTAACCCTAAGTGCTTGCTTCTTTAACCTCTGATTGACTTTCTGTGTATGACCTGTGTACCTCTATACTCCTTTGACTCAGCTTTTGAATTTTGACCTTGTATACTGCTGTATTCCTATGACCTAGGATTGTGTTAGACCCCTCTGGTACTCCGTACTTTCCTGTCTCCATACCAGCCACTCTAAGGACTGGTTTCTGTCCTCCTTGCCTACTATACCTGCCTTATAGGTTCACCTTTCGCTATTGCGAAATCCAGCCACCTCAAGGACTGGTATCGCAACTAAGTTTAGAGTCTCCTATTATTACGTATAGTGCTGACTGTAGTAACCCTCGGATACTTGTGCCTGCCTGACATCACGAAAGGGCCATGGACCTAGCAGGGACTGCTCAGCAACTCTCAGGTTTAGAGAGTCGTTTGGAGGATCAAGATCATCGACTTGATCAATTCGCCCAGGCCCTCCAAACTCTGTTAACTCGTACCGCACCTACCCAATTAGAGGTTTCCCCTCTGGCTAATCCACCCCCTTCTGAAGCTTTTACTACACCGAACCCATGCCCTAACCTACTACCCCGGTACGTTATGGGGGCGATCCTATTGCCTGTAGAGGTTTCATAAACCAGATCTCTCTCCACTTTGAGCTAACCCCGTGGTCTTACCCTACAGATCGTGCTAAGGTAGCCTTTGTTATCAATCACCTTACCGATAAAGCGTTGTGCTGGGCAAACCCTCTCTGGGAGACTGACAAACCCATTGTTTATAACTATCAGGAATTTATAACCGCCTTCCGTAGAGTGTTTGATCCCCCTGGTCGTAAAAAAAAAATGCCGCCAAGTCCTTGTTACGCCTGCGCCAGGGTACTAAATCCCTGGGTGATTACGCACTAGAGTTTAGATCCTTGGCTTCTGAGTTGAACTGGAATAATGAGGCTTTGGTAGCAGTTTTTTCAGAGGGTTTAAATGATGAGCTCCAGAACGAAGTAGCGGCCAGAGATCTTCCGGAAGATCTGGAGGATTTGATCACCTACTTGTCCTTTATAGATGAACGCATTCGCCATCGTAAAAATACCAAAGATAGAGCTAAAAGACTGCCTCTTAGGATACCTCCCCGGTTCCCTTTACCTGCGCTCCCAGAGCCACCTTCTCCTCCTGAGCCCATGCAGTTAGATAGCACTAAACTCCCTGAAGCTGAAAAACAACGTCACCGACGTGAGGGATTGTGTTTGTATTCTGGATTAGGGGGTCATTTGCTTAAGGGTTGTCCCAAACGCCCTCAGGGTCCTTCGGGAAACTCGCATGCCTAAGTGCCCCTTGGGGACAGCTCTTAGGTACTTTTCCTTCGTCCCCTAAACTTGAAAATAGACTCTGGGTTCCGGTTACTCTATTTTGGGAGAGTTCCCGTAGCCCGGTGCATCTCTATGCCCTGGTTGACTCTGGTGCTGCCGATAACTTTATTGATCTCTTGCAAACATGCAATTCCTCTTGTTGAGAAAGAAACACCTTTACTTGTACAAGCCATAGATGGCAGACCACTTGAAACCCCTTTTGTCCTTTTTGAAACTCAGAACATTTCTGTTGGGATAGGATTATGTCATAAAGAAAAAAAAATTTCCATGCCATTTCGTCACCTTCCTATCCCATTGTACTTGGGTACCCGTGGTTAACTCGTCATAACCCTGTAATCGATTGGCGAGCTCGTCAAATCGCTAAGTGGGATAAAGATTGCATGTTCTCTTGTGTTGAGGTCCCCTTATCCGTCAACACCTTAAATGTACCCACGGCTCCTCCTCTGACCATGACTATACCTCCTCCATACTCAGATTTGGCCCCTGTGTTTGATAAGAAAGAGGCTGATAATTACCCCCACATCGTCCGTACGATTGCACTATCGACCTTCTCCCAGGTACCGTTCCTCCCCGAGGGGTAGTCTATCCGTTTCTGAGAAGGAGCATAGAGTATTGGAGGAGTATATCACTGATTCCCTTAACAAAGGGTTTATTCGCCCCTCTTCCTCTCCAGCTGGAACAGGATTCTTCTTTGTTCAGAAGAAAGAGGGAGACCTCAGACCTTGCATAGATTTTCGTGGGTTAAACAAAATAACGTAAAAAATGCCTACCCTATCCCACTCATCCCTGAGTTGTTTGATCGCCTGAAATATTCCAAAATATTCTCCAAGTTGGACCTTAGAGGGGCCTATAACTTGATTTGCATCAGACAAGGGGATGAGTGGAAAACTGCATTCAATACTAGATTAGGGCACTATGAATACCTGGTTATGTCCCTTGGTCTATGCAACGCTCCAGCAGTTTTCCAGGCATTATTTAATGATGTTTTATGGGAATACACTACTTGTTTTGTTGTTGTGTATCTTGATGATGTCTTGATACATTCTCCTGACCTGAAAACCCACCACCAACATGTACGACTTGTCTTGTCTAAACTGTTGTCCAACGGCCTGTATTGCAAACTTGATAAATGTTTGTTTGACGTACAACAAGTACAATTTTTAGGCTATGTGATCTCCTCTTCCGGCTTTATGATGGACCCTAAGAAACTAGACACAATCGTTCATTGGCCTCTTCCCAAGGGCCTCAAGGCCATTCAAAGATTTATAGGTTTCTCTAACTATTATAGAAGGTTTATCAAGGGTTTCTCGTCCATCATAGCACCTATGACAGCTTTAACTAAAAAGGGAACTGACACACAGAATTGGCCTTCCAATGCATTAGAGGCTTTTGGAAAATTAAAAGCAGCTTTGTCCACCGCACCCATCCTTCATCACCCTGATCCAACCAGACCCTTCGTATTAGAAGTGGACGCCTCAGAGACTGGGGTGGGAGCTGTGTTGTCCCAACGTCCAGCTGACGACAAACCTATGCTACCTTGCGGTTTCTTCTCTAGAAAGTTGTCACTTACTGAGACCCGCTATGACATCAGAGACAGGGAACTTTTGGCAATCATACTTGCCCTGAAGGAGTGGCATCACCTCTTAGAGGGTTCCAATTGTCCGTTCTCTATACTCACAGACCATAAGAATTTGGCCTACCTGTCTGAAGCAAAGAGATTGAACCCCAGACAAGCTCGGTGGGCTCTCTTTCTTACCCAATTTGATTTTGTCATTTCATACAGACCCGGGTCAAAAAATGTTAAGGCTGATGCACTCTCCAGACAACACGAACCTCTGTCTACTGAAATTCCAGTACCAGTTCCCATAGTACCCGAGGAGAAAATCCTAGCCTCTCTGAGTACGCAGATCGATTCACCACTATGGAATCTATTACTATCGAAACAGTCTCTAGCACCTCCGTCTAAACCACCCGATAAACTATTTGTTCCTCCTGAAGAGGTTCTCACAGTCTTACGACCGTTTCATGAATCTAGATTTGCTGGTCATTTTGGAGTAGAGAAGACTCTGACTCTAATTAAAAGAAACCTTTGGTGGTCTACGCTTGCTAAAGATGTAAAAGAGTATGTTACTACCTGTTCAGTGTGTACCCGTTCTAAGTCTTCCCGTCTTAGACCTACTGGTCTTCTCCAGCCTCTACCTGTTCCTGAACGTCCCTGGTCCCATTTAGCAATGGACTTCTTGGTGGAACTACCCCCTTCGTTTGGCCATACGGTCATTTTTGTCATTGTCGATCGTTTCTCCAAAATGGCACATTTTATTCCGTTAAAGAAACTCCCCTCTTCTAACGAGCTGGTACACATATTTACTAAAGAGATATTTAGACTACATGGTGTCCCAAATATTATCGTCTCAGATCGTGGTTCACAATTTATATCTAAATTTTGGAGAGGCTTCTGTCAACAATTAGGTGTCAAGGTTTCCTTTTCCTCTGCTTATCACCCGCAGACTAACGGATTAGCCAAAAGAACAAATCAGACACTGGAGACTTATTTAAGATGTTTTATTTCTGATGCACAGGATGATTGGGTCACTCTATTGCCATGGGCGGAGTTTGCATACAATAATGCCACGTCTCAGTCGACTAACTATTCCGCATTTGAAGTAGTCACTGGTATGCACCCCACCGTTTTTCCATCCTCGTTTGTGCCTCAGGATATTCCAGCCTTAGAGGACCACCTCTGTGGTCTGCGTTTGATTTGGGAGAAGACCAAATTGAATCTCGAATATGCTTCTTTGGCCCAGAAGCGTTCTGCTGACCTCAAACGCAGACCTCCACTGGTCTATCATGTAGGGGACAGAGTGTGGCTCAGCACACGTCACATCAGGTTGAAGGTCCCTTCTATGAAATTTGCACCCCGGTTCATAGGACCTTATAAAATTCTTAGGTGTATTAATTCCGTCTCATACTCTCTGCAGTTGCCTGCATCCCTTCGTATTCCTAACACCTTTCATGTGTCCTTACTGAAACCCCTCCTGTGCAATCGTTTTACCCATCCCGACTCTCTCCCTCCTCCTCCTGTTTTGGTAGACGGGAACCCCGAATTTGAAATTGAATCCATTCTAGATTCCCGTCGTTCTCGGGGCAGGTTGCAGTATCTGGTTCATTGGAAGGGTTATGGTCCCGCGGATAGTACGTAGGTCTCCCTTCACGACATTCATGCTCCTCGTTTGTTGTCCGCTTTTCATTGCCGTTTTCCTACCAAGTCGGCTCCCAACCGCCCGGTGGGAGTTCCTCAAGTAGGGGGTGCTGTCAGACCTCGGAGGCTGGCACGGCTCCGGCATCCCTCCCTGCGGTCTCGGGGTCTGCGTCTTCCCTGCAGCCCTTCCTCGCGCCCTATGTGCGCGTGCTGCCGGCTCCAATGGCTTTAAGCTACTGCTGGTGGCGAGCCGCGCGTGACATCATCACGCCTCCACCGTGGGTCTCCCTGCATCATGTGACCCTGATGGCCAATCAGATTGCAGGGCGCGATATTTAACCACTTGGCTGCTATGGACACGCTCAGCGTGTCCAGCCAAGTGGTTCTCCTGTGCTACGGACGCGCTCAGCGCGTCCGAGCACAGGAGGCAGCAATCCGCCGGATTCCGGCGGATTGCTGCGCCCCCCAGTGCGGGCTGACATCTTGGATGTCAGCCCAGCACTCGGGAGCCCGGCAGGGACATTAGATGTCATCGTGGCGACGCGATGACATCTAATTCAGGCGCCCCCCCGCATGTGCGGAGGAGGCGCCTGAAAGGGAGGGGGGAGGTCCTTCGGACCTCTCTCCCTCCCGATCGCCGGGGAGCAGGGGGTTAAGACAGGCACCGCTTGGAAGGGCACAGCCTGCCCTTCCAAACGGTGGCTGTCATTAACCCCTGGGGAGCTGGATCACGAATCGGCGCTGAAAAGCGCCGGTTCGTGATCCTTTCCCGGAGCTGGCCGACATCTTGGATGTCGGCCAAGCCTCCGGGAACTCCCTGAGGACTGGCGTCATCGTGCATAGCACGATGACGCCAGTCCTGGAGTTAACCCCTAGCTGCCACCAACGGTGGAGATAGGGGGTTCCAATGAACCCCCTATCTCCCGATCCGTGGCAGCTAGGGGTTACAGTTTGGTACTGTTGGATCGGCCAGAGCATGGCCGTTCCAACGATACCAAACACGACTGTGAAAAAAGTTTTTTAAAAAAATTTAAAATTAAAAATAAAAATAAAAAATATTTAAAAAAGAATTATAAAAATAAAATAACAAGTTTTTTTTTTTTGTTTGTTAATGCAGCAATATTGTTCCCATTTCAATTATAATGTGAACAATGATGCTGCACTAACGATTTTTGTATGCGGTGCGTTTGTTAAAATGTTAAAAATCGCGTAATTTCCCCCCAAAAATATGTAACGAGACCCCATCTCTAATTTTTTAACAAGCGCACCCCATACAAAATATAACTGCAATTGCTCGCATGTTAAAATGTGAAAAAAATACACTTTACACGTTGTAAATTATTGAAAATTCATATTTTATTGCATTTTTTGTTATAATATACAGACAGGTCATGACGTATACATATAATAATGACATATTATTAATCTGCCGAGTCTGACGGAAAGAATGATATATAATATGTCTGGGTCATATACTAAAATAAGCCTTCAAAATGCATTTAAACATGATGAGCAAAACCGGTAAATATGACCTCAGCACAGAGGCGTGAAACGCCTCAGCAGCGAAAGGGTTAAAAGTGATTTTTGCCTTTTCTCATTGCCCTTTCGTGGCTTTGTTTGTCTAACCCTAAGTGCTTGCTTCTTTAACCTCTGATTGACTTTCTGTGTATGACCTGGCTTCTGGATATCGAACTGTGTACCTCTATTTTGACCTTGTATACTGCTGTATTCCTACAACCTAGGATTGGGTTAGACCCCTCTGGTACTCCGTACTTTCCTGCCTCCATAACAGCCACTCTAAGGACTGGTTTCTGTCCTCCTTGCCTACTATCCCTGCCTTATAGGTTCACCTTTCGCTATTGCGAAATCCAGCCACCTCAAGGACTGGTATCGCAACTAAGTTTAGAGTCTCCTATTATTACGTATAGGGCTGACTGCAGTAACCCTTGGATACGTGTGCCTGCCTGACAGTATGTAAGAACATATCCCTGATGGTACAGGGACACTCAACACACACTGACCACTTTAGCTTTCTAAAGTGGTCAGGCTGCATGGAGTGCCCCCCTCTTCTGCCCTGTTTGCCTGATATTCTTGTGAGAAGTAGGGATGAGCCGAACACTCCCCGAGTTCGGTTCGAGTCCGAACCGAACTTCCCATTTGTTCGGGACCGAACCCGAACCCCCATGCAAGTCAATGGGGCTGAAAATTGGTTTTTTTAGAGTGCCCTCCAATAGGGCATATATGCTACATATTTGCCATAAAAGGTGTATGGGGGTCCAGGTAGTGCCCTGGGGGACAGGAAACAAGGACAAAAAGTTTTTAAAAAAACATTTTGAAAGGGACAGTGAGTTTTCCATGAAATAAGGGTTAAAAATAAAAACGAAAAATTATTTCAAATATTGTGCCTAGGAGGTCCCCATAACCTGCCCGTGAAGTGGCAGATTTCTAGGATGTATAGAAACACTTAAAAACAAAAAAATGACGTTTCATATGACGGTAAATGCTTTTCCTTTAATCTATCCATAAACAACTGCTTGGGCGGCAGCCTGTATGAAAAGACATTTTAGGAAGCGCAGAAAAAGTTTAGTGTTTTTTTTGGCTAAATTATTGTGAAACTTATGCAGGCTTTGGATGAAAGTAACAATAGGTGCTTTAAAATTGGTCTTTTAGCGTCGGCAACAGTGCCGTCACACCGTAACCTCTCTGAGGATATGAATCTGATACAGGCGTCAATGGCAGTGCACCCAGATATTGTGCCTTTAGTGCCAGGCATGCAAGTACTATCATACAGTAACCCCTCTGTGGTATTGTGGAAGAGTGCAGTGGTGGACCATGTGGTCCTATATTGAAAAGTGTTTTTTTTCATCTGTTAATGGGCGTCAGTGCACCCAGATATTGTGCCTTTAATGCCAGGCCATCAAGTATCATCATACAGTAACCCCTCTGTAGTATTGTGGAAGAAAGCAGGGGTGGACCATGTGGTCCTATATTGAAAAGTGTTTTTTTTATCTGTTAATGGGCGTCAGTGCACCCAGATATTGTGCCTTTAATACCAGGTCATCAAGTATCATCATACAGTAACCCCTCTGTGGTATTGTGGAAGAATGCAGGGATGGACCATGTGGTCCTATATTGAAAAGATATGATTCTGGTCAAGGCCTCAGTGCACCCAGATATTGCGCTTTTGGTGCCAGGCCTGCAAGTGCCATCATAATACAGTAACCCCTCTGTGGTATTGTGGAAGAGTGCATGGGTGGAACATGTGGTCCTATATTGAAAAGTGTTTTTTTGATCTGGTAATGGGCGTCAGTGCACCCAGATATTGTGCCTTTAATGCCAGCCCATCAAGTATCATCATACAGTAACCCCTCTGTAGTATTGTGGAAGAGTGCAGGGGTGGAGCATGTGGTCCTATATTGAAAAGTGTTTTTTTTATCTGCTAATGGGCGTCAGTGCACCCAGATATTGTGCTTTTAATGCCAGCCCATCAAGTATCATCATACATTAACCCCTCTGTAGTATTGTGGAAGAGTGCAGGGGTGGACCATGTGGTCCTATATTGAAAAGTGTTTTTTTATCTGTTAATGGGCGTCAGTGCACCCAGATATTGTGCATTTGGTGCAAGACTACCAGGCCAGCAAGTATCATCATATAGTAACCCCTCTGTGGTATTGTGGAACCCTGCGGTTCAAAAAAATAAAATGATATAAATCTGGCACAGGCGTCAGTGCAGCCAAATATTGTGCCTTTCATGGCAGAAAGTGCCTTCACACCGTAACCCTTTTGTGGTATTGTGGAAGAGTTCAGTGCTGGAGGTTTTGTGAATGCTGAAGAGGACATCCCCTATCTATTCCATTACTTCAGCATCAGGGGATTGATAGCTGCTGATCCAGGACTGATTCATTTTTATAAATGTCAGCCGGTCTACAGAGTCGGTGGACAGACGCACTCTTTTGTCTGTGACAAAACCTCCAGCAGCACTGAACGTCCTTTCGGAAAGCATGCTAGATGAAGGGAAACCTAGTAGCTGCATAGCATATTGGCTAAGTTCTGGCCAGTGATCCAATCTCAACACCCAGTAAGCCAGTGGATCATCTGCTGGAAAGGTATCCAGGTCTGCCCTTGCCCCTAGGTAGTCCTGCACCATATGGTGAAGACGCTGGCAATGGGTGCCTACATTTGACGTCCCTGGGCGTCGAGGACTAAAAAAATTTAAAAAAGCATCAGTCAAGCGGCCCTGGCCTTCACCACTATTCCTCTGATCACCCGCAGCCTCAGAAGCACGTGTGTCAGTACTTGGTAATCTACCAGTGCCTGGAAAGGTGTTACACAAGTGTCGCTTTAGAGCGTCCTCAAGTTTTGTCATCCTGTGCTCCCTCTGTGCGGGCAGAATGAGCTCTGCAACTTTTCCCCTTGTATCGTGGATCAAGAAGGGTTGCCAACCAGTAATGATCCCTCTCCTTGATAGCACGAATCCTGGGGTCCTTTAGCAGGCTTTGCATCATTAGGGAGCCCATGCAGCGTAGGTTGGAGGTGGCATTAGCTGCCGAGTCTTCCTGGTCAATGAGGATGACCGTATCATGCACTTCCTCCTCCCATCCACGCACAAGCCCTTCTGTTTCTGGGCACACAAAACCCTGCCTTGAAGAATCCCCACCTTCAATGCCACCACTACTTAAATATTCCTCCTCCTCCTCATCCTCCTCCTGTCTGATCTGAGTAGGACCCCCTGGAATGCTGTCTGCGGAAAGACTGGGGCCTTGAGAGCTAGGGAAGGCCTCCTCTTCCTCCCACTGCTCTGCCTCTAGAGCCACATCTATAAAATTCCCCGCAGAGTGTGCTCCAGCAGGAACAATAAAGGAATTGTGTCACTGATGCATGCACTGTCCCTGCTCACCATCCTCGTTGCCTCCTCAAATGGTGAAAGTACAGTGCATGCATCCTTGATCATCAGCCACTGCGGGGGGGAAAAAAACCAAGTTGACCTGAACCTGTCCTTGTGCCATACTCACACAGGTACTCGTTGATGGCCCTCTGCTGCTTGTGCAGACGCTGCAGCATTGCTAATGTCGAGTTCTACCTGGTTGGCATGTCACAGATCAGACGGTTTGTGGGAAGGTGGGATTCTCTTTGAATTTCTGCCAGGCGAACGCTTGCTGGAAATGACCGTCTGAAGTGGCTGCAGACTTTTCTGGCCTGGATGAGAAGCTCTGGCAGCCCTGGGTACTTGGTTAGGAAACGCTGTACCAGCAGATATAGGACGTGTGCTAGGCATGGTACATGCGTCAATTTACCCTTGCGTAGGGCGGAGAGAAGGTTGCTGCCATTATCGCAGATGATTATTCCCAGCTCAAGCTGGTGTGGTGTTAACCATCTCTGCACCTGGCCCTGCAGAACTGACAAAATTTCTGACCCGGTGTGGCTCCTGTCCCCTAAACAAACCAGCTCAAGCACAGTATGGCATCTTTTTGCTTGAGTCATTGCGTAGACCCTGTCAGACGTCGGATTAACTGCCACTTTGCCAGAGACAGAGAAGGAGGAGGAGGAGGAGGAGGAAGAGGTGGTGGTGGTGGAGCAGACAGACCTCATACAAGCAGCTTTCTGGAGGCGTGCTGGATGAACAAGCTCCAGCACAGAGCCCCATCTTGGATCCCTCCCAGCTGCAATCAGAGTTACCCAGTGTGCCGTGAAGGAAATGTAATGACCCTGTCCATGCTTGCTGGACCACGTGTCTAAAGTCACATGCACCTTGCTGCTGACTGACTTTCCCAATGACTCGATAACATTGTCTTCCACGTGCTGGCATAGTGCTGGAATGGCCTTGCGTGAAAAGTAATGGCGTTTTGGAACCTGCCACTGTGGTACAGCACATTCAGCAAATTCACGGAAGGGAGCAGAGTCCACCAGCTGGAAAGGCAGAAGCTGCAATGCGTGTAATTTTGCTAAGCTGGCATTTAGACGCTGTGCTTGGGGATGGTTGGGACTATATTTTTTCTTTCGCTGCAGCAGCTGTGGCAACGTAATCTGACTGTGTAAATCTTCAGCTACTGGGATGATGTCACATTGTGAGGAAGGACCTGCTGGTACATCCATTACTGTAGCATCATCCCTGTCGGTGGAGGTTGTAGGCAATTGCATGGCAGGACATACAGTGTGGGTAGAGACAGATGAGGAGGAGGAGGACCTACGCAAAGTTTTGCACCAACGGGATGTGTGGCACTTGTTCATATGTCGCCTCAAGCACGTGGTACCCAAGTGTCCGGTGTTTATCCCACGCTTCAGCCTCCTCTGACATAGATTACAAATAGCAATGGTGGGGTCTGCTGCACATTTCTTAAAGAACTCCCAGACAGCAGAGTTCCTGCATGTGTTCTTTGAGACAACAGCGCTCTGCACTGGAGCAGCTCTGACATGTGATGCCTTGGACTGGCTAGTGCTACGGTTGGTCACAGAGGATGTTGTGCATCGTGTTTGCTGTGCCTCCTCTTCCTCCCCCTCCTCCTCACTTGATTCCTCAGTTCCATCTGGCACCCAGGTTGAGTCAGTGACCTCATCTTCAATGTCATCTTCACCCCCTATCTCCTCGTCACTGGAGCCAACTTGGCAGTATGCTGCAGCTGCTGGGGCAACATGAGTGCCAATTATTTGTGTGTCATCACTGGCACCCCCTTCCTCTAGGTTGATTATACTCCCTTGCTCAACCTCAGAGATTGAATCAGAGCACTGTACTTGCTGCGCATCCTCAAGCAGCATGTCACTCTCATTGTAGTCAAACAATTCAGCTGACTCCTCCGTGTGTGATAGCGAGGCTACGGCAGGAGTAGCTGTGGACATGGAGGCTGCATTAGATGCTTTGGCAGCTGTGGTGGACTGTAAAGCACTAGAAGCCTATCTGGCAGAGGACTCGGAGGATGAGGATGGCCTGGTTAGCCAATCCACCAAGTCCTCTGTATGTTGCTGCTTAAGACGGCCAGCACCAGTTAGAAAAGACAAGCGTGCCCCTGCAGAGGATGCACCACGTCCACCACGACCAGAGACACAGCCTCCCGACACAGGGGCTGCTTGCCCTCTTATCTGTGTCTGGGAGCGTCTGCCTGTCCTTTTTGTTCTTTCAGACATGGTGAGTGATATATAGATTAATATATACAGAACTCTGATTCAACTCTGAAATAAAGATTTAAATAACTCTGGTATAACTCAGTGAGAAACACTGATAGCTGGCAGCCAGTGACAAGAGACAGATCACCTTAATTCCCAAGTGATTTAAAGAAATTAGTGAGCCCCAAAAAAACTTGCTGGCTGTGTGACGAGACACAGAAGATCACCTTGATTCACAAGTGTTTTAAAGAAATTAGTGAGCCCCAAAATACAGCGTGGTACTGTTTGTATGACGAGACACAGATCACCTTAATTCCCAAGTGTTTTAAAGAAATTAGTGAGCCCCAAAATACAGTGTGGTACTGTTTGTATGACGAGACACAGATCACCTTAATTCCCAAGTGTTTTAAAGAAATTAGTGAGCCCCAAAATACAGTGTGGTACTGTTTGTATGACGAGACACAGATCACCTTAATTCCCAAGTGTTTTAAAGAAATTAGTGAGCCCCAAAATACAGCATGGTACTGTTTGTTTCACGAGACACAAATCACCTTAATTCCGAAGTGCTTTAAAGAAATTAGTGAGCCCCAAAAAAACTTGCTGGCTGTGTGACAAGACACAGAAGATCACCTTGATTCACAAGTGTTTTAAAGAAAATAGTGAGCCCCAAAATACAGCGTGGTACTGTTTGTATGACGAGACACAGATCACCTTAATTCCCAAGTGTTTTAAAGAAATTAGTGAGCCCCAAAATACAGCATGGTACTGTTTGTATGACAAGACACAGATCACCTTAATTCCCAAGTGTTTTAAAGAAATTAGTGAGCATGACTCCTCCCTGGTACACAAATCGCAAGGTCCAGAAAGACATGAGTGGATGAGTTTGGTGTGGAAGAACTTGACTGGACGCACAGAGTCCTGACCTCAACCCCATCCAACAACCTTGGGATGAACTTGAATGGAGATTGTGAACCAGGCCTTCTCGTCTGACATCAGTGCCTGACCTCTCAAATGCTCTACTGGATGAATGGGTGAAAATCCCCACAGAAAAACCCCAAAATCTTGTGGAAAGCTTTCCCAGAAAAGCGGAAACTGTTATCTCTGCAAAGGAAGGGACCAACTCTATATGAATGTCTATGGATTTCCAATGCCATGTCATAAAAAGTCCCTGTTAATGTAATGGCCATGAGTCCCACTACATTTGTCCATATAGTGTATATAAGGTGAAACATGGAAGCACACAAAGTACCAAGCTTGAAATTATTCCGACATTAAGGAAAATTATGTTTTATAAAAATCATTTCTAGGTTTTTTTCTTTTCCAGACTTGTGAATTTGTTTTTGAATGAACTGAGATACATCTGAATTTTATCCGATTCATTGTTTTGTCCAAATCACATTCGTTCATTAAATATTCATTCAATAGATTTGTATATCAATTTAATTAATATTACAGCAATGCAGGCAAAAGCAGCACAATGAAGGGGACAGCCCCCCCCCCAAGTATTATATGCTGGATATGTTATTTTTAATGAAATTTGGACCAACCAAACATCTGTTTGAGTAAAATTTATTCCATGCTATCTTTGCAAAAAACAATGACTGAATTGATTAAGGCAAACCTATTTTTTTTGCTATGGACAAATCTAATGAGCGTTTTCCAGGCTGCCATCAGAGACATTATGTGGCCCCTTTTGTTATCAACTGATTGGCAGGGTCATATTAAGATCTCTATGGAAAGAAAAAAACACACACTGAATCACTTAATTTATTAATGAAGATAGGATCTTCCCTCTGCCGGCTCCCGGTAACCAGTAAGCAGTATACAATAAGAAGGTGGTAGAGGGTAATCCTACAACGAATTAAAATCACTTAGAGGTGCATGTTAAATGAACAAATAGTATTTGAATCAATTCACGCACATTAAAAAACAAGATCGTTATCACCATTCCATGGGTGCCTAGGACCTGGGGTATGATTTCCTCCACAGCCGGTGCACTTCAGGAACAATCAGCCAAGACCAAAGTTTCTCCAGTGAAAGGATTTTATTAATAAAAATAAAAATAAGACTGCTCACGCTCTACGCGTTTCGTCAAAAGACTTCATCAGGAGCAATATGTGCATTCATAAGTACATGGTTAAAAAATAAAAGTGTATAGAAATCAATTCTGAACATCGCCATTTTATAATCACATTCATTAACATAATTGGTCAATTAAACCCCAAACAGCCCTCCCTTATTCATCACAATCACGTCAGTCTCGTTCCCGTGGTGTTTTCTCCCTCGACCGAAAACATGGCGCTCGGGATCCCACTTCCTCCACGGCGTCTGCCCGCCTATTTCCTCGATGACGTATTTGTCATGCGACGCCTTTAATTTAACAGCGCATCTATGTCACAGCATTTTTCTCTAGAAGACCCAGCGTGTATTTTCTTTGTATTCTTCTTGCGCTTGCACAGGTGTCAATGTTTTCTTACCAGACTGGGAAGACTGAATAGTCATCTTTTATTCCATTTTACTTCTAAAATCTCCTAATAAAGACAAAAACATATATTTCCCCGATATACAGGTTTTATGTCAATAATAACAGATCTCTATGGGCCTGGAGCTGAATTTTTTGATGGGCTTTTTTTTGGAATTTAGTGAGATAAAAACATATTTTAGGTTATTTAACCCTTTCCATGTGGAGGACGCACTCAGTGTGTCCTGCTGCATGGCCAATTCGCTGCGGAGAGCGCATCCTCTCTTTGCAGCGGCGATCGGCCGGGATTCCGGTCAATCGCTGTGCCCCCCGGTGCAGGCTGACATCCAGTGGGGTATTTTGGCCTAGGCCAACAAGGCCTAGGCCTAGGACGGCACTTTCCAGGGGGCGGCGGCGGCCCGCACTGATGGCCCCACCCCTAAAAAAAATAAAATTCAAGAGAGCTACTGAATGAAAATGTCTGGAATTTACATATAAGATCCTATGATTGATAATAAAAAGTTCTGTTACAGAAAAAAGAAAAAGCGCTATTAAAAAAAAAGGGGGGATTTTGCTGAAAAATTACTAAAGGGTACTAAAAAAAAATCAAAGACTTTTTACTGCAGATTAAAATAATAAATGGTTTATTAGATATTGCATAAAAACGGGAATATTTTTAACATTGAAACCTATGGGGTTCGCCTGAATAATCCTGCTGATTGAAACCACCGAACATCAGGGCATTTCACTGCCATTTGGTGTTCTCTGAATAGATTACCCATTACTTCTCTATGGGGATTTGCAATGCCTTCAAACAGCACCGTACTTGATGGCAGTTCACCAAACTTGTGTGTGAGCATATCACAGAGCAGTGGTGTACTTAGGGGAGTGGCGGAGAGCGGGCCGCCCCAGGTACCAGTGATTATTTGAGTGTCATTAGGGGGTACTAGGAGGTGCCACTGTCACTGTGTGTCAGCTTTGAGCTGTGTTCTCAAACAACAAGCAGCGGAGCAGGGCGTTTGCATACGGAATAAAATCGAATAGAATAAAAATCCCCCTCTCCTCCCTCCATAGCTCCTCCCCTGCCCCGCAGCAGCTCTAGGAGAGGGGAGGGGGATGTGATTTGTGTGCAGAGAGAGAAGATGACAGTAAATGGCAGGTAAAAGGGGGGGTATCAGCAGAATATGAAGCCCTGTCTGCTTACTGCTGTTTAAAGTGGACCTTTCCTTAACCAGCACTGCAGTGATAGAAATTTGTCATTGAGCTGCCTGGCTCCTGGTGAGGCTGCGTGCGTGCAGGTCACGTGGTCCGGCCAGTCAGGTGGTACTGAGTTTACTTATTTTTTTCTGTTCCACCTGACTGGCTGAACCACGTGACACGCACGCAGCTGCCCGCCCTTTCATTAACACGGACTCTCACTCTATTCTGGACTGAACACCCACCGGAAGGGAATAAAAGCCACGGTGCACCCTCTGGCAGTGGCACCCCACTGCTGACAAGATGGCTCCATGCACAGACACAGCCGCGATCCTGAGTCCATACACAGTCCCTGCTGACTCTGCACACAGCCCTACCGCAGACGGAGGCCGGTAAATATAGAATAAATAATTGCTGTGTGCTCATATTCACTCGGTTTGCTGGGAGTCTTATTGCAGTGGATTCTGATGCACTCATACACACTGCACATTGCATTGCTGGGAGTTTTATTGCTGTGGATTTTGATACGCTGACGCACATACCGCACATTGCATTGCTGGGAGTTTTATTGCTGTGGATTCTGATACACTCATACACACTGCACATTGCATTGCTGGGAGCTTTATTGCTGTGGATTCTGTGATACACACTGCATATTACTGTGAGTTTTATTGCCCTGGAACTCTGGGATACGCTCATACACATTGCACATTACTGTGAGTTTTATTGCTGTGCAGTTCTGATATGCTCATACACAGTGCCCATTTCTGTGGATTTTATTGTTCAACCAATTAGAGCGGCTGTGATCCAGTATACTGGACAAGCGTGGCTGTTCTTTGTAAAAATGCTTGAATTTAAACATTTCATAATTTTATTTATCGCAATAGGTACATTTGAAATGGTATACAAAATATACAAGTAGGCACTTGGTATCCACTTTTAATATAAAGAGAGAGGAAAAGGCGGAGCTCTAAGAGGAAAAGGTGGAGCTTAAAGAGGAAGGGTGGGGATTAACCAGGAAGAGGTGTGCCCTTGACAGGAAGGGCTGTGTCAAATTTAAATTAGGGGGTGCACGAGTTTAGTCAGGCCTAGGGCAGCACAAAACCTAAATACACCACTGCTGACATCCTTGATGTCAGCCCAACATCCGGGACCGTCGCGGGCACCAATAGATGTCATTGCGGCAGCGCGATGACATCTATTGCAGGTGCTCCCCGCGAGTGCGGAGGAGGTGCCTGAAAGGGAGGGGGGATCAAAGCCAGATATGGTTTGGAAGGGCACAGCCTGCCCTTCCAAACGGTGCCTGGATTTAACCCCTTGGGTGCTGGATCACGATTCAGCGCTGAAAAGCACCGGATCGTGATCCTCTCCCGGAGCTGGCCGACATCTTGGTTGTTGGCCAAGCTTCCGGGAGCTCCCCCTGACGACTGGCGTCATCGTGCATTGGAGTTAAGGCTAGGGTCAGACTAACGCATTTTTCACGTTGTCCGTGAAAATGTGCGTTCGAAGAATGGACGTATTTTTTCACGGAATACGCAATAGCGGTCATACTATGCGCAGTTTCATCCGTGATTTTGTACGGATCATCAATAAAACACTTCTTGCATCTGGACGTTATGTTGGCCGGACATTAGCAGCGTCTGATGTCTCCAATTCACGCACACACGCCGCTAGCGGACGCAGCGCACTCTGTACGTCAGTACTAGTGGTTTAACGTTCTCGAAAAAATGCGTTCATTTTCCACTTGCGTTGCGCAGCCGGACTTTTGTGCGACCGTACTACGTATATTGGCCGTCATTGCCTGGCATCTGCTGCTAGCACGGCCGTGATTAAGTGCGCCAGAACGCGCGTTCGCACTGCCTCAGTCTGACCCTAGCCTTACCCCTAGCTGCCACCAAAGATGGAGATATGGGTGTTCTGATCCGTGGCAGCTAGGAGTTAATGCTTGATATTGTTGGATCGGCCAGAGCATGGCCTTTCTAATGATACCAAACATGACCATGTAAAAAGTTATGAAAAAAATAAAATAAATAAAAATGTAAATAAAAAAATATTAACCCCTTAGTGACCGGGTGGTTTTACACAAATCCGTCTTTTAGTGACCGCTGCTGTTTTTACGTTTCTGCGCTGTTAGTGTTTAGGTCAAATTTTCCTCTTACTCGTTTATTCAACCCACACATATTATACACCCTTTTTCCCGCCATTAAATGGACTTTCTATAAATACCATTATTTCCATCATATCGAATAATTTACTATAAAAAAAAATATGAAATATGAGGAAAAAAATGGTAAAAACACACTTTTTTGTAATTTAATCCCCAAAATCTACAACCACCCAAAACGACCCCGGCTAAATAGGTTCAAAATTTTGTCCCGAGACTAGAAATACCCAATTTTTACATGCGTTTGCTTTTTAACCCCTTCACTGCTGAGACAGTTCACCTATGTGCGCTGCGCTCATTCTGACCATTTTGTGCTAATTATTTTTAGATGACAGCCTAGGTCCTATTTAATTAAACCCCCCCCAGACAAAAAAACTTTAAAAAAAAAACATTTTTTTATTTTATTAAATTTTTTTATAATTTTTTTTTATTTAATTTTTTTTTTTATTTTTTTTTTAAAACCAAACCTGGTCATGTTTGGTATCATTTGAAAGGCCATAATCAGGCCTTTCAAATGATGGCAAATATGACCATCTAGCTGCCATGGATCGGGAGATAAAGGGATCCTTAGATCTCCCTTATCTCTACATGGCAGCTAGAGGGTTAACTGGCCCACTGACATCCTCACACATATGGTGAGGTTGTCAGTGGGTGGGGGGGACCTGGAGGCTTGGCTGACATCCAAGATGTCAGCCCCCCTCCAGGTTTGAATCGCGTTTTGGCGCCAATTGGCGCCGCAACGTGGTCCGGCGGCGAAACGGTTAATGCCGTTAATGTGTTTTGGAGGATGGTGTTTTATGAATAACTAGTTGTAAAGCCTGCCCAGAGGGCAGTCTATTGTGGATATACTGCCCCAGCTCATGGATATACTGCCCCAGCTCATGGATATACTGCCCCAGCTCGTGGATACTGCCCCAGCTCGTGGATATACTGCCCCAGCTCGTGGATACTGCCCCAGCTCGTGGATACTGCCCCAGCACGTGGATATTGCCCCAGCACATGGATACTGCCCCAGCTCGTGGATATTGCCCCAGCACGTGGATACTGCCCCAGCTCGTGGATACTGCCCCAGCTCGTGGATACTGCCCCAGCTCGTGGATACTGCCCCCGCACGTGGATACTGCCCCCGCACGTGGATACTGCCCCAGCACATGGATATTTGCCCCCAGCTCATGGATTTGCCCCAGCACGTGGATACTGCCCCAGCACATGGATATTTGCCCCCAGCTCATGGATTTGCCCCAGCTCATGGATTTGCCCCAGGTCATGGATTTGCTCAGCTCATGGATTTGCCCCCAGCTTATGGATTTGCCCCAGGTCATGGATTTTCCCCAGGTCATGGATTTGCCCAGGTCATGGATTTGCCCAGCTCATGGATTTGCCCCCAGGTCATGGATATGGTCCCCCAGCTCGTGGATATGGCCCCCCCCAGCGCTCATACTTACCTGTCGAGCGGCGCCAGGGAAGTGAAGATTTCCCCGCTTCTGGTCTTTGAAGGACCCAAGCCGCGGTCACGTGACCGGGGCTTGGGTCCTTCAAAGCGGAAGCGAGGGAACTTTCCCTCCGCCGCTCGGGGGTAGGATGCGCGCGGCAGCCGGGTAGAGGCTGCGCCTCTACCCGGCTGCCGCGCGCATCCAACCCCCGAGCGGCGGAGGAAACTTTCCCTTCGCCGCTCGGGGGGTTGGATGCGCGCGGCAGCCGGGTAGAGGCTGCGAGCGCAGCCTCTACCCGGCTGCTGTGTGCATGTGTAACCGCCGCGGCGAGCCGGCAGCTGGCTCGTGCCGCGGCGGTTGCATGCGCGCGCAACCAACCGCCGCTGGTTGCGCGCGCATGCGCAGTAGGGTTTTGGCGACGGACAGCCAAAGCCTTACTCTTTTATAGTATAGATATGTCTATGTATAGCGTGGGAAATGAGAATCCATCGCTTTGGAACTAAAAATAAGTGCATAAAAAAAGCTTTTTGTCTTCTTTTGTTTTAGATTTTACATGGCCACGTTTCGTATCAATGCAAAGGCCAGACTCTGACCTGTCCAATGACACCTCCCTTCACCTTGTGTTGTGAGGTGTAAAGATTAGTGACACAGGGTTCCAAAGTCCCACTCAGTGCTCTTCGCTGCAGTGCGGCGGTTTAGGATTTTGATGTAACAATTCGGTGCCATCACCTCCACACTTGAGATGGCGAGTTAGTGCAGCATCATTGTTCTCTTTATAATCAAAAAGTGAAAAATATTGCTGTGTTAGAAAGAAAAAGAAAATAAATATTTATTATTTTATATTTAATGCTACATAAAACCAGGTCGTGTATGGTATCATTGGCAAGACCATGCTCTGCCCTTTCCAGTGACACCTCACATGAACCTGTAGCTGCTATGTAGTCGGAGATACAGCGGTCCAAATGCCCATCAATGCAGACATACAGGGTTATTCAAAGAGAATCGAAAAGTCACCGCACGTTCGGTGACGTTTCGTTCTCTTCAATTCGGTGCGATTTGGCGATCCCATTTCGGCGACCCTGCGGTGTATTCAGCAAGCACCACAGGGCCGTCGTAGTGCAAGAAAAGCCACCAAAAGCCTGCCTAACACTCACCGCAAAACCCAGGCGAATGCACACCGAAACGCGCAAAAACATCTGAATTAACCCCGCCGAAGAAACCCGAGCAGGAGCCGATCACAGAGCAGTGCAGCCGCTGGAAAAACCCGACACCGCAGACGAATGGAGTGGAAAAAAAAAAACAGTACGCTTGAATGTTTGAAAAGTGAAAAGCTGTTTGCAAACTAACTACTGAGCGAAAATGTCTGAAATTTACATATAAGGTGCAGGGAATGATAATAAAAAGGGCTGTTACAGGAAAAAGAAAAATCGTTTAACCACTTGGCTGCTATGGACGCGCTCAGCGCGTCCAGCCAAGTGGTTCTCCTGTGCTATGGACGCGCTGAGCGCGTCCATGCACAGGAGGCAGCAATCCGCCGGATTCCGGCGGATTGCTGGGCCCCCCGGTGCGGGCTGACATCTTGGATGTCAGCCTAGCACTCGGGACCCCCGTGGAGCAATTAGATGTCATCGCGGCGGCGCAATGACATCTAATTCAGGCGCCCCCCCACATGTGCGGAGGAGGCGCCTGAAAGGGAGGGGGGGAGGTCCTTCAGACCTCTCTCCCTCCCGATCGCCAGGGAGCAGGGGGTTAATCCAGGCACCGTTTGGAAGGGCACAGCCTGCCCTTCCAAACGGTGGCTGTCATTAACCCCTGGGGAGCCGGATCACGAATCGGCGCTGAAAAGCGCCGGTTCGTGATCCTTTCCCGGAGCTGGCCGACATCTTGGATGTCGGCCAAGCCTCCAGGAACTCACCCTGAGGACTGGCGTCATCGTGCATAGCACGATGACGCCAGTCCTGGAGTTAACCCCTAGCTGCCACCAATGATGGAGATAGGGGGTTCATTGGAACCCCCTATCTCCCGATCCGTGGCAGCTAGGGGTTAATATTTGATATCGTAGGATCGGCCAGAGCATGGCCTTTCCAACGATATCAAACATGATAATGAAAAAAGTTGTAAAAAAAAAAAGTATATATATTTCAAAAAATTCAAAAAAACAAAAAATAAACAAGTTTTTTGTTTGTTTTTGTTTTGTTAATGCAGCAATATTATTCCCATTTCAATTATAATGTGAACAATAATGCTGCACTAACGATTTTTGTATGCGGTGCGTTTGTTAAAAATAGCTAAATTTTCCCCAAAACAAAATGTAACGAGTCCCCATTTCTAATTTTTTTTAACAAGCGCACCCCATACAAAATATAACCGCAAACGATTGCATGTTAAAATGTGAAAAAAAACACTTTAGACATAATAAATTATTGAAAATTCTAATTTTATTGCATTTTTTGTTATAATATACAGACATGACATAACGTATACATATAATAATGACATATTATGAATCTGTGGAGTCTGCCGGAAAGAACGATATATAATATGTCTGGGTCATATATCAAAATATGGCTACAAAACGCGGTTAAACATGATGAGTGAAACCAGTAAAAATGACCTCAGCACAGAGGTGTGAAAAGCCTCAGCAGCGAAAGGGTTAAAAAAAAACCCTGGAAAATTATTTTTTTCTAAAAAAATCCCGAAAAATTCTTAAAAGATCCTAAAAAATCTATAAATAGAGACTTTTTACTGCAGAGTACTATAATCAACGGTTTATTAGATATTGAATTAAAATGGGAATTTTTTTAAGATTGAAGCCTATGGGATTCGCCTGAATAAACCTGTCGAATGAAGCAACCGAATGGCAGGGCATTTCGGCATCTTTTCACTGATGGTTTTTGTTCTCTGAATAGACAAAGCTTTGGGGATTTCATTGCCCTCGAACAGGCACTGAACAGGCACCGTATGTGCAGGCTATTCCCCAACATTCTGTGAATTGCCTGCTCTCTGAATTGCCGCATGGCCAAGAAAGGTAACCGAACGCTGTTTTTCATCGGTCGGTTACCTTTCAGCCCCAATTCAGATCTCTTTGAATAACCCTGATAGTTATCCTTTCTCTGGGCCTATTCTGGGGCATGGGCCTGGAGCTGTTGCTCCATCAGCCCCTATGTTAATCCGGCCCTGCTGATTGGGACCCCATTCCCTCAACTGCTCATTCCAGTAAACCTATGTAAAATAAAAAAAATTGCCTCCTCTTCTGCTTACCTTGTTACAGGTAGACATGAGCACAATGAAAAAATTGGTTTAATTTCGGATCAATTCGTTACGTTTTTTTTAATTCATTTTGTTATGTTACCGTGATTTGTATTGATTTGTTATTTCGTTTTGATTAGTTATTTCAGAATGGCGAAACAAATTAATTAATTACTCTTAGATTGGGGTTAAAAAATTAGGGTTAAAAGATACATAATCCCTCTGTGCTGCCTTTAGGGCAGAAATGTATATGTTGTGTTAGAATGCCATCTAGTGGCAGTTTATTTTTATAGCACCCTGGTATTCAGCCAGCCTTCCTAGAATCCTATAGGCTGGCTAGTCACATGTTTCCTTCCTCCAGCAAAATATTGTGGGAAGAAGAACCTCATTTTCCTTACCACAGGTGCAGAAAGACACACCTGGCAACCATCTCTCCTCTATGTGAAGCATAGTCGGTAAGGACTTTAGCTTAACGTTCCCTTAGCCATCCCACAGTTCCTACCAGCTTTAGAAGTATCAGATGTATTGTGTATTAGTTTCCTCTTACAGTGCAGCCACCTGCTTTTCATATGGTTGCAGCATGGCCTAGTGTTTTATATTGACACACCCTGTTTGTAATGTTATGTGTTACTGCTATATAAGTCTGTGTATACTCTGTAATTTACACTGTATTATTCCGCTTTTCCACAGTTTTACCTTTTTCTTTCGCTCAACAACGCACAGTCGCGCATCACGCATGCGTTGTAGTTGTGTTCCTACAACGAGTTAAAAAACATAAAGACTGTAAACCAGCCTCATTTATTCAACTCGTAGGAAAGGTTTAGCTGCCTGTTAAGCTCTGCATAGACTCCGGGAGTACGCCGAGTGGGGACAGAACTCCCCATGTCCTTGATGCAGAAATATGTTTCAACTGCAAGGACAGCAGCACCGTGGTGCTCTGGAGCAGAAAGTCCCCCTGTCCTCAGTGCTAAAATAAGTTTCAGCACCAAGGACAGCACTCGCCGAAAGCAGTCAGACCGAAGGAAAGAAAAAAAATGCTGTGTTTGGCAAAGATAAAAACCTTGTCTTTTTTTAAAAAAAAAAAAAAAAAAATAAAATATTTTGTAAAGTGTTATCTTACAAACCAGCAGAAAACAAGATAAGGGCCGCGCAGGGCCACTCATAGACATCCATAAGAACTCAGCGTAAGAGATATAACCAAGAAAAATCATAAACATTCAACAATTGTATACGTAAGAAAAAAAGCCCACAGGGTCAATATATGTCGTCGAGGTCAAATAAGAACAGGTCGCGCATGACCGAAATAAACTTTGTCTTTTTAAAATAATTTGGAATCCAAAAATTTCACCTAAAAAATACAAAAAATTACTAAAAGAATTCTAAAAATCAATAAATAAATAGACTTTTTGCTGCAAATGAAAAGAATAAACAGTTGAATAATATTTAATAAATATGGGGATTTTTTTTTACTTTAAAACCTATAGGATTCGCCTGTTTAAACCTGTCGAACGAAACCACCGAACATCAGGACATTTCACTGACATTTTGATGCTGTTCGCCATTCTCTGATTGATTAAGCATTACTGCTCTATGGGGAATCGCACTGAATGCCACCATAGCGCTGTCCATGGCCTGTGGTGCTGAATACAATAGATTCAGCACCACGGGCAAAGGACAGGAACGCGGTGCCGAATCTGATGCAGTCTAAGTGAAACGGTATAACAAATCAATTTGTGAAAACAAAATCAATTCATTATATACCGTTTCAGTTTCATCTGTTTGAATCGGACTAAATCGGACTAAATAGGTATAATATAATGTAAAAAAAGGGGGGTGATTTTTAGCCAAGAGTGTTCCTTTAAGAAGAAATGACAAACTTCCTTTGCTACATTGTTGAAATCAAACATTCTTTTGCCACAGTCGAAGGATGTCTAATGGCCTTACAGAAAGCGTGCACAGTGACCAGACGCTAATTTTCCTTCATTCGTGTTCTGTGGTTTCTGCAACCCACCTCCTCAGCAAGTGCAACTGCCAAATTTATCAAAACTAGGTCACCTAGATGAAGAAGTGTGTTCTGTGATCCTTAAAGAAGAAAGGGATGAATGGGCTACAAGATACAAATATTGCACGTACAGAGACAGATAAATGCATTTTAGACCGAGGAACGTGAGGGCATAATGACATAAAAGCAGATTGTTCAGTCGCATAATGTGTTTCTTTTCTTCTTGTGAGCCTATCACACTATTTCACATTTTAAGTGTAACCTCTTTTTTTCAGCAAAGAATAAGTATTAGTCATAGAGAGCAATGTTATACTCATAACTTAAACGGACATGCTACTCATCCTGGCCACTATATCCTCGTCTCCCCTCTCCCCTTTCCTGCAGCCCCGATCTGGCAGAAATGCAGGGTGACGAGGAGGAGGCTCCTTCACCCCATCTAGGGTCACCAGCAGCCGGGAATTTGAATTTCCCGGGTGCCGGGTAGTGATGAGCCAAACACCCCGGTGTTCGGTTCGCATTCGAACTCGAACAATTTCAAAAGTTCAAGTTCGAACACGAACCGAACTCAATGCAAGTCAATGGGAATCAAAAGTTCGATTTTTAGAGTGCCCTCCAAGAGGGCATATATGCAAGATATTTGCCATAAAAGGTGTATGGGGCTACGGGTAGTGCCCTGGGGAACAGGAAACAAGGACAAAAAGTTAAAAAAAATACGTTTTTAAAGGAACAGTGAGTTTCCCATGAAATAAAGGTTAAGAATAAAACAAAAAATTCCTTCAAATATCGTGCCTAGGAGGTCCTCATAACCTGCCCATGAAGTGGCGGATTTGTAGGATGTATAGAAACATTTATAAACAAAAAAATTACGTTTCAAATGACGGTAAATGGTTTTCCTTTAATCTATTCATAAACAACTGCTTGGGGTGGCAACCTGTATGAAAAGAGACGTTTTAGGACACGCAGAATAAGTTTAGTGATTTTTTGGGCTAAATTATGGTGAAACTTATGCAGGCTTTGGATGAAAGTAACAATAGGTGCTTTAAAATTGGGCCTTTAGTGTCGGCAACAGTGCCGTCACACCGTAACCCCCCTGTGGTATTGTGGAAGAGTGCAGGGTTTGACCCTGCGGTCAAATATTAAAATGATATGAAACTGTTACAGGCGTCAGTTGCACCCAAATATTTTGCCAATGGTGGCAGCAAGTGCCTTCACACCGTAACCCCTCTGAGGTATTGTGGAAGAGTGCAGTGGTGGAGGTTTTGGTAATGCAGAAGAGATCCCCGATCTATTCAGTTACATCAGCTGCTATAACAAAACCGGGTAAGCAATGTTTAGGCACTTGTACTGCGCTACTGTATATGGTGAGAATTGGCGCACACCAGTAGCAACAGGAAGCAAACAGAACAGGCAGGGAATACACAGAGAGAATAGTCAAATGGCAGGCAAAGTCGGCAACAGATCGGGTCCTCAGAACAAGCAGGGTTAGTAACAAGTATACAAACTGATTCGGTAAGCTAGCGATGCGGGAATAAAGGCTGAGACACACTGAGCGTGTAGCGACGCACAGCGTAGCAAAGCGAAGAGAAGCAAACATTTTGCAGGCTTGACTTCACTCCGCTCCGCCTCGCAGCGTGTCTACACTGCATTGCGTTTGTTTCTCACCGCACTGGACAGGAATCCACTAACTAAATTAAAATGTACACACAAAACCATTTTATTTTTACAAAGCACATGTTATGTAGGCAAAAAAAGGTTTCTACTCAATAAAATACATCAAAAATTACTGTTAATTTAATAGGAATAGTATAAAAATATAAAAAAAGTAACCCCTGATCATATATATTATAGGGACACGGAGCGCTGTGTATAGAGTAGGGATGCATTGATACCATACCACACACAGACATATACGTATATATCAACACGCAGACCTATATATACGTATATATCAACACGCAGATATATATATACACCCACCCACAGACTTCAGACCATATATACACATAAGCACATGGGGGAGTGGCATGTGGACAATCTCAACTAAATGCGCACCCTCCCCATTTGGCTGTTCCCTCCAGAAGAAATGTTGAACCCGACAGAGCAGAGAATATATATATTATCCTACTTTGTTTGCACTTTATGGACACTAAATATACCGACTGAGGAAGGCTTTTAGCCGAAACGCGTCTCGGTACAATTTGTCCAGGATTTTATTAATTCTAATAAATTCATTACCTATATATTTTTTGCATTCGCCACTTTTCCTTATCTCTCCACTTTTTTTGGACATCTGGATCAACTGCTGCTACACCAAAGAGGTTTGGGCTCCCACCTTAAGAGGACCCAAGGCGATACTCCTTGAGCCTGGAATTGAGAGGCTCTATAACTGGTGAGTGTGACTAATTGTAATTTAATCCTCCACTTGTATTGCACAGAGTTACGCTATGGGAGTGCCGTCTCCCGATCTTCTCTGCTTTATCTGTAACCACCATAGATGAAAGGAGGGACGTGCCACCCTATATTTGGCCGCAAGCTATTTTCCTTGAGCCTGGATTTCCCTTAGGCTCTAATAAATGTGAGTGATATATTCATTTTATTAAATTACTTCATCTCAGTATGACCATCTGCACTATTATTGCCTTTATTTTTCTCTGAGGGACACCTTTAAAGAGAAGATTTGATATCTTACACCACAGAGAAGATTGTTGCACTTGACTTCAATCAACAACACTCTTTGAGTATTAAACCATTGCACTTTTTTTGCACAAATTGACTTAATAATATATTTTTTTAAAAAAAGATTTTTTTGTACTCTTTTACCTCATCTGTTTGGTATTTTAAAGGACATTTCTCGCATTTTAAAGGACACTTTTTTATACCTTAAAGGACACCTTTCACATTTTACTTCTATTAACCAGTTGTTCATTTAACCAACTGCTCACTGTTTTATGCGCCGTATGGTCTTGTTTATCCTTTTGTCTTAATCTTGGCACGTATTTTGGTTGTTTTTTATGTGCTTTTTACCATACTTAGGCAGCAATTAATTATTTATTCACATAGCACTTTAATTAACTTAAATTAATAAGCGCCCACACTGTATAGTGTATACTCGTATACACACTTTTTAATCCACATATATATACACCCACCCACAGACTTCAGACCATATATACACATAAGCACATGGGGGAGTGGCATGTGGACAATCTCAACTAAATGCGCACCCTCCCCATTTGGCTGTTCCCTCCAGAAGAAATGTTGAACCCGACAGAGCAGAGAATATATATATTATCCTCTGCTCTATTGGGTTCAACATTTCTTCTGGAGGGATCACCCAAATGGGGGGGGCAATTAGTTGCCAAAATGTGTGTGTAATATAAGTCTGGATATATATATTTATAAGAATATAGATATATATCTTATCTATATATATTTATATCATACCTTCCGTTACCTTCCCCTATAAATTTGCTAAAAGTATACACACAAAAAAACAAACCACTGCCTGAGACCCCGCGCAGCCCACATGCCACCCCCTCTACCTGGCTGAATGTATCTACTATATATAATTAAATACATTCAGCCAGGTAGAGAAAGAAAATAAAAGTTTTATTTTATGTACCCGGGGACATTTAAAAATGTCCTTGGATTTAATTTTTTTTAGAAATGTGTCGCCTTACCTTAGTCTGGTGGTCAGGGGGGGCTCCCTGGATCCTGGTTGGGGGGGTCTGCCGTGGCCGCAGGTGCAGTGGCTCCCTCCCTGCGCCGCCTGTCTCTGCCACATGCACCCGGGCGGCTAGCCCACACAGTCGCAGCTCTGTCATCCGGCGGCCGCATGCTCCTCAAGGGGATCCTTGGGAGGCCCCGGCAGGCTGCCCTCTACAGTGCATGATTAGAGGGCCGTGTCTGCCTGATGTTTTAGTAACAAGAATGTTTCATCCCATAGGCTTCAATTTAAAAATATTCCCGTTTTAATTCAATATCTAATAAACCGTTGCTTATAATATTCTGCAGTAAAGAGACTCTTTATTTCTAGATTTTTTTGAATTTTTTAAGCATTTTTTATACTTTTTTAAAAAAAAAAAATTCCGAACTCTGGCGAACGTCCCAAAAAGTTCGAAGTTCACGAACTTTCGAATGGCCGATGTTCGAATGCATTTCTGTACCGATCAAACCGAACAGCTCATCCCTACTTCCCGTGCACCAGAACAGTCACTATTGACATCAGCAGAGAGCAAGCCTACATCACCCTCTGAAGCCACCCACGGTAGTAAGTGTTCTTGGGACATGTGTATCGGATTCCCAATAAAATAAACTCCATTATATGCAAACGGTGCAGATTGACATTTATTAACCCCTTCACTATCAATGGTGTTCCATAAATCCACTAGCAGGAACTATAGGTTTTGTGAACTGCCACATTACAGTACCCTTTAACTCTATATTCACCACATACACATCATCTAAATACATTGTAATTGCCATTACAGTGCATTTAGAGACTGTATGCACTATTTGAAAGGTAGAGGGCTCCCCCTGTTGTTCAATCATGTTTCCATAAACAAAATTAATTTGCATGCTTTCAGAATAGGTTCATGTGATGGAAACGCTGTTGTCCCCCTGTCCTGCTCTCCAGACACCCTCCTTTACGCAGATTGGCCTGACTGCTGAGTGTCCCGAGTAGTCTGATCTTCTACCCCATACCCACTGGTTTGGACCCTCTGCCTCTTTGGATGAATCTCTAGATCACCGCTCCGTGCCTTCCGAGAGTGATTGGGAGTACCCTGACTGAGACACCAGGCAGGCTGTGGGTTCAAACAGGATCAACTGGTTTAATCAGGGACACTCACACATACATTTATACGGTCACACATAAGTCATTTACATACACACATTCCCCCTAGAAACTGCTGGGGTACCTAAACAGACAATTGCACAAACATTTGCTTTTTGGAAGGTGAAACATAGATTAGGGACAGACAATTAAATCAAACATTACTTAACATTTCTAAGGAGTCAGGACAATGGGAATTGGGATAACAGATTACAGTCAACAGATTAACAATTACTCAAATAGAAACAGAAAAGCACATTCTTGACAGGGTAAACTTGGACTTTAATCCTTTCAACAAATAACAGATGGACAATAACATTTTTGCATAAACACAGACTACACAAACCTTCTGCACACGAGAGGGAAATGAAAATAATAAAGAACCTAAGGCCAGCACCCCAAACCCATCTCCATGCCCACGCACCCTAAATCCAAATGACACAAGTCACACACACACCTATCGAATACAGCAATTAAAGTACATCACACTAAGAAATAAGCATGTTAAAGGACATTAACCCTTTCGCTGCTGAGGCTTTTCCCGCCCCTGTGCTGAGGTCATTTTTACCTGTTTTGGCATCATGTTTAAACGTGTTTTGAAGGCTTATTTTAGTATATGACCCAGACATATTATATATCATTCTTTCCGTCAGACTCGGTAGATTCATAATATGTCATTATTATATGTATACGTTATGTCATGTCTGTATATTATAACAAAAAATGCAATAAAATATGTATTTTCAATAATTTACAACGTGTAAAGTGTTTTTTTCCACATTTTAACATGCGAGCAATTGCGGTTATATTTTGTATGGGGTGCGCTTGTTAAAAAAATTAGAGATGGGGTCTCGTTACATTTTTTTTTGGGGAAAATGACACTATTTTTAACAAACGCACCGCATACAAAAATCGTTAGTGCAGCATCATTGTTCACATTATAATTGAAATGGGAACAATATTGCTGCATTAACAAACCAAAAAAAAAAAAAAAAAGTGTTTATTTTTTTAAAAAAAAAAATTTTTTAATTTTTTTTTATTTTTATTTTTCATTTTTTTTTTTTTTTACAACATTTTGCACTTTCATGTTTGGTATCGTTGGAACGGCCATGCTCTGGCCGATCCAACCATACCAAAATTTAACCCCTAGCTGCCACGGATCGGGAGATAGGGAGTTCATTGGAACTCCCTATCTCCACCGTTGGTGGCAGTCAAGGGTTAAGTCCAGGACTGGCGTCATCGTGCTACGCACGATGACGCCAGTCCTCAGGGGGAGTTCCCGGAGGCTTGGCCGACATCCAAGATGTCGGCCAGCTCCGGGAAAGGATCGCGAACCGGCGCTTTTCAGCGCCGATTCGCGATCCAGCTCCCCAGGGGTTAATGCCAGGCATCATTTGGAAGGGCAGGCTGTGCCCTTCCAAATGATGCCTGGGTTAACCCCCGCAGAGCCGCCGATCGGGAGGGAGAGATGTCCGAAGGACCTCCTCCCCTCCCTTTCAGGCGCCTCCTCCGCACATGCGGGGGGGGGGCGCCTGAATTAGGTGTCATCGCGGGGGCGGCTGCTGTTCTGGCGGCTGCTGTTCCGGATGCCGGGCTGACATCCAGGATGTCAGCCCGCACCGGAGGGGCCAGCGATCGGCCGGAACTCGGCCGAACGCTGACCCCAATGAGAGGACGCGCTCAGCGCGTCCTCAGCACACCAGCGGGAATGCTGAGGACGCGCTGAGCGCGTCCTCAGCAGCAAAGTGGTTAAACACCACATAAAGGAATAAAGTCTGCATTTGGGTATTTCAATGCGGGGAACATACTTGGTTAAAGTCTCTCAGCAGAGGGTGCAAAGTCAGTTCCGTGACAGTTCAGATCATGCTAACTCGATCTAGGACACCCGTTAATGCTTTTGAAGATCAAGTTAACTCAATGATGCCACTGAGTGGGTGAAAATGTGTCTGATCAAACTTTTAGGCTGGGGTCAGACCAGCGCACTTTTAACGTGCGTTCTGGCGCACATAATTACGTCCGCACTAGCTGCAGATGACGGGCAATGACGGCCAATATACGATGTACGGCTGCACAAAAGTCCGGCCGTGCAACGCAAGTGGAATTTGAACGCATTTGTTTGAGAACGCAGAACCGCTAGTACTGACGTACTGAGTGTGCAGCTGCGGCATAGCGGCGTGTTTGCGTGATTAGGAGATGTCAGACTCTGCTAATGTCCAGCCTACATAACGTCCAGACGCAAAAAGAGTTTTATTGACGATCCGTACAAAATCACGCCCGAAAATGCGGGTCGTCTGACTGTTTTTGCGCATTCCGTGAAAAAATACGTCAATGCGTTCAGATGCACTTTTTCACGTTCGCGGGGAAAAATGCTTTCGTCTGACCCTAGCCTTAGAGTAAACAAATAGTCCCTGAATATGGCAGACATCTGGTATGAAATCAATGTCCTGATTTTGTAGTGTTGTCCTGAGCATAAGGGAAAAAACTGAATGATTTATGCTGTGTTTATTTCTTTCCCTGTTGGTATCTAGTGCCATTTCACAGGGCTCTAAATGTTTTCTCATCAACTGATGTACGTTCGGTCATTTTATAATCATTCATATTTTATCTTCAGCTGCTGGGAGAGATGAAAATTTATTTTCAGTAACAAATACTTAAAAGGGAATGTATATGTTATTATATTTCAAGAGCAAATAAAAAAACAAAATCTCATAAAATAAAATATTCCTGTTACCGGGGATTATAATAAAATGGAAAATACCTGTACAGTTTATGGTTGTTGCAACATATATACACGAACACAAACTAAAAGTACAACATCACAGGAGAAGAAACAGTTGGCATTCGGTTAACAATCATGTTTTGGGGGTGGAGGTTTAGCTTATCATAAGGTAAGACATTTACTAGTCGGCTGGTATTAAGTACAAAGACAAGAAGAAAGTAGACATCTGTGATCCTCAAAAGGTGACTGCTGGGTTTGTGTTTTCTGTTCACCCACTCTTCCTCTCAGTGTGCATGTACGATACATTAAAATATGTCAAAAAGAAAGACAATTGCTGTCAAATATGTTTCAGTTAGAAGTCAAAACTTCCAGCTGCTTTGGTGCCAAAGTGAATGCGATCTCACTAACAAAGTGTAGCCGTGTATGTACGTGGATAAAAGTTCAAATCCTCATTAAAGTGGAAACAAACACACAAAATAGGAACAAGTGACAGCTGAATAGGAGAGAGGGGAAAAAATATTCCACTGCAATTTTTGAGAAAAATCTCAAATGGAAATAACAAGAACGTAGAAAGCGTGTTTCCAAAACATAATGAGCAAAATATAATGATAAAAAAACAGAAAAGGATACACCTTCCATGTCCTTGATGTTCATCAAACGCGTCTGCCCAATAACCTTTATAAACAAGCAAAACAATTCTGATCAACTCTGTCCAACTGCCAAGAATCACGATGACAAGTTACATTCTTACAGTGACAATTCCATTCAAATAAGCTTTATTGGCAGGACCAAATACATTTTAGCAATGCCCAAGCATATGGGGAAGTTATAAGGGATGGAGGGAGGGTGGTGTTGGGGCATTATTAGGGGTAAAGAATGATATGGGGCGAATAGGTAAGTCCATGGACATTATCAGGGGTAAGGGATAGGACAGATATATCCTTATTTCAACGTAGAGAAACCAATCAGTCATACGAAAGTCAACGTAATAAGCATAAACACCAGGAAGAATAGACCTAGAATAATAAAGCTATGCGTCTCTTTAGCATGGAGGCTTAACTCAAGCAAATCTCGTTTAGCATCCCAATGCCAATAGCTAAGTGAATGGACATTGACCAGTTGTTTCTGGGACTACACATGGGTCCTTGTATGTGCTTCTTGTTGTTTTTCTTGCATGGGTATCCTTCCACGTTAGGCCAAAAGGATTGTCAATGGTTGTGGTTCCTCCCCTGCAGAAGAGGCTGCCTTGGATTCAGTTCTGCAAAGGCAAAATCACTTAAAGCCAACTTTTCGACATTCACTATATGCAATTTTAACCTTTTCATTACGATAATCGAGTTAATTCAACATTGCATTGTAATACATTGAAAATAAATCATTAGAATATCGCAACCCTATTTTCACACCTTTTAAAAGCAAGATTAATGTGCCCCATGTGGAGAAACTAAATGCACTATTGTATCTCTCTTAAATCACCCCTGGAGAGAGATAAAACAATCTGCAAATAGGAACCCTAATGCTCACTGTAAAACAAGTGAGGAAACTTTGCTGCTGCATTACAACAGCCAGGCAGAGGTCGTAACACAGGGAAAACTCTGGGGTCACTCTTGCTGTAAAACAATAAGATTCAGGGCTTTAAAATGACTGAAAATCCCTGTACAGTACAGATACAAGGTGTTGCTGTAATTGCCATACACAGGCATTATGCAGCACATACAGATACAAGGTGTTGCTGTAATTGCCATACACAGGCATTATGCAGCACATACAGATGTTGCATTGCTAATAATCTCATTATGATCACTACAAACCCCCATAAGCAGGAGATCTCACCATTTTATTATCTGTCTGCAGCACATTTACTGCATCTGACACAAAGGCCATTTCTGCTTGTATGCTGAAAATGCAGACCCCTGAGATTGTGTAAGATAAGGGACACCATCTGGAGGTCAGAATTTTTTATGTCAAAAATATCTCTGTAATGGATAAACAAATACATGAAAAATTAATAATGAGCAAATATACAATTACATTTTTATAAATAAGGATTTTATAAATGATATCATAGAACAACAATCTCTGTTCTTAATTTCTATATTACTCTATAATAAATTTTAATTTTGCAACCCATGTGTCAAATAATCGATATGAAAAAAATTCAAAACAAAAATTGCTTGGTAGTAAAGAGGTTAAGTAATACAGGAATAGCTCATTACTCTCTGACTCTCTATACATTTAGGGCTCTAATACATTCTTTGCACAAATGTTAACGCGTGCGCAAAAACACATTAACGCGAGGGGAAAAACCATTCGCACACAACGTCGTATTACAATGTCCGCGCAAAAAATGCACGTTAATGTCTACCGCGGGTGAACCTGCGCGTACGCTGCGCAAGCTTACTGTACTTCGCGCGTCCTATACTTAACAATGTGAGCGCAAATGCGTTTGTGCTCTGGTACGCGGATGGTATTACAATCTATGCGCAAATTTTGATGGACAACGTTTGCGCGCATAATTTTAACGTTTTTGAAAAGCTGGTGGTAACGGCAAATCTGAACGTCCTGGCCGAACCCAAATACACCAGCACAAAAAAAAAATACAGCGAAGTATAGTTACACATTGTACATATACCCAAACAATAAATTTGAGAATTTGTGCTTGTTTTTATTATTGCTGCAGCATATATACTCAGATTGACTTTGACAGGCGCAAAAACTTAAGTGAGTCAATTAAGGTAAATTAATGTCAATTAAGGTTCTTAAAGGGACATTCTAACAAAAAATCACCCCCCGTTTTTTAATCCTAACCTATCCCTATTCCCTTAATAAATTGTTATTTTTTGTTTTTGTTTTTGTAACTGTAATACTTTCCCTAAAATCCTCTTGTTTCCAGCGCTGTTTTTTTTATATATATACTCACCTCCCTCCTCTTCCGCTCCCGTCCTTCTTCTATCCGACTTGCCTTCTGGTTTAAGTGAGAAGCGCGCATGCGCGCCTCTCACGTAAGCCAGCCAATCGGCAGGCTTCCTCCTGGCTCCCTCTGAGGATTAGTGTTGCGCGCAAGAGGATGCGCGCAACACTAACCCTCAGAGGGAGCCGCCAGCTTCTGCGGTGAGTTGGAGACGTCATCGCGCTGAAAGCGCAATGACGTCTCCTACTCGGCAAAAGTCGGCAGAAGCGGGAAATATGATTCCCGCTCTGCTGACTGACAGCTGGGAGGGCGGAGTAAAGTTCTCCGCCTCTCTCAGCTGTTTTCAGCATTTACAGCTGACCCGCTGAGCGGAGGGAGGGGGCAGGGCCGGCGCTAATGTAAGGCAGCTCAGGCGGCTGCCTTACTGTCCTGGCCTGATGCCAAACTAGGGGGCGCCACAATCTAGTTCCCTGTCCACTGCTGGCCAGGGATTCTAGTGCCGCCCATTAGGAAAAGTATCCTCCTCCTCCCTGTGACTGGAGCAGTTCCTTCACTTCCGGGCTGATGAGGGGGAGGGCGCTCCCGAGATGCAGCAGAGCTGTGGGACAAATGCTGCCTCGTGGTGCTCCTCTTACAGCTGACAAGTGAGGAGGTGTGACCAGCCCTGCTCGAGTCTGCAGCAGAGATCCCCCCCAGGGCAGGAGGTGAGTGATCCCACTTCCTGCTCTCCCTCTGCCCCGTGTTTGTGGCACTCCCCCTCCTCTATACACACACACAATTTCCCCTGCTGTGAAGGAGAAGCTTGTGTTTTTAATTCATGTTGGACCAGTTATCTGAGCACCACACTGCAATGTGCTTCAGCTGTGCTTTTTAATGTGGAGCTCAAATACCTGGTCCAGCAGGAGTTAAAAACACAAGCTTCTCCTTCACAGCAGGGGAGATCTCTCACTCTTATATCATTGTTACTGCCCCCACTGGGAGGCTATTCCATGTATCTACTACCCTTTCTATATCACTGTTACAGGGAATAGCCTCCCAGTGGGGGCAGTAACAGTGATGTAGAAAGGGCAGTATATAGATGGAATAGCCTCCAGTGGGGGCAGTAACAGTGATATAGAAAGGGTAGTAGATACTGTTCCCACTGGGAGGCTATCTACTACCCTTTCTATATCACTGTTACTGCCCCCACTGGGAGGCTATTCCATCTATATACTGCCCTTTCTACATCACTGTTACTGCCCCCACTGGGAGGCTATTCCATCTATATACTGCCCTTTCAATATCACTGTTACTGCCCCCACTGGGAGGCTATTCCATGTATCTACTACCCATTCTATATCACTGTTACTGCTCCCACTGGGAAGTTATTCCATGTAACAGTGATATAGAATGGGTAGTATATACATGGAATAGCCTCCCAGTGGGGGCAGTAACAGTGATATTGAAAGGGCAGTATATAGATGGAATAGCCTCCCAGTGGGAACAGTAACAGTGATATAGAAAAGGTAGTAGATACATGGAATAACCTCCCAGTGGGGGCAGTATCTACTACCTTTTCTATATCACTGTTACATGGAATAACCTCCCAGTGGGAGCAGTAACAGTGATATAGAAAAGGTAGTAGATACTGCCCCCACTGGGAGGTTATTCCATGTATCTACTACCTTTTCTATATCACTGTTACTGCTCCCACTGGGAGGCTATTCCATGTAACAGTGATATAGAAAAGAAGGTAGTAGATACATGGAATAACCTCCCAGTGGGGGCAGTAACAGTGATATAGAATGGGTAGTAGATACATGGAATAGCCTCCCAGTGGGGGCAGTAACAGTGATATAGAATGGGTAGTAGATACATGGAATAGCCTCCCAGTGGGGGCAGTAACAGTGATATAGAATGGGTAGTAGATACTGCTCCCACTGGGAGGCTATTCCATGTATCTACTACCCTTTCTATATCACTTTTACTGCTCCCACAGGGAGTTTATTCCAAGTATCTACTACCCTTTCTATATCACTGTTAAATAGAATAGTCTCCAGTGGGAGCAGTATCGCAGCAAGTGGTAAGGTACGGAAGCTGTGACACTGGTAATATATTGTGGGTATTGGCAATGTGGCACAGAAGTGGCACCACCAGGCACAGCATAGTTTTGGTGACACTCCTGTGCCATAGTGCCAATCAATCAGTGACTCAGACCACTGCTAGAGGTTGTCCTTGCAAGAGCAACATGCAGCGTCCTTTACTTTCGGTGAGAAGACACTAAATACTCCTGATAGAGACTATTATTATGCATCTCTATGCTGATATTGGAGGGGGGGGCACCAAAACGCACCTTCGCCTGAGTAGACAAAAATGCTTGCACCGGCCCTGGGAGGGGGGACAGAGGGCAGGATACTCCAGGCATCATTACCACCTAAAATAGCTTAGGTGGTCATGTTGCTTAGAGTGTCCCTTTAATTCTGATTGGCTGAATACCGTGAAAAAAACAGTCCCCACACTGATTTCCGCGCGCTACGTTACTGTGCGCGTATTTATTCTTTATTTTGCGCGTTCGTTTTAATTGCGTTATTTTTTGACGGATGAAAAAATGCGCGAGGATTGTAATACCACCGTTAATTTTCGCGCGTTAATGGTGTGAGCTGTGCGCAAAATTTATTACGTGTGCGTTTTTGCACGGGGAATGTAATAGGGCCCTTACTCTCCTATATAAAGTAAGGTACGATAACTTTTAAAGGGAGTATGTTGCTCAGCTGGTGAAACAAGAGAGCCAATAACATTAATGAGTGGGGTTCAATAATACTCACTGCTCGAATGGAGTAGGGATCTTATCTCTTTCATTATTTGTTATTAAACATCTTTACGCTATCGGAGCCCGTCTTTCATTCTCACTGTGTGCAATCTGAATGTGGGTGGGAGTATTGAGACAAAGAGATTCCTAATTTGTGTCCAGCAATCAAATGATTAGAGCATTCTATAACTGCTCTCTTTCATGTGAGTGCACCTCTGTATATTGAAGTACTAGGCTCTGCAGAGTCTCCTTGATTCGTGTTCTAGGACCAACAAAATGTGCAATTTGAATGACCAACATCGGTTAATAAAAAACTTATGCCCACTTTTGCATTGCTTTCAGTACAGCCCTTGTATACTGTGGGTGCACTGAGTATACGCAAAGTGCACTCACATGCTACAGAGCTCAAATAGTTATTGACCCTGGTTTGTAATGCAATTAGTCAAATACAGCGTGACTTTCCCTTTTTGAGCTTGTAACCTCAAAATCAAAACAAGAGAGACAACGCTCCATAGCATAACGGGTACAACACAGTATCACGAAATAAAGAGCTACACTCACCAGCGATGGAGCCCTGTGATGATTACACTCATGAATGTCAGCATATGATACTTTTATAAAGTAAGCATCTGACCATATTCTCCTGGGTTCTCCTCTGGTATGGATTGGATTGTGAATCACGATAGAAGGTATGGATGGACACAGGCTCAATAAACTATTGATAAAAAAATATTTATTTGAGTCAACGCTGACCAGTATGACTAAGCGATCACAGCTGAATTCTACCTGTTGGTGTCTTCTTAGTGGATGGCCACAATAAAAGAGAAGAACCAGCACTAGCCTAATGAATGGGCCAAACTGCAAGTGTAACACTCCAATCCCATAGAGCATCAAATGAAGAAAATGGACTTGGCATGCTAGTTGAATCAAATAAGAGCTTTATTCCATGGGTTCCACAACTTTCCAGCTCTGGCACAAGCTTTTCTCAAGAAGACTTCTGCCGGAGTCGTAGCATTGTCTTTATTATCTTCATTCGCTGTTTAGTGGATGGCATCCTCGGTTAGTGACGATGGTCAATTTTGCCGCTCAATATAATTTGAATCTAGATGCCCCATGTTAGCCAAATATCCTTAGAATCGATTGAGTATCACAGAAGAGGCTATTCACTAACCTCCGAATTGACCCCATATTGAAATTCGGGCCAATTTGTCTAAGGCTAGCGTCAGACGAACGCAGTCATCATGTCTGTGTCACCGCAAAGTTTAACGTCCGTCATTGCATTGATTTGTGATCAGCAGACACCAACACACGAAGTACGTGTACACCGAAGTGCGCACGCACCACACAGGTGGCAACGGACGCCATTTAGGCCTCGACGTAAAAGCTATACGACAGACACCCAGAGTGCGCCGCATCCGTATAGAGGCCTGTGTGCATGATGACGCGACATCAGACGCAGCGCATTTGCGACGTCCATCACGTTGAAGCTCAGAAGTTTTTTGGTCTGGCTGACTGTACCTGTCTTTTAATTTTAACCTCCCTGGCAGTCTAACTTTTTCAAAATTTCGTGTCTAAAAACGACTCAATTTTTTTTTAAAGGAAACGAGTTTTTGTACATAGTTAGCCTGTAATAATTAGGAATCACGCACTGAAATCCGTGAAATCAAGAGTCCTTACTGGTAAAATCCTTTATAAATAAATAAATAAATAAAAAATTTGTAAATACACTGAGTCCGATAAAGTTTGAAACACGACATAATAATTTATTATCCCAAAAAAATTATCCAAAATAATGAAAATAATTGATATTCAATAAAATACAGCAAAAAACACTGAAATCTGTCTGAAAACAAGGGTGAGAGGATGTATGGTCTATTTCTTATCCTGTACTGCCACCTAGTGGCCCTTCATAAACATTGCACTTATCATTTTACACTGCAGAATCCAATTCTTCTAAGTTTGCTACTAGTCCCGCCCCCTGCATCGTGTGACTCGCAGGGAGCCTTCCAGGATGCAGCTCGCCACGATCACACTGTGGGGGACAGCGAGGGAGCCAGGAGGAGGTGAGTATGCATCCAGCCTGAGTGTGGCTCGGGGTTACCGTTCGCGGTAGTAAAATTTAACCCCGAGTCACACTCGGGAATACTGGCAGGGAGGTTAATTAATTTTGATTCCCATATTTCCCTTTTTTTTCTACGTCCGTCAAAAAAAACGGACCGTGTGGTGTCTACAGTATCTTCGGTCAGTACGTCCGTCCGTTATGCACGCACGCACGCAGAGTGTGCTCAGACTGCGTTAGCCTAAACTGTCAATTTGCCAAATACTGGCGAATTGACAGCAAAATTCGGTGCAATTCGCCGGACGTTTATTCTTTTCATTTCCAGCAACAACCTTTTTTATTTTTTTATTTTTTTAGACGACATTTTTGTTTTTCTTATTTTTTTAAAAGACTTTTCTTTTTCTTTTTTTTATAGACCTTTTTATTATTTTTGAAGGACTTTTTTATTATTTGGACACATTCTTAATACCTTTTATACTGATTTAGACTCCTATTAAGAGAATAGGAGACTTCTTGGGCACCATTACACTCTTCACGCTAACGTTAGCGCTCACCTGAGTGAGCGTTAACGTTAGCCCTGGGGGCCTCACCATATTACAATCCAAACGCAGATTAAAAAACCTGTTAGCGATTGGTATCTTGCTCTTTTCAGCGTGAGGTTACTATATTTTTGCGCTCCCTATACTTAACATGGGGAGCGCAAAGTGTTAATCAGCGTTAGTATTACAATATACAAATGCTAATTACCGTCCGGCTCCGGTTACTTAAAAGTTAACCACAGCCAGGTGCACCAGCAGAAACCCCCCACAAATTATCAGATACTCACCTCCTATCCCACGGCGAGGACCGCGGCTCCAACCGTCTCCTCTGTCTGCCGGGAGCAGGTAGAGCCTGGGGGAAAAAGTCCCCCAGTCTCTCTGCGGATCACTACGCCATCCTGCCGGATCTCGCAAGGCGAGATCCGGCAGGTCATGTGACCGGCAGAGCAGAAACTCAATGGAGTCCTATGGACTTCATCGAGAGGATGCTAGGCTTGTGCACCGATTTTTTTTTCGGTTCGATTTTTCAGATTTTGGAACTTTTCGATTCGGCTCGTTTCGACCGATTTCTGTTTCGATTTGGTTCGGCTCGACTCGTTTTTCGTGTACATTTTTTTTTGGAATTTCGACCATTTTTCGTATTTTCGTGTCACTTAGCTCGTTTTTGTATCGACTTTTCGTATTTTCGGAAATTTACGTTTTTCGGAATTGTAAATGGTTTCGGAATATCGACCATTTTTCGTATTTTCATGTCACCTAGCTCGTTTTTTCTATCGCCTTTTCGTATTTTCGAAAATTTTCGTTTTTTCGGAACGTCTGTTCTCCTCGTTTCAAAGCAATAAATTTCGATTTGACACATTTCAAGTACATTCGAAAATTCCGAAAATATTTCGTTTCGGCTTGGAAAACTTTTCGGATCTGCCATTTTCGGATCTAAAAATTTTCGGAAAATCGGCCGCATCCGAAAACACGAATCGGTAAATTTTGTGAAAATTCCGAAATTCCGAAACCCGAAACGCACATCCCTAGAGGATGCTAGCTGCGGCGCTTAGCATTGCCGTGCGCATCCCGGGGCTTAGCGCCCGATTGCGATGCAGGCTGCTTTCTTAGTGCAGGCAGTTTTTTCTCCTTTGGGTTCCCGTTTCAGCGTGAAAAATGTAATCGTGCCCCTTATGTTTTCTTTTTTAGTAGTTCGGCGGAATCCGTCGGTACCAATTTGACGCAATTCAGCATCTATGGGTGCTATTCGACGTTTTTCGTCGATGTCTGATAACTGCTTCCAATTTCGGTAAAATACAGTGACCATTCGCTGAATAGTGAATTCACCGTATTTTCGGCGAAAATGAATCAGCGAAATGGGCCAAAGCCTAAAGCACTGAAATCGCGTGCACAGATCCTATATAGTGTATGTCCTAAAACATTTGAAGTATCAAAGTTAGCCATGATTGCACCAGCGCACAGCTCTATTGATCTATATTACAATGTCTTAGAGTTGTCCAGTAGGAAATAAAATGCATACTTAATACATAGAGTAATAAATAAAAAAGGGGAATGTGTGAGCTACAAAACCATTTCCATAAATGTAGAATTTATCTGAAGATGCCAAACATTTTAGCATAACATCTCAGCGCTTAATCCCGCCGCTCTTGCTACTCTCAATGCTACTTTTCCTCTTCACTTCAAACATGCGTTAGCGCTGTCATATTAACAATTTACACATGCCATTGCTTATAAAACCACATTTCAAGATAATTGAAAGCAAGTTTAGATTTCTTGGATTCCCTTTTTCTTCTCTATGTTTAGATGTGCTTTATTTTTCTTCTCATGCTACTTTGCAATTCTAGGACAGCGGCCGCTCTCACGCTGCTCCGAATCTCAGCGCATGAAAGCTAATTGGAATAGGCATCTGCTTATAGTGAGAAATATTTGTTGAGTAAAAAAGAAACACTGTTGTTCTCTTAAGGATTCATAAAAGACGCACAATAAAAATAACAATTCGACGCATAAATAAAACAGCTACTCCGACAAAACAGGGAAGAACACATGAAAGCGGAACAAATTGTTAACTTATTGTTTTTTTCCCATTTGGAAACGCGCTTCTCAAATATTGAAAACGTGTCTGTGAGCATTTGTCTTTCTTTCGGTTCTTTCTTTACATAGATAAATTATTGATTAAACCAGTATTATTCTTATAATTCCGGTTGCAAGTGATCTCTTTACCAAACTATAATACTTGACCATGTGTACAGTGTAAGGTCACAACTAGCGATGGGCCGAACACCCCCTGTTCGGTTCGCATTCGAACACGAACATTTGAAAAAGTTCAAATTCGAACGCGAACACGATCCGAACTCAATGCAAGTCAATGGGACTCGAACGTTCGATTTTTAGAGTGCCCTCGAAGAGGGCATATATGCAAGATATTTGCCATAAAGTGTGCATGGGGGTCCGAGTAGTGCCCTGGGGGACAGAAAACAAGGGCAAAAAGTTTAAAAAAAAAGTTTTTAAAGGAACAGTGATTTTTTGTATGACATAAAGGTTAAGAATAAAAAGAAAAATTCCTTCAAAGATCGTGCCTAGGAGGTCCCCATAACCTGCCCGTGAAGTGGCGGATTTGTCGGATGTATGGAAACATTTAAAAAGAAAAAAATGACATTTCAAATGACGGTAAATGTTTTTCCTTTAATCTATTCATAAACAACTGCTTGGGGCGGCAGCCTGTATGAAAAGAAGAGATGTTTTAGGACACGCAAAACAAGTTTAGTGATTTTTTGGTTAAATTATGGTGAAACTTACGCATGCTTTGGATGAAAGTAACAACAGGCGCATTAAAATTGCATGAGCATTAACATTTGCTGCGGTGTTCACCGCATATTTGTAACGATTCCCCAGGACAGACCTGGTAGGATCCCTGGTAACAGACCTCTAACCCTCCGATCCTTAGGATGGTCGGGACTCGGGACCATTAAACCTAACCTCTAGCAGCCACACAGGCCAGGGAGACAGCACCAACAATATACACCACAGATTGAGATCAATATATGTTTGTACTGCGCTATAGTATATGGCAGGATGGAAGCGCACCAGCAGTAACAAGCAGCGGAATATACCAGACAGGGGTGCAGAGCGAGAGTAGTTGTTATAACAAAACTGGGTCAGCAACGTTTAGGCAATTGTACTGCGCTACTGTATATGGTGAGAATCGTCGCACACCAGTAGCAACAGGAGGCAAACAGAACAGGCAGGGAGTACACAGAGAGAATAGTCAAATGGCAGGCAAACCGGAAACAGATTGGGTCCTCAGAACAAGCAGGGTAAGTAACAAGTATACTTCTGAGAAGATACGCTATTATGCATTTTGCATCGCTCCCTCTACACTAATAGCGTATCTTCTCAGAAGCTTCACACAGCGCGCCGGTGTATGCAGCGTCTAACAGCGTGGGAGATGGGAGGCTGCGCTTGTTGGTGGATCCAGGAATCAGGTGAGTATTAGAAAGAAAGAAAAAAAAGGTTTTATTTTATGTTCCTTGGGACATTTAATAATGTCCTCGGATTTTTTTTTTTTAGAAATGTGTCGCCTTACCTTAGCCTGGTGGTCAGTCAGTGGAGGCTCCCTGGATCCTGGTTGTGGAGGGGGTCTGCCATGGCCGCAGGTGCAGTAGCTCCCTCCCTGCGCCACCTCTCTGCCACATGCACCCAGCCGGCCTGCCCGCACAGTCGCAGCTCTGTCATCTGGCGGCCGCATGCTCCTCAAGGGTTCCTTGGGAGGCCCCAGCGGGCTGCCCTCTACAGTGCCTGATTAGAGGGCCTCATCTGCCTGATGTTTCAGCAAAAAAGATTGTTTTATCCCATAGGCTTCAATGTTAAAAATATTTCCATTTTAATTCATTATCTAATAAACCGTTGCTTATAATATTCTGCAGTAAAGAGTCTCTTTATTTTAAAATTTTTTAGGATTTTTTAAGCATTTTTCCAAATAAAATCAAAATTATTATTTGTTTTCGAACTTTTTGCAAACGGCCTGAAAAGTTCGAAGTTTGCGAACTTTTGAACGGCCGATGTTCGATGAGAACTCATGTTCGCATCGAACCGCCAGCCCATCCCTAGTCACAACTGGGGGCTTTCACCAGCCACTGTTTTTGCTTCAGAGGATCTAAAGGTAAGTAGTCAATGTAATAGAGCAGCAGGAAATGCTGGCAGAATGCTTGGTTGTGTAGGGAGAGGTATTAGCAGTAGGAAAAGGGAAGTGCTCATGCCACTGTACAGAGCACTGGTGAGACCTCACTTGGAGTACTGTGTGCAGTACTGGAGACCGTATCTCCAGAAGGATATAGACATCTTAGAGAGAGTTCAGAGAAGGGCTACTAAAATGGTGTACGGCTTGAAGGAGAAAAAAGTTACCAGGATAGGCTTAATGATCTTAACATGTACAGCTTGGAAAAAAGACGAGACAGAGGAGATATGATAGAAACATTTAAATACGTTAAGGGAATCCACAAGGTAGAGGAAGGGAGTATATTTAAAAGGAAACAAAGTAGCAAAACAAGAGGACATAGTCTTAGATTAGAGGGGCAAAGGTTTAAAAGTAACATCAGAAAGCATTATTTTACTGAGAGGGTGGTGGATACATGGAACAGTCTTCCAGTTGAAGTGGTAGAGGCCAAAACAGTAATTGAATTTAAGCAGGCATGGGATAGGCATAAGGCTATCCTAAACAAAAGATAAATCCAGGTAAAGTATCCATGTAATTGGGCAGACTAGATGGGCCGAAAGGTCCTTATCTGCCGTCATTTTCTATGTTTCTATGTTTCTGGCATTGTACCTTATTGCCTTCCGTGCTAGATTGTCAGGTTGAACATCCATATCTCTCCCACCCTTATCCCTCCCTCCCTTCTCTCAACCCACATGTTGGCCTTCCATGAGCTCCTTTGTTTCTTCATAAACCGATCTCCCTCTAAATCTCTGGCTTGTTACAATCATCCCCAATCACACAAATCCCATTCCCAGATTCTCCTTCTCACTTTCCTGCGGTTACATTATGCAGGTGACATCTCTCCGAACCCTGGCCCCACAACACGTCCACTACTTCATTCTCCTTCTATCTCCCACACAAGTAACACAACTCCCCGCAATCCCAGCAACCTCATTCCTATATGCCCTCAACACCTGTCCTCTTTCTCCCGTGCCCCCACCTAAAGCTTAACATGTCGAACACTGAGCTCCTACTAATTCCTCCCTCTAATGCCTCCCCACCTCCTGACTTCTCTATCATGGTTGATGGTATCACTTTCTCCTCCTCAAGCCAGGTTCGCGGTCTCGGAGTTACAATTGACTCTGCTCTTTCCTTCATCCCCCACATCCAGTCTCTTTCCTCCTCCTGCCGCTACCAACTGCGTAATATCTTCAGAATTTGGCCATCTCTTACCGCTGACACCACAAAGCAACTCATCCACGGCCTTGTAATCTCCCGACTTGACTATTTGAATAATCTTCTAGCTGGCCTTCCTATCTCCCGCCTCTCCCCCTACAATCCATTCTAAATGCTTCTGGCAGGCTCATCCACCTCACCCACCGCTCTGTCTCTGCTGCTCCTCTCTGCGAGTCCCTTCACTGGCTCCCCATCCACTGCAAAATCCTTACCCTGACCGACAAAGCTCTCACTAACTCAGCTCCCCACTACCTGTCCTCACTAATCACCAAATACACCCCAGCCAGCTCCCTAAGGTCAAACAGTGACCTGCACCTAGCTTCTCCCCGCATCACCTCTTCCAATGATAGACTGCAGGATTTCTCACGCGCAGCCCCATCCCCTGGAATGCTTTCCCTCGTTCTTTCAAACTTTCCCTTAGTTTCCCTTCCTTCAAACGCTCCCTTAAGACATTCCTATTGAGGCAAGCTATACCACCCGACTCACTAATACACCTCACTGCCCAGACCAGTCCATCAATCTCACCTTGCAGTCCATCACTCCCACCAGTCCATCACTCTCACCAGTCCATCACTCTCACCTTACAGTGCTCTCCTCTTGTTTCCCACTAGGGATGAGCTGAACACCCCCGTGTTTGGTTCGCATTCGAACTCGAACAATTTCAAAAGTTCGAGTTTGAACGCGAACACGAACAAACTCAATGCAAGTCAATGGGACTCGAAAGTTCGATTTTTAGAGTGCCCTCCAAGAGGGCATATATGCAAGATATTTGCCATTAAAGGTGTATGGGGGTCCAGGTAGTGCCCTGGGGGACAGGAAACAAGGACAAAAAGTTTTAAAAAACCTTTTTAAAGGAACAGTGAGTTTTCCATGAAATAAGGGTTACAAATAAAAATGAATATCCTTAAAATATCGTGCCTAGGAGGTCCCCATAACCTGCCCGTGAAGTGGCGGATTTCTAGGATGTATAGAAACATTTAAAAACAAAAAAATTACATTTCAAATGACGGTAAATGGTTTTCCTTTAATCACTTCATAAACTACTGCTTGGGGCGGCAGCCTGCAGGAAAAGACATTTTAGGACACGCAGAACAAGTTTAGTGATTTTTTGGCTAAATTATGGTGAAACTTATGCAGGCTTTGGATGAAAGTAACAATAGGTGCTTTAAAATTGGACCTTTAGTGTCGGCAACAGTGCCGTCACACCGTAACCCCTCTGTGGTATTGTGGAAGAGTGCAGGGTCCAATATTAAAATGATATAAATCTGGTAATATAGACGTCAGTGTCAGTGCAGCCAAATATTGTGCCTTTGATGGCAGCAAGTATCTTCACACCGTAACCCTTTTGTGGTATTGTGGAAGAGTGCAGGGTTGGACCCTGCGGTCCAATATTAAAATGATATGAATATGGTACAGGCGTCAGTGCAGCCAAATATTGTGCCTTTGGTGGTAGCAAGTGCATTCACACTGTAACCCTTTTGTGGTATTGTGGAAGAGTGCAGGGTTGGACCCTGCAGTCCAATATTAAAATGATATGAATTAAATGATATTTTGTATAAATGACTGACCCCCAAAATAGTTGGTGGCAGTGAGAACACAAAGATTACAACAATTCCCAGATATTTTGTAGAAATCAGACCCCTCCCCCAATAGCTGGTGGCAGACTGGCAGTGAGAACACACACTAACACAACAATCTCCTCTCAAAAAACAAGTGCTGCAGGCTGTGTGAAGCCTTATATAGTGTGCTGCGGGACTTAGCCCTGTGAGCCCATGGTTGGGCAAAATTTCCCCAATCAGGACTTTGAGCCGTGATTGGCATAGTCTTGCACCTGTCTTGCACCTGACCTGCGGTCAGGTGCAAGGCTGTAGCCAATTACAAGCTTCAGGCCAGTGGAAAAGTGCATTGTGGTCCATTGTGGTGCATTGTGGGCGAACATGAGGTGAACACGCGGAAAAGTTCGAAGTTCGCAAACTTTCGAACGGCCAATGTTCGAATCGAACTCCGAACCGATCGAACCGAACAGCTCATCCCTATTTCCCACCCCCAACTCTTCTAGATTGTGAGTTCCCAAGGGGAATAGGGCCCTCGTTTCCTCCTGTACTGGTTTATCAAAATGTTGATCAGTCTCAAAGTATTGTAACCATGTCTATAATGTGCCCATTGTTCAGCACTATGGAATATGCTGGCGCTATATAAATAAAGTATAATAATAATATTCAAAATGCTCGGGCCCAAAAGTGCCTTAGAATTGGGACATTCATATTTATATTTTGTAATATTTGCATATAATGATGTTACTACTCAAACTTTTGTGTCAAACATTTTAACTGGTGAAACCCACAAAGTCACATCTATCATCGCTTACTGTTACTTACTGGTCATTGTTATCTCCACCTAATTCTGTCCATACGCTCATAAACCTGTTCCTTTTTCTCTATGTCCCCTGTTCCTATTTCAGTCCTCTACTTGCCATCTTAAATGTGCCCCTGCACCCCTAAACTGTCAACTCAAACCTGTTCCTGGGCCCTTTCTCCACCGAACCCACTCCTACCCCTGTCTCTGCACCCCTAAAACTATTCCTGGTCCTGCTCCCTTTACCTTTTCACCTCAAGTCTGTTTTCATTGCTCTTGTCCCACACTCCTAAATTGCACCCCAACACTTAAGTTAAGTTAACGCTGGCTCTGAACCCCCAGAGCAGTCCCATGACTTCTAATGCTGGCCGTGCAGCACTACACATTTCCCAGTATACCTGAATTTGTCCATGCACCCGCAGACTTTTCACTCTACTCCTCACCCTGACCTTTCTCCCCGAGACCTTTCCCTGTACCCATGAAACTGTCCCATTACTCCTATTGCTGACCCTGCACCTCCCTCTACCTATTCTCGCACTCCTAATTCTGCTTCTGTAACCGTAAACCTGTCCTTTTTCCTCTAATCTGGATTTAGAGTATTGAATTTGCACCCCTACACTGTCACCCCTCTCCTGTCTCTGCAAATCTGATGTCTAAAAATTCCCCATCAAATCAGTCCCACTCTTGTCCCAGCATTTTAAATTTTTCTAACACTATCTAACATACTTAACCTGTCTTTTTCCCCTACTGCTGTCCCTGCTCCCCTAAACCTATTTCTCCTCAGCCTGCCCCTGCTCCCCTATTGCTGTCCTCCATGTCACAACAGAAAGCCTTCCTGCATGCTCTTTCACTGAATCAACTGACAGCTGCAGAATAGTGCCTCTGTGACCAAGTGGTCAAACTTGGTATTGCATGCCAGGAGATTCTCACATTGAACAAATCACATGGAGCCCCAGGTTAAAATTTGCCAAGGATAAATTATCACTCGCCCCAAGCGACTGGAGCAATGGATTTTTTGTGCTCTGATAATGAGTTATCTTGGGGACGGAACCCAAGTCTAAACACGAAGTTCCTTCATGATTCATGTACACATGAAAGACACTCTAGACAATTTTTTTAATAATTTTGTCCTCGTCACAAGAAGTCAGGGGAGGGATTTAAATTTTTTTTTTTTTGTACAAAATCAATTTATTAATATTTTCCAGAATACATCAGGGCAAATCATAAGCATACATAGTGCAGCACGGACCAATGACACGCAGGTCAGGTCCACATAGAACAACTTCAATTGCGAAAAGATGCACATTAGTGAGATGATAAGAACTTGAACCATAATAAAGGAAGGAAGAGGGTAAATGGAAACAAAAATCAACAACAACAAGAAAAAAATGGATAAAAAGAAAGAAATAAAACCCAGTAGAACACAAAACACTCGGGCACAGCAGGGCAACAATAAAAAAGCATTGGGTATTTTCCTTTTATAGCGTCATGTAGGATTGTAGTAACATTTCAGATAAGGGATACTCAACCTGTTTGTAATTTTTAAGTGTCCCCTGTATCCTCGTCCTCAAATATTTTAGTATAATTTTCACTGAATAGCTCACACTGAAATTAAAAACACTTTTGGAAAAAGTGTCTGCTTGATACAGTGCTATATTATAGGCTTCATGGCCCATCGCAACCCTGTTTTGCCCCACTTTTATCATCCCCACTGTGCTTTAGACCCATCACTGCTATCCCCATTGTGTGTTTCTCTCTCCTCCGCTTTTCTCCTTCGGTAACGTAGCATTTTGCTATTTCCCTCAGGTCCCATTTTGCCATTGTCCTATTCCTCTCAAAGCCTCATTGTTCTACCTATCTTTACTTTGGAGGAGGTTTGTGACATTATATTTAACTTATTACTGGTTTTTGTTTGTTTGTTTTTTTTAGGAGATGCAACTCCAACAGCAACTACAGTGTCTTAATACTTTCTTTGGCTTGCATATTTTTATTGTAAAGGGTTATAACTGGAACCATGGTCTTGAGCCTCTCATCCCATCCACCTATAAGCTACCCACTAAAAGTGATGTAGGCAATGTATTTATAGAATATAGGGCTAGAATTAATTTGGCCCTTTCATCAAAATCAAGACCTTTTTCGTCCGATTTTCAGACAGTTTTCAGATCGGAAGATTCAAATGCGAGTTTACCGGCTGAAAAAAACACACATCATATATCGACTCTTGCGACTATTCGTTTTAATCAGTGGTGGCTGGTGATATTTCTAGTTGGTGGGGCGCCAGACTGGAAACATGAATGTTTTTAATCATGAATAGGAATGTATCTGTATGTTGCTACTACCTCCAAAATATGTAGACGATCCAATATACAGGTTATAAACCATGTAGACATATTCCTATTACTAAAGCAAATAAAATTGTCTTAAATTCAATGATTACAAGTGTAATCCAGAAATTAGCCACAAGATGTGTACATAAAGCATTATTCAGTATAAAAAAATCTAAAAGTGGAAAAAGTGATTTTATTATTATTTACTAAAATAAAAACGGAATGCTGATTCTACCCATTTTATTTTAAATAACTCTGAGAATACAAAACTTCAGTGTGTGAAAGAAAGAAATCCTGTGTACTATAGCACATTTATTTTTTTATTTATTTTATTTACAAAAAAAATATTTGCATTTAGCACGTTAAAGCAAATGTTGGGTGCATTTTCTGTCAGTAAGGGGTTAAGACAGACAATTCGTGTGTGTGGCAAATAAAATCAGGATTCCAGCTGGGAGATTGCTTTGGGCAACTTATTTGACACGCGGTAGAGCAGCAGGGGGGAAGATAAATAGTGCGGTTCCTGTTTTGAAGAACACCTGTCGAAGACAAATAATCATGTATCTTTCTTTTTTTTTTCTTTTAATCTGCCTAGCAACTGTTGAGGAGACAATGACACTGCTTAAAGGGACATAACACATTTTGTCAATCAGGCACTTGTTAAATGACAAAAAAACAACAGTATAAATGAAATAGTTTAATTTTTTTTATTATTATTCCAAAATATATGGTAGGACGCTGCCCCATCTGCCCCTATGGATGAGTCACCACTGGTTTTAATGGAAATATCAGCTATATTGATTTAATTCGAATTTATAGATATGACGTTTTCCAAAACAAATCAAATGCTTAAAGGTGCTGATGGGTTTTCAAGTAGGAAAATAGACAGAAATCTTTTTTAAACATCACAGTAACATATCAAAGTAATGTTAAAAAGGACAAATCTGAATGATGCTGGCTGAAAAAAAGTTATGATTGGGTGTTTCACAGGTCACCTTTTTTTGGATCAGTGGCTTTTCTTAAATATTGGCTCGGGCCAAATGTTTTCAACTGAGTCACTCAATATTTCAAGATAATATCAGCTGCAAGTAGCCCTTCCCGAACACCTTCATTAAACATAAAGAACAGTCATTTCTTATATTAAAAAGGAACACTGAGGGCACCATGAATTGCAAAATTAACTTAGGTGAGCAAATTGAGCCTTTCTTGCCCCCCTCCCTTTACTGCCCTGCACGTTTCTCCTTAACATCCCTGTTTTAGCGCCATATTACGGGGAAGACGCTAATTCAGCAGCTTGCCCCGTATGCAGCGCAACCTTGCTGGATACTCGCATCGGCGCTAACGCGCGGCCGCGAGTATCATCTCCTGTAGTCCATAGGACTCCATGGAGGGTTGTGCTGCAAGGCCGTGAGCACTCCATGATCTTGCTCTCGCGACATCTTGCAGGGTCGCGGTGTGATTCGCAGAGGGAGACTGGGGTCTATTTATCCCCAGTCTTACTCTGCTCCCAGCGGCCAGAAGTGGTGGATCAGGCCACCGTTCGCACGGCGGGATGAGAGGCAAGTATCTGATTTATTGGGGGGGGGGTGTTTAGCCAGTGCAAACTGTTTCTGCAGAAGCGGTATCAGTTAGCACCAGCTTCTAGCTGTGTAGTTAACTTTTTAGTTACCGCACCAGAGCAGTAATTAGCTTTAGCACTTTGTAATACCTTATTTATCCAAATGCTAATTAATGATTGTGCTCCCCATGTTAGGTATAAGGGAGTTCAAAGTACAGTAAGCTCATGTAATCACCGTGCGCTAACAGTTTTTTTAACCCGTTAGCTTTCGGAGGGAAATACGTGGGGTATGCGTGACAGTCATTAACCTAGTGCTAACTCTCACATAGCTGAGCGCTAACGCTAGCATTAAGGTTGTAATAGTGCCCTTAGCTTCTCACTGTTTTTAGCTGAAAGTCTTCCATTGCAGTCAATAACACTCACTGTTAATCTGTATTCATTGTGAAATCCCCCGTAGAGAAGCAATGGTTAGTCTATTCAGAAAACACCGAACAGCAGAGAAATGTCAGTGAAATGCCCTGATGTTCATAGTTTCATTCGTCAGGTTTATTCAGGCGATTTCCATTAGTTTCAATGTTAAAAATATTCCCGTTTTTACACAATATCTATTAAACCGTTTATTCTTTTAATTTGTTTTTTTAGGATGTTTTAGGCATTTTTCATGATTTTTTGACAAAATATTTTTCTTATTTTTTTTATTTTTTTTATTTATTTATTTTTTTAACCCCTTTGCCGCGGATGACGTGTGGGGAACGCCCTCAATGACTCCCGCTATATGCAGAGAACGTTCCCCACACTTCATCCGCAAGTGGGAGCCCCGATGGAGATACTCACCTCTCTGTCCGGGGTCCCGCATTAAGTTAAGCCCCTCCCGACGTCAATGACGTCATCGCACCATACGCGATGACGTCATTTCCAGGCGACCCCCCGGCAACGCCGGGAGATCACCTGAAAGGGAGGGGGATCCTTTTGGATCCCTCTCCCTCCCGATTGGGAGGGTTTACAGAAAAAAAAGGCACCGCTTTGAAGGGCAGTGTCTGCCCTTTAAAGCGGTGCCTTTTTTAACCCCTTACATGCCAGCTTGCGATGCAGCGCCGTTCAGCGCCACATCACAATTTAGCTCCGGTGGGGGGCCGCCATCTTCGGGTCCCCCCTTGCCTCCTGATGTATCGTGCATAGCGCGATGATGTCAGATAGCTGGGGAACCCTAGCTGCCCGGGGATTTCCCAAGGAAATACCCTGGTGGAGATAAGGGGTTCATTTGAACCGCGATATCTCCAGACCCGTGGCAGCTAGGGGGTCATGGAGGGTGTCATTCGAAAGGCCTGGCCTTTCGAATGATACCAAACATGACCATGTTCAAAGTAAAAACTAAATTTAAAAAATAAAATAAATAAAAAATAAATTAAAAAAAAACATGTATTTTTTTTGTGTGTTGTTATTTATTAACGAGAAGCAAGCACCCACTCAAAACAGTGTGGGGCGTGGAGTGGCAAGTGATTACTATAGCCTCTGAGTACTAGCAATCGTCCACCAAAAACTTGCAGGACTTACCCCTAATGAGGAAGGAAGAATTGGATTCCAAAGAACCCAAAAGGAAGGTGGGAACAAATGATTAAAATTCTAAACCTTTATTGGACTTCTAAGAAAAAACGTACACACCCACAAAATGTATAAAAAACGCACAAAAAAGGTTATAGATTAGAGACCATAACTCAAGGTCAATGACCAATCACAAAAGGCAAACCCTGCGGGTTTGAATGAAGAATTCAATTATACCTCTTTCCTATAACTGCATATATTTTGTCATCATATAACTCTATTGGTAATCATCACGATTATGTCACTATATAGCCATATTGGGGCTATCCTCTGAGTATACATTTCAAAGTTTAATAATTACTGTATGCAAAGCATTGTTAACGTTTCTTCTACATCCGATTATTTATTCACATGGGAATTTATTTTTCATCAATTTTTGTTTCACAACGTGATATGTTGTACACTTTTATACGTCATTGCTGTAATCCTGATATTTCCTTTACCGAGGGTATTCATCTATTTCATAGACCCTCTGGGTATATACAGTAATCAGTACAACTAGAGATTTAGGTATTACAGAATACAATCAGATCTCCCAATGGTGTCATGCTTACATTGTGCCATATTACGTATTACGGGGTTACTGGGGATATATATGTTTTTTTTTTGTCGCTGTACAGACCTTGGTATAGGTTTGCCCCTAATAGCTATAGTCTGATGATAAGTGATCAGGGCAATATTATGTGCGGAGGACCAGCTCGGCATTATGATTGAGACAGTATGACATTGGATAGCCATTACAGGTCCTTCATACCGCCAAGTTAACTCTCTAGCCTGTCAAAATGATCATCCTGCTGTTTGCAATATACGTCTCCTTCAGGCTTGATCAATGGTTTACCCAAGCAAGGCTATAATTGGACCAATGTTTTCACATGACACCTGTGGACCAATCACAGCGGTCTATTCTTAAAATGGTACGATTGGCCGAATTTTCCCATGTGACCGCCTGATTCCAGACGGCACAATCTTTAAAAGAGATCATATGTTTATTTGTCTTTCCACGTCCCTGAGGAGCAGACACAAGCGAAAACGCCGTGTTGGACGTGCTCTATTAACCCATTTAAGGTTTTCCTCTCGTTGCATGCCTGAGCTGGACGCATCTATATTTCATAGAGAACAATACTATTACAGCACAATCTGATTGGGCTATGACTGATTGCCCATAACCGTTCAGCAACATTGTAGCATGTTTAATGTTGAGATGGATTTTTAATCTCATGATACCCTTTATGTATTAAATTAATTTTCTTGCTGAGGAATACACTTTTGGCTGGGAGATTGCTACTGCTTGCACTTTATTGTGATTTCTCGATCAGTGCATGCAAATTGTAGCTACCAGGTTCACTCCCTGTCTTTATATTTACCAGCTGTATTCCATGACGTGGACCATTTATGTTTGCACCTCATCGTGACGCTTTTGAGTGGTGCATGCTAATTACAACAACAAATTTGGTGGCATATGTCTTTAAGCATTTAAGTATACTCTAACGTGTGCATACTTTTCTGAGGGGATCATTAGGCATCTTTTGCTTATTATTCTTTTCAGGTGGTGGTTCTCAGTTTTTGACATACAATTGTTGTCACAGAGACCTCACCTTGCATTAGATGCCTTTTGTGATTGGTCATTGACCTTGAGTTATAGTCTCTAATCTATGACCTTTTTGTGTGTTTGTTATACATTTTGTGGGTGTGTACGTTTTTTCTTAGAAGTCCAATAAAGGTTTAGAATTTTAATCATTTGTTCCCACCTTCCTTTTGGGTTCTTTGGAATCCAATTCTTGTTTTTATTAATGCAGCAATATTGTTCACATTTCAATTATAATGTGAACAATGATGCTGCACTAATGATTTTTTTCTATGGGGTGCGTTTGCTAAAAATCACGTAATTCCCCCCAAAAAATGTAACAAGTCCCCATTTCTAGTTTTTGTACAAGTGCACCCCATAGAAAATATAACCGCAAACGCTCATGTGATAAAATGTGAAAAAACACTTTACACACTGTAGATGATTAAAAATTCAAATTTTATTGCATTTTTTTGTTATAATATACAGGCAGAACATGACGTATACATATAAAAATGATATATTATGAATCTGCCGAGTCTGCCGGAAAGAACGATATATAATATGTCTGGGTCATATACTAAAATATGGCTACAAATCGCATTTAAACATGATGAGCAAAAGCGGTAAAAATGAGCTCAGCACACAGACCTTTTTATTATTATTCCTAGGACCTTATATGTTAATTCCAGGCATTTTAGTCCCGTAGGTTTTTTGCAAACAGCGTTTTAAATTCGACACTTTCAATTTTTTATTTTTTTTTACGCTGTTTGTAGGCTTTTTCCGGCGGCCAGTCGGCGCTCTGTTCGTGTTTTTTTCAGATGTTTTCAGCGGATTGTCTGCCTTTTCGGATGCGTTCGGCTTTTTTCGGCTGTTTTGTGGCATTTGTTGCAAATCGGCGGTTCTGTGATGGTTTTTCGGATGCAGTCGGTGGCTTTTCCCTGCACTTCGGGGACCCTGCCGTGAATGCTGAATTCACCGCAGGGTCGGGGAATTTGATTCCCCCAAAGTGCAAGGAACAAAAGAACATTGAAATTCAGATGGAATTTCAGTGCTCTGTGAATAACCCTGTATGTTTCCCCTGTATTTTTCAAGAATTAACACTTGCATAACAAAAAGTATGTGTAGTAAGTTCCTTATCAACAGGTTTTGCTACTTATTGTAATGCATCTTTTTTTTTTCTTTAAACTAACACTACCACTTACATAAGCTGTAACAAGATGACTTGTGCATTACAAACAAAACAACATTATAAAACACATGCTGCATTTTTTTCCTTTGTTTGAAGTAACTGCACGTAAAAAAGAAAAATAAAGTAAGGTTTTGATCTCTTATTTCCATTTTGTGTATTTTTCCAATGATGCAGCATTTACCAAAAGCTTTGCTTTGTGGCTCTTGTTTATTAGTCTACATTATTTAACGAAGAAAGGGGTTAATACTGAGAAAAAACACCTATTACAAATGAGCAGTACACACCACCCTGATATCCACTCAAATCAGAAAAAGCTTTGCTTTGCGTCTCTTGTTTATTAGTCTACATTATTTAACAGTTAATGTGGTGGAGGAGTGACTGTTTAGATTAGGCGGCAGGAGGGTATTTTTCTTGATGCTACCTGAGTTAAGAGCTGGCAGCTGAATGCAATTAAACAGGGAGTTTAAAAGACTTTTAATCTGCCCCCTGGTGGTGTCCTTTGAATACATCCCACACAATACAATGATGTGATTCAGTGACTGACCCATAGAGTCCATTCTATGGCCAAAGCCACACAGTCAGGAGCAATGTAAAGATATGGGGGGGGGTGTACAACATAAAAGATCACACAATGGATGCACCCAGTGACACATATAGAGGAAAATATCACACAATGGATGCACCAGTGACACATATAGAGTAAAATATCACACAATGGATGCGCCCAGTGACACATATAGAGGAAAATATCACACAATGGATGCACCCAGTGACACATATAGAGGAAAATATCACACAATGGATGCACCCAGTGACACATATAGAGGAAAATATCACACAATGGATGCACCCAGTAACACATATAGAGGAAAATATCACACAATGGATGCACCCAGTGATACATATAGAGGGAAATATCACACAATGGATGCGCCCAGTGACACATATAGAGGAAAATATCACACAATGGATGCACCCAGCGACACATATAGAGGAAAATATTTTCTGAACTAAACATACAAAGAGAAAAACAAAACACATGTAAGATATCAGCAACATCAAACATTTAATTGCTTGAGACACAAGGAGTAGCACTTTAACATGTTCACACAGGGGGCCCTTGAGAGCATGACACCATTATCAGTATGTGTCCACAGAAAGGATAAATGTTCAATAGCAGCACCAGCTTCTTTATATTAAAGTAACTAAATGATTTGAGCGCTGTTATCTCAGAAGATCACAGAGAGACTTTGAAAACACAAAATCAATGAGGTTAATGTGTAAAGTCAACCTCTACTCGGTGCATTTACATGAGATCCTGTCTCTTAGTAGAGTACAAACATTTTTATAGGAAGATTTAATTACACATCCCACGAAAAATGTTTGGGTTTTTGCACATATGTAGAAAATAAATATTATATCACTGGTTTGACAAAATAAAGAAATAAAAGCAATTAAAAGGTAAAGAAAAAAGCTTGTAAAGAGTAATCAGACCACCTGATCTGCTCTGAACCAGCACATCACCCAGCACAAAAGTTTTAGACTTTAAAAAAACAGATTTTTCTAAAATGAGATTTTGTGTGAAGGAGTCATTATCAGACTGGAGGAGTTTAAAGGGAGTCCAGGAGAAATGGGATTATTTAAAGGAAGCATTATTGAAGGCCACAGGCAATTGCATTCGGCTTGTTAGCAAAAACAAAAAAGGGAAGAAACCACTGTGGTACTCTGCAGAAGTGGCCAAAATAGTGAAGAACAAAAAGATAGCATTCAATAATTATAAAAAGATTAGGCAGAAAGAGGCAAAGCAATTTATAAGAGCTTCCAAAGCACACGCAGAAGAGAAAATAGCTCAGTCAGTAAAAAAAGGGGACAAAACATTTTTTAGATACATAAACGAGAAAATAAAAGTAAAACAAGGATTAGTTAGATTAAAAACAAAGGAAGAAAGGTATGTAGAAGAGGATAAAAGTCTCGCTGACTGCCTCAATGAATATTTTTGTTCAGTCTCTGCAGAAGAAAAGGAAGGAAAGGGACCTCAGTTAGGAGGAAACACTAACGAGACATTTACATATGAGTTTACAGAGGAGGAGGTTCTACAGCAGCTGTCTAAAGTAAAGACAAATAAGTCAATGGGGCCTGATGGGATCCACCATAAATTATTAAAAGAGCTCAGTGGTGTAATAGCAAAACCGTTAACAGATTTATTTAACCAATCCTTGTTAACGGGAGTCGTCCCAGAAGACTGGAAATTAGCAAATGTTGTGCCCATTTACAAGAAGGGTAGTAGGGAGGAATGGGGGAACTATAGGCCAGTTAGTCTTACGTCAGTAGTGGGGAAATTAATGGAAACCATGTTAAAGGAAAGGATTGTTGAACATCTAAAAACACATAGATTACAGGATAAGAAACAACATGGGTTTACCTCAGGGAGATCATGCCAAACTAATCTTATTGATTTTTTTGATTGGGTAACAAAAATAATAGACACAGGTGGTGCAGTAGACATTGCTTATTTAGATTTCAGTAAGGCATTTGATACGGTTCCGCATAGAAGGCTTATCAATAAATTGCAATCTTTGAGCTTGGATTCCAATATTGTTGAATGGATTAGGCAGTGGCTGAGTGACAGGCAACAGAGGGTTGTGGTAAATGGAGTTTATTCGGCGCAAGGTCTTGTTACCAGTTGGGTACCTCAGGGGTCAGTACTTGGACCCATTCTCTTTAATATTTTTATTAGTGATATTGCAGAAGGTATTAATGGAAAAGTATGTCTTTTTGCTGATGACACAAAGATTTGCAACAGGGTTGACGTTCCTGGAGGGATCAGCCAAATGACAAATGATTTAGGTAAACTAAAAAAATGGTGGGAGCTGTGGCAATTGAGTTTTAATGTGGATAAGTGCAAGATAACGCACCTGGGACGTAAAAACCCAAGGGCTGAATATAGAATATTTGATACAGTCCTAACCTCAACATCTGAGGGTTGGGATTTAGGGGTTATTATTTCAGAGGATCTAAGGGTAAGTACTCAATGTAATAGAGCAGCAGGAAATGCTGGCAGAATGCTTGGTTGTGTAGGGAGAGGTATTAGCAGTAGGAAAAGGGCAGTGCTCATGCCACTGTACAGAGCACTGGTGAGACCTCACTTGGAGTACTGTGTGCAGTACTGGAGATCGTATCTCCAGAAGGATATAGACATCTTAGAGAGAGTTCAGAGAAGGGCTACTAAAATGGTGTACGGCTTGAAGGAGAAAAGTTACCAGGAAAGGCTTAATGATCTTAACATGTACAGCTTGGAAAAAAGACGAGACAGAGGAGATATGATAGAAACATTTAAATACGTAAAGGGAATCCACAAGGTAGAGGAAGGGAGTATATTTAAAAGGAAACAAAGTAACAAAACAAGAGGACATAGTCTTAGATTAGAGGGGCAAAGGTTTAAAAGTAACATCAGGAAGCATTATTTTACTGAGAGGGTGGTGGATACATGGAACAGTCTTCCAGTAGAAGTGGTAGAGGCCAAAACAGTAATTGAATTTAAGCAGGCATGGGATAGGCATAAGGCTATCCTAAACAAAAGATAAATCCAGGTAAAGTATCCATGTAATTGGGCAGACTAGATGGGCCGAAAGGTTCTTATCTGCTGACATTTTTCTATGTTTCTATGTTTCTATGTATCATTATACACACGGCTTGGCCAAAAAGAAAGTCACCACCTGCATATAACTAAGCCAATAGATGCTCGCCTTCCATTGGATAATTACTGCAGTGATTAATATGTTTCAGCTGCAAAAAACAAGGTCATGTGACTCCCTGAATATACTGATTGAGCAGTTTTCCCATCAATGGGTTTTTTCTCCCCTGATGGCACAGCGGGCATATTCCAAGATGGCAATGGCAGGATTCATCAGGCTCAAATTGTGCAAGAGTGGTTCAGGGAGCATGAGACATCATTTTCACACATGGATTGGCCACTGCACAGTCCAAACCTTAACCCCATTGAGGTTAATCTTTGGGATAATGTGCTGGAGACTAGACATGTGCACAGCACAAAATTTCGTTTTGAACTAATGGATTAGTCCTAAAATGCAATTTATTTAGTTGCTAAAGAAATTCGTTTTCAGTTCTTTAGTATGAAAACGAATTTCTTTAATCCGAAAACCAGTGGATACAATTACTATTGTAGTGGCTCCTCAGAGGGCTGAGATCGCTGCTTGTTACAGTATCTCTCACTCTCAGCACAATGTGGGCCATACTACATAGTTGGTGCTAACTTAACCAAAGCTGTTGTAAACTTCCCAGAGTCATTATAGCTTATGGAGGTTTTCCGTTTACAACAGCTCTGGTTAAGGCTAGGGTCAGACGAACGCATTTTTCACGTGCGTTTAGCCGCACGAAATCACGGCCGTGCTAGCAGCAAATGACGTCCAATGCCGGGGAACATACGACGAACGGCCGCACGAAAGTTCGTCCGTGCAACGCAAGTGGCCAACGAACGCATTTTTTCGAGAACGTCAAACCGCTACTACTGACGTACAGAGTGCGCTGCGGCCGCATAGCAGCATGGGTGTGTGATTAGGAGAAGTCAGAGGCTGCTAATGTCCGGCTAACATAACGTCCAGACACAAAAAGTGTTTTATTGATGATCCGTACAAAATCACGGACGAAACGGCGCATCGTATGACCGCTATCGCGTATTCCGGGAAAAAATACGTACGTTCGTTCGAACGCACTTTTTCACGGGCAACGTGAAAAATGCGTTCGTCTGACCCTAGCCTAAGTTAGGCTAGGGACAGATGAGCGCATTTTCTGCGGCCACCGTCAAAATGTACGTCGATGCGTGCGCACGCATTTTTTCACGGAATACGCTTAAGTGGTCAGACGACCACAGTCGCACAGTCGCAGGTACTCACCAACGCAATTCTAGGGAAATCCGGCTGTTTGAACGTTATGTAGGCCGCACACTAGCAGCGTCTGACGTCTCCTAATCACGCACACACGCTGCCATGCGGCCGCAGCGCACTCTGTACGTCAGTAGCAGCGGTTTCACGTTCTGAGAAAAATGCGTTCATTTGCCGGTTGCGTGGTGTCGGCGCACTTTTGTACGCACGTACTGCGTATATTGGCCGTCATTGGCCGTTATGTGCTGCTACTACGGCCGTGATTTAGTGCGCCTGCACGCGCGTTCCGACTGCCCCACTCTGACCCTAGCCTTAGCACCAACATTGTAATACTGCCCCGTGTCAGGCAAAGCTGTTACAGTAACTGACTGCTGCTCATCACAGTGCTCAGAGTTTCAGTAAAACTAGTAAATAATATTTTTATATATAAGAGGTTATAACAATATTATTTCCTTGCTTTACTGAAACTCTGAGCGCTGTTACAGTCAGTTACTGTAACAGCTGAGCCTGATACATTGTACTGAGAGATAATATAACAAGCAGCCGATCTCAGCGCACACAGCCACTGGATTTAAAGGGCTAAAAAAAAAAAAAAAAAGGCTCCTCTCTGTATAATGTTTAGAACATCCTCCTGCATTAATTAATACCCCTCTCTGTATAATGTATAGAACATCCTCCTGAATTAATTAATATCCCTCTCTGTATAGAACATCCTCCTCAATTTATACCTTTCTCTGTATAATGTATATAACATCCTCCTGCATTAATACCCCTCTCTGTATAATGTATAGAACATCTTCCTGCATTAATTAATGCCCCTCTCTGTATAGAACATCCTACTGCATTGGCATGTAGAGGGTGCAGAACTTCAGATGTTGCGCTCTTCATTGCTGGTCTCCTTCACTCAATGTAATATCACAAAAAGGACTGAAACTAAAATGTAGTGCATTTTATTTTAGTTTCTTTCGTTTTTTGTACTGAGCAGTTTCGTATCTCTTGAGTCATACGAAAACTAAATTATCCCAAAATTCGGACTAAATCGTTTTAGTACTAAAACGAATGCACATGTCTACTGGAGACGACTTTACGCAGCGCTGCGACTCTCCCATCATCAATACAAGATCTTGGTCACAAACTAATGCCGCTCTGGATGCAAATAAATGCTGTGACATTGCATGAGCTCATCCAAACGATGCCACGGCCAATGTGAGCCGGAATCAGAGCAAAAGGAGGTCCAGCCAAATATTATAGTGTGTGTGACGTTTTATTTTGGCCATTCTGTGTATTACGGGTCTGCTTTCTCTAAAGCTTTAACGTGAGCCGTCCTATTCCAATCGAGCTGCAAACATCTATTGTGGCTCGGCTGTTGCACCAGTTTATAGTAATTTAGGGATAATGTGGAGGCAACCGGAGAATAATGAGCAATTTCAATGTCGCTTCTTATTCTCACCGGCAGCAGGTAATGACAAAAAATTACTAAACCGTACCCCTCTAAACCTTTCCAATCATGTAAGTCTCAACCCTCATCCTCTATCCAAAGGTTCCATTTCTGAAATTCAGAATGTTACATTCAACAGACTTGTGTCATGATTTTGACAAAAAGCAGTTGACTGGTAGAACCATTTTTTTGACTACATAGAAAGGGACCAGAAACACTGACCCTATTCCATGGTGGGCGCTAACATGAAGACGGTAAACATGATAATGTGGGCTTGCAGATTTTCCCTTACCGTCTCCATGTTAACATTGTATTCTGGTGAAGGTGCTATCTCAGCAACTCAGCGTTAACCTCCCTGATACCCGCAGTAGTGTTTCCGCAAGTATCAGCTCCTGGAGTGCATAGGACTCCATGGAGACTTGCGCGTCTGGGCCGTGAGTTCTGTGTGACCTTGTTCTCGCGAGAACGCTCAGCGCCGCAGAGTGATCGCAGAGAGAGACTAGGAACTATTTGTAGCCAGTCTCACTCTGCTCCCGGTGAGAAGAAGCGGCGGAACAGGTCACCCTTTTCACTGCGGGATGAGAGGTGCATATGGGGTTTTTAAGGGTGGGTTTGTAGAACGTGTTAAATGATTTTGCATTTTCAGAATCATTTAACACTAGCTTATAGAGATTGTGCCAACACTTTGTAATACCTCACTTGTCATGATGCTAAAAACTGATTGCGTCCCATGTTAGGTATAGGAGACGCAAAGTACAGTAAGATTGCGCAAGCCATGAGGCACAAAACGTTTTCACGCCAGTTTAGCTTCAAGATCGGAATATTGGTGTCAGACGTTAAACTTATCCTAGCACTAACGATTACATATCGAGATGCTACATTAGCACCTACTATGGAATAGAGCCGTCTGTGTCTATAACAGTAGGTTTAGTAGCAAGGATTCCTATGATTTGTTCGGGGGCCCAGCAGTTCTACAGGGTTCCTGCCCCTTGCCAAACCCTGTGTAACTTGTCTAAGTGCCACAAATATAAGAGTCCCTTCATGCCACCCAGAAATGGGCCACCAAGATACCAATAAATTTCCCGGTGGGTCGTGGCATCAGAGCCCTCCGACTCACTGAATAAGCAATTCGTATGGTCTGCGTAAGGTAGAGGAGCAAACTGAATGCTCTCCAACCAGGGAACCCTTTTTATCCCCTTGCCGGTCCAGCAGGGATTTAGCCCACTCCCTGTAAAATCAGGTAAGAAGAAAAGAAGGCAAAATGGCTTATTTCTAAGTAGCTTCCGGAAATGGGAAGCTGAGGGAAGAGGGGTCTTCAACCAGTGGTTCAGTAAGGGGCCTCAAGATTTCTGAAGGCAGCCTTGAAGACTGAGAAAGGCTCATGTAGGCCAAAATGTTGCTTACTACAATGAACCTTCAGTTGTGCAGACAATGTACCAGGGCACATTCTATGAGTCAAGATTGACGTTTCCGGAGCAGACTGTGAGCCCCTGTGGATTTCCTCTCTACAAAACATGGGGTGCGCTGATCCTGATCTTCTGGATATGAATACAATATTTCCAAAGCATGGGTTACTATGTTGCACCAACCAATATTATTAAACACTAGACTACTCCCTTCTACACTCCTGCCTCCTCTTCCGTCAAACCAGGAATCCACCGTGCAGCACACCAGTCGATGGGTCACCACCATCACCGAGAACGTGATCTTCACTCCAATTTACGAACGCCACAAAAGTTGTATTATTCCTTTTAGAATTATAGGGGGTTATATTAAATATTATATAAAAAAAAAAGGAATGAAAGTATTTAAGATGTTCGAGTCTCCTATTTGCACTTGAACATTATCCTACCCCGAGCAACACACAACATCCCATTCCGTCAGACGCCGAATAAAAACTTGATTTTATAAATATCGAGTTGTATTATACGCGCTCCACTTTTGAAATAAGGGCGCACAGAAGACATAGCACCGTTCCTTTGAGATAACTAACTAAAGCCACAAAATGAGCGCCGCATTTCGAAGGTACATAGTTCAAAAGTTGTAAGATTACTACTAAGGTTGTTTCATTCTTTACTGCATTCGGAACAGGAAGACTGTGTTGTTCTTGAAGAATTCTGAAAAGCAATGTCACAGTCTGATGACCTCTTCTCCTCATTAAAACCTTCCCAAAGACATCTCTCTGCATGATGTTTTGTATCTTCGCCAGCCATGAACTAATTTGTACCTCTTATTTTGATCATGCACTGGTGAAAGCACCAAACAATATTTTTTCTTTAAACAGGGAAGCGTTCTTTCAACAGCTCAGCGTGTACTTTTACCCTTTTTTTTTAATCTTGGAGCACCTATTTATTTGCTCCTTTCACCACTAAATCTTCTTTTGCTCTTTTTTTTAGCCCCCCTGCGAAGCTACTAGTTAAAATCTTTAGTGTTTTTTTTTTTTTTCTTCTTCCCCTCGATCTCTCCCTCTCTCTCTGTCTCACCGTAGGCTTAAATTCAGAAAATTCAGGCAAAAAAAAGAGGGCATTACCATAAAAAGGAAGATGAGACGACGTTTACATGTTACATTTGAATTTGTAATTTTTGATCCAGCTGCGTTCAAATATTTGTTATCAAAAAACAGATAAAATGCAGCGAACGTTTGCTGCCGACGTGGTATCGCTGGATATGTATTTAGCGTGTTTTATCTTTTTTTTTATAGCGCCTAGATGAATGTAAAATAAATATCTGTAACGGTGGAAAAGCTTGACTTTTTTTTCTGCTCTTGAATTGGAGAGTGTTGGATGATGTGTTCATTATAAAACTAATTTTCTCGCTATGTCATCATCACGTCGGCGGCTCATACTATACGGGAAAGTAGATCGGCACGGCCATGTGGTTGTATCACTCAAGGCATTCACCTGTCGGGTAGGATGGAGAGTTCGCCATCGTTTGACATTTTGAGTTGCAGAAGCAATTTTAATTTTTTTTTTAACTGGAATAAAAAAAGTTATTATAAAAATTGTGCTATTTTAATTAAATTTTAATGACATGGGGAAGTTATTCAGAGAGCACCGAAATGATGCAGACATTTCGCTGCAGTCTTGTTCCCCGCACTTCACCGCGATTTGGGAAATCAAATCTCCCCACCCTGTGGTGAATTCAGCATTCATCACAGGGTGCACGAAGTGCAGGGAATCGGCTGCCAATTGCTGCTGCCAACCCGCTGCAGACCCACCGCAAACCCATTGCCTGGCGCTGCCAACACGCCGAGCATCTGCCGCCAGAGGGCTGGCAAATGCATCCGACAAGACGCCGGTTGGATAAAAAAAAAAATACGATTGAACGTGTCAAAATCGAAACTACTGAATGAAAATGTCTGGAATTTACATATAAGATCCTATGAATGATAATAAAAAGGGCTGTTACAGAAAAAAGAAAAAAATGTTTTTAAAAAAATAAACGAAAAAAGCATTTCTGAAAAAATCCTGGAAAACGCCTATAAGATCCTAAAAAATCAATAAATTAAGAGACTTTTTGCTGCAGATTAAAATAATGAACGGTTTATTAGATGTTGAATAAAAACAGGAATATTTTTAACATATTTGGCGAATTGCCAGGTTTTGAATAGTCGAATGGCCAGGAGTTTGCACAGTACGGGGGAATTCACCGCTAGGTGCCATTTCGGTGCCAGCTCGGCCCTCTCTGGATCACCCTGTAAACCTAAAAATCACTTTTAACTAAGTGGATTTGTTTGGTCTGCATATTACCCGGGTAAAGACAGATGTTTCAGTACAATTCGGGCTTTAATCAAAGCTACCTGGGTAATGACAGACTATCCTAGGTTTAGCCAGATTTTGGACTTTACCTGTAAAATAATAAAGATTAGTGTTTTGCGATTCAAGTCAGGCTGAATAAAAAATTCCGGCACTGCCGGCGATTCAGAAACATCTGAATTATTCAGACGACGAACCAAATAAAGTATTTCCGAATTGATACAAATATGATGGGATCGATTTGAATTGTTTCGATAACTGAAAGCAATTGCACTCTCTGTGCGATATAAATTCCTAAACCGGCTATAAAACAGATAGAAATAGTAACCCTAATCCTAAACTTAACCCTAACCCTAAAGCAAGGAGAAATAGTAACAATATGAAGAGAATACCAACACAAAAGGTGATAGGAAGGAAGAGCACCCACCCCAAGCCTGTCCTTTACCCCACACGAAAAGAAGAAATATATTTTACAATGGTCAAAGCCTCAAGGTTGGTGTCCAAGTGTTCGCTCACATAGGGCTGAGGCTCAGACAGGGCTTGTAGTTGTAGCACTTCCGGGTTCTTTATGGCACACATTTGGCTGATGGGTCTTCCATAAAGAATGCACAAGCACTAAAATGACAAGCCTGGTGTGAGCGAACATTTTATCCATATATTTGTGCAATGATGTGTACTTTAATGATTTATTTTGGAGAACCTCCATTGTGAAAAATGAACATATACCCATTTGGACACCATCCTTGAGTCACTGACCCATTTCCTTGGAAAAGGGAGATGTAGTAGCCCTAATATTAAGCACAATAAAATTTTTGTGAAGTTTTATGCTATGTTCGTTAGTGCATGTCATGAATAAATGCTAAGGGCGCTATCATGTGCCGTAAGCTAAAACAGGGACGATAAGGGCAAAAATTTATGTCCCCTGGTTTACAAACAGATAACAGGGCAGGCACTGAATACAGCAGCCTGACCCGTAACGGACGCTAACCCTTCAGGATACTCAGGGCAGCGCTAATGCGCCACTGCGAGAATCCCCTCATGGAGTCCATAGGATTCCATTGAGGGTTGTACTGCCAGGTCAGCTGACCCGGAATGATGCGGAGGGAGCCGTTTTTTCCCCCAGTCTCCCTTTGCTCCCTGCGGCCATAAGTGGCGGATCGGCCGCGGGACGAGAGGTGAGTATGTGATTTTTGGGGGATTTGTAGCTGGTGATAACTGATTCTGCAGAAGCTCTAAGATGTAGCTAATTACTCTCTGCTTACTCTTTGTGCTCCCCATGTTAAGCATAGGGAGAGCAAAGTGCTGTAAGCTTATGCTAAAAAGTAGAGATGTGCATTAGTTTCGGAAAAATTCTGAACGAAATTAGTTAATTCATATTTCAGAAGTTCTCCGAAATAACGAATCGATAAGATCCGAATTCAAAACAAAACAAAATGGTATCTAACTAATTTAATTTGTTATACAATGTCATGAAAATAAAATAAAAATTTTAATATTTTTGTGTTCTGGAATTTGAATCGATATTAACTATAGAATCGATATCGAATTGATATATATATATATTCTTTTAATATGAGTTTGTTGAGACGTCTATAGAAAGAGACATCTACTGGGAGTGCAATAAGGTCCTGTTTAAATTTTTTTAACATTTTTAAACCCCAGTGTGATATCACGATTCTATTAGGGTTTTGTTAGCCTGTTAGTGATCGGGAGGTAATATGGACATAACGCTATTACCGCTTTTAACCTAGCGCGAACGCTCATTTATGTGAGTGCTAGCGTTAAGCAGGGGATAGGGCCCAAAGTATTTACTTCTTAGTAGTGATGAGCAGAACACCCCCGTGTTCGGTTCGCATTCGAACTCGAACAATTTCAAAAGTTCGAGTTCAAACTCGAACACGAACCAAACTTAATGCAAGTCAATGGGACTCGAAAGTTCGATTTTTTGAGTGCCCTCCCAGAGGGCATATATGCAAGATATTTGCCATAAAAGGTGTATGGGGGTCCGGGTAGTGCCGGGGGACAGGAAACAAGGACAAAAAGTAAAAAAAAAAAACGTTTTTATAGAAACAGTGAGTTTTCCATGAAATAAAGGTTAAGAATAAAAATGAAAATTCCTTCAAATATCGTGCCTAGGAGGTCCCCATAACCTGCCCGTGAAGTGGCGGATTTGTAGGATGTATAGAAACATTTAAAAACAAAAAAAAATGACATTTCAAATGACGGTAAATGGTTTTCCTTTAATCTATTCATAAACAACTGCTTGGGGCAGCAGCCTGTATGAAAAGAGGAGACATTTTAGGACACACAGAATAAGTTTAGTGATTTTTTGGCTAAATTATGGTGAAACTTGCAGGCTTTGGATGAAAGTAACAATAGGTGCGTTAAAATTGGGCCTTTAGTGTCCGCAACAGTGCCGTCACACCGTAACCCCTCTGTGGTATTGTGGAAGAGTGCAGGGTTGGACCCTGCGGTCCAATATTAAAATGATATGAATCTGGTATAGGCGTCAGTGGCAGTGCACCCAAATATTGTGCCTTTGGTGGCAGCAAGTGCCTTCACACCATAAGTAACCACTCTGTGGTATTGTGAAAGAGTGCAAAGTTGGACCCTGCAGTCAAATATTAAAATGATATGAATCTGGTATAGGCGTCAGTGGCAGTGCACCCAAATATTGTGCCTTTGATGGCAGCAAGTGCCTTCACACCGTAAGTATGGTATTGTGGAAGAGTGCAGTGGTGGAGGTTTTGGTAATGCAGAAGAGATCCCCCATCTATTCAGTTACATCAGCAGCTATAACAAAACCGGGTCAGCAATGTTTAGGCACTTGTACTGCGCTACTGTATATGGTGAGAATCGGCGCACACCAGTAGCAACAGGAAGCAAACAGAACAGGGAATGAAATCCTACAAGGACTTTTTAAAGAACCATATGCAACTAAAATGACATCAATTGGTTTTGTAATACAGTAGTAAATGTTTCTTTTGTGAATTCTTCATTGACACAATTATTCAAGCCCTTAAAGACTACCACTCTGAAGAACAGAGGTTCATTCAAGTGTTTTCAATCAGGTATTGAAAACACCTTGGATGTCACGGAGCAGCAATAAAGCATAATAAGCACCAATTAGGCAGCTTTAAAATGACTGTGATACTCAGCTCCTTCTAGACATTTACTGGTGTGGTTACAAACATGGTGAAGTCAAGAGAATGGTCCAGGAAGACAAGAGAAGAGGTGATTACTCTTCACAGGAAGGGCAATGGCTATAAGAAGATTGCAAAGATGTTAAACATACCAAGAGAGACCATAGGAAGCATCATTCGCAAATTCAAGGCAAAGGGCACTGTTGAAACGCTACCTGGTCGTGGCAGAAAGAAGATGCTGACTTCGACTGCTGTACGCTACCTGAAGCGTAGAGTGGAGAAAAGTCCGCGTGTTACTGCTGAGGAATTGAGAAAAGATTTGTCAGATGTGGGTACTGAAGTTTCAGCTCAGACAATACGGCGCACACTGCATAATGAAGGCCTCCATGCCAGAACTCCCAGGCGCACCCCCTTGCTGTCTCCAAAGAATAAGAAGAGTCGACTGCAGTATGCCAAAAGTCATGTGGACAAACCACAGAAGTTTTGGGATAGTGTTCTGTGGACTGATGAAACAAAATTAGAACTGTTTGGGCCCATGGATCAACGCTATGTTTGGAGGAGGAAGAACAAGGCCTATGAAGAAAAGAACACCTTGCCTACTGTGAAGCATGGCGGGGGGGTCAATCATGCTTTGGGGCTGTTTTGCTTCTGCAGGTACAGGGAAGCTTCAGCGTGTGCAAGGTACCATGATTTCTTTTCAGTACCAGGAGATATTGGATGACAATGTGATGCAGTCCGTCACAAACCTGAGGCTTGGGAGACGTTGGACCTTTCAACAGGACAATGATCCCAAGCATACCTCCAAGTCCACTAGAGCATGGTTGCAGATTAAAGGCTGGAACATTTTGGAGTGGCCATCGCAGTCACCTGACTTAAATCCGATTGAGAACCTCTGGTGGGACTTAAAGAAAGCAGTTGCAGTGCGCAAGCCTAAGAATGTGACTGAACTGGAGGCTTTTGCCCATGACGAATGGGCGAAGATACCTGTAGATCGCTGCAAGACACTTGTGTCAAGCTATGCTTCACGTTTAAAAGCTGTTATAACTGTAAAAGGATGTTGTACTAAGTACTAAGATTGAATGTCACTTGGGGGTGGAATAAAACTGATAATGATGTGAGCACAGAAAAGACATTTGTGGTTATTTCATTATAAATGTTATGTTATATTTGTCTGACCTACACGTGCCTCTTTGATTTAATTGTAAGCAAGATGACTGAATGATCAAAATCAATGTCAAACTGGCCAAAACATTCAATTTCAGTGGGGGTTGAATAATTTTGAACACAACTGTATATCAACACGCAGATATATATATACCCACCCACAGACCTCTGACCATATATACACAAACGCACATGGGGGGGTGGCATGTGGACAATCTCAACTAAATGCGCCCCCCCATTTGGCTGATCCCTCCAAAATAAATGTTGAACCTGACAGAGCAGAGAATATATATATAATATTCTCTGCTCTATCGGGTTCAACATTTCTTCTGGAGGGATCAGCCAAATGGAGGGGGTTCAATTAGTTGCCAAAATGTGTGTGTAATACAAGTCTGGATATATATATATTTATAAGAATATAGATATATATCATATATATATATATATATATATATCATACCTGCCCTTACCTTACCCTATAAATTTGCTAAAAATATACACACACAAAAAAAAACACTGCCTGAGACCCCGCGCAGCCCACATGCCACCCCCCTCTACCTGGCTGAATGTATCTAATATATATAATTAAATACATTCAGCAAGGTAGAGAAAGAAAAAAAAAGTTTTATTTTATGTTCCCGAGGGACATTTAAAAATGTCCTCGGATTTAATTTTTTTAGAATTGTGTCGCCTTACCTTAGCCTGGTGGTCAGTGGGGGCTCCCTGGATCCTGGTTGTGGGGGGGGTCTGCCATGGCCGCAGGTGCAGTGGCTCCCTCCCTGCGCTGCCTGTCTCTGCCACATGCACCCGGGTGGCTAGCCCGCACAGTCGCAGCTCTGTCACAGTCACATGCTCCTCAAGGGGATCCTTGGGAGGCCCCTGCAGGCTGCCCTCTACAGTGCCTGATTAAAGGGCCGTGTCTGCCTGAGGTTTTAGTAACAAGAATGTTTTATCCCATAGGCTTCAATGTTAAAAATATTCCCGTTTAATTCAATATCTAATAAACTGTTGCTTATAATATTCTGCAGTAAAGAGTCTCTTTATTTCTAGATTTTTTAGTATTTTTTAAGCATTTTTTATACTTTTAAAAAAAAAAAATCGAACTTTTGGCGAACGTCCCAAAAAGTTCGAAGTTCGCGAACTGTTGAACAGCCGATGTTCGATGCGAACTCCGAACAGATCGAACCAAACAGCTCATCCCTACTTCTTAGATTTGTGATTTTATTTTTTACATTTTGTGCAATGCCTTTTTGATGCTGATGGCCAGACATCCCTTTTAGGAGGTAAACATCTCTTCTGTGAGTCAAGGAGATCCATGATCATTGGAGAGTCACTGACTGTCTCCTGCTGACTTATGAGAACGTTCTCCACTTGGTGTCTAACCGTGAAGAGGCATGGTCCCTGCTCTACAGCATGGATCTAGTCAAGGATCCGGCACACCCTAATCTTGGTTGCCAACCTCACATACCCAGACACAATTCTGGCAGTGTTTTTTTCTTCTTTTTCTCTATTTTTCAGGGAGCATCTCCCTTTACATTTACTTCACATTTTAGGCCAGCACCTCAGGGACTTTACCCTTATCAAAGCTGCTGTCATGTGTGTGCATTGTGATCACCCCCTATCAGTTATTTTTGATTTCCTTCTTCTCACCCTGTTGGACCAGCCTTGCAGAGCAGCAGGACCCACTCGGAGCATCAGGGATGTAAGCATAACCAAAATACAGAACACAACAAAAATTCAGGATTTTGAGATCTTCAGGATTTTAGAATTCTGGATAAGGGGTGACCAACCTGTCCTCATCTACAACCATATTGCAGCTTTAAGGCAGGTCTTTGGGAGCATCTCCACTCAATCACAGCTTTCTTTTGCAAGGTGGATTGATTTCCATGCTTGTACAGCGCTACGAAACAACAGCATCATTGCAAGACCATATGTGGCTCGCCTTTATTGACCGTATTACGACCAAGCCACTTTGTCAGCAGTTCTAGTCGTAATACTTTTGAGTCGCAGGGAGAGAACACCAGACGCGCTAAGCGCCGCACTGCTATCTGCTTCAGGAGTCCATAGGACTCCATGCAGACGGACTAGAGTATGAGATCTGGGTGTGGCGGAGGAGGGATTCACAGAGGAACACTGCAAACGTTTTGTTCCCAGTGTTGGTCTGACCACAGAGCCAGGAAGTGGAGAATCGCGTTGGTTTTGCAACCAAGAGATCTGAGATAAGTATTGGATTTTTAGGTGGGGTATCCCTAAAGTGTTAAGTGATTGTGCAGAAGTGAAATCACTTAACACCGGGGTCTGAAAGATGTTACTCTTTTTGGATTAATGTCAGATGGAGATGGATATGGAGAGTGAGCGTGTTGGAATAGCTTGTTCTCCATCTGCTCAGGCACATTGATGTCTTCCATACAAACTACAGGAGACGTTAAGGCGCAGTAAGCTCAGCTTGCATCTCGGATGTAACAGGTCGAGTTAAATTTAAGCACAGCGCTCAAGCTGTTATGCTGCACAGCTCAAGCGCTGTGCTTAACTTCCAGGTTGTGATCTGGCCCATGGATGTCCCAGGTTGCTGACCCCAGGCATAGGGGATTACCATATATAAATAACATAAACCAGATACATGATACGAGAGAATAAGTCCTGACTCCTCCTGATAACTAATTTACCTCTAGTGGTATACCTTATGCAGGGCACAGGGCAGTGCATATAGCCATTGGATATAATAATATAACTTTTAAATACAAGTAACTTGTCCCGAAATCAGGCAGAATCCTTTGTGACTGCCCAGTAGAAGTTCCTCTTGTCTATACATTTTCTCTATATTTTATACTTTTTTTAAAAAAAAATCTTCCCCAGATATTAGCAAAAATTTTACTGATAACATTTACGTATGAATTATTCAGATTTTCTCCCTCTCCCCCTTCAGACCATCTCTTAGTAAGGTTCTCTCATTCATTAAGTCAGTTACCTAGACTTACTGGGTTAGAAGTGACACTGTTTGGGGATATTCGCTTGGCTTTCCCCCGCTTTACCTCGCCTCTGAATAGACAGGATCGTTTGGTACCCGTGGGATGCACTATTGCTCATTTCAAGCCAACATTTAAATAAATAATGTAAAAAAAGAGCTGCATATTCCCGTTGGGCTTGCAATCCCCTTGTCATTTCTGCATAATTGCTAATGCAATGGAATAATGGATGGAATTATTAGAAATTTGAGTGACATGTTATAATGGTCCCATGGTTTCCGTGTGAAGTGTCACTTATCTATAACGTCCACTAGATGTCTCTAGTATACTGGTATATTCGAGATTTACTTCCTTCTCTTAATGGATCGGGTGCATGTATCATCATTTAAAGATTTCCTGGTTAATCTTTTTTTTAATGGGTTTCTTAAAGCGGTTTTCTAAGAATTAAGAGCATACGTAGACAGGTCTGAATTCATGTTGTAAAGTATGAATGTTTCCATAAAATAGAAACCTGCAGATTTTACCGTTGCGTCTCTGTTACGTCGATATTCTTGGGCAGGCGTTAGCCCAGCACCTCGCCCTGGAACGCAGCGCTGAGCACTGGGATACTGTAACGGACAGCTAAAAACAGCCCAATCTGCAGGGGTAAGGACAGGTGCGTAGAGCTCAAGTGAAGAATAACAGACAACAGATGCAGGTAAACTTTAATACCGTAGATATTCGAGTATAGCATGACCCGAATATAACGCGACGCATAGAGATTTATTATGGAAATGAGAGAATACTCAAGACTCGAATATAACACGAGGAGCAAAATTTTACTGTACCAGTAAACAATTAAGATCCTTCTAGGTTCTCTTAACACAGTCAGACTCCCCCTCAGGCCAGGGTGCTCTGGTCTAGAATGATTGCAGTTGTTACTAAGTATGAAGCCGCCGACCTTTATTAACGATTAGATGGCTGGCAGAGACGAGCGAGGTGAAAGATTAGCTTAAACTGAGCGTGCCCTCTGGCCGTGATGGATCCCACCTCTCCCGAATCTGGGAGTTCCTGAAGTGTTTGCAAGCATCAGGGAGCCCGCATTCACTTCAGAGAGACTACCGGAACTTCCGGGGGACTTGGGATTTTTTTTTTACACGCATTGCAGAGGCCTCGAATATAACGCGACCCCTCCTATTTTAAGGCAAATTTTTCTCATCAAAATCTAGTGGTATACTTGAGTATCTACAAATACAGGCTTAAAGGCTTGGGTGCAGGAAACTGGATACACAGGAGCAGACATGGGCAAAAGGAAGCTGGATGCACAGAACCCTGGATACACAGGAGCCTTGGATGCTAGATATGGACACAGCGGACAGGACCTTGCTTGAGAAGGACACAGCTGACAGGACCTTGGGTTGCTGGAGATGGACATAGCTGACAGGATTTTTGGTTGCTGGAGAGCAACAAGGCAGACTGGATCAGGGCTGTCTTCTCTGGAACAAGGCAGAATAATCCTAAACTGGCAACAAACGCTGAGTAATGCAGAAGCACTGCTCATTAGGGGAACATCTCTTAAACACATTTCTCATTAGCAGCCAGAGTGGTTGCACCTGCAGCTACTTTTGCTGATGAGACCCAGCAAACCCAGCAAGGTGTGGACAAGATTGGGCAGCACATTTCATGCACTGAATTCAGGATTCAACAACAGCGGCTTGAACATGGGTTTTTCTGTGGTTTCTCCGTCTCCTGGGCATGACACATTTCAGATAATCACGGTAACGCTTCCATGCCACCACGAGTATCATCTCTTAGAGTCCATAAGACTCCATGGAGGGCTACGCTTCTGAGCCGTGAGCTGTACGCGATCTCGCAAGATCGCAAAGTGCCGCGTATTGATCGCAGAGGTAGACTGGTAACTATTTGTTCCCAGTCTCACTCTGCCTCCTGCGACAAGAAGCAGCAGATTGGGTCACAGTTCTCGCCGCGGGATGAAAGGTGAGTATCGGATTTATTGGGGGGTTTAGGGAGTGTTAAATGATTTTGCAAAACTACAAAAAAGACAGTTGTAATGTACGCTGAGTCTTCAAACAAATAAATGGGTGCTAAGCAAAAAATGGGACCACTACTCAAACAGTCCCAGGAAAATCAATACTATACATGAACAAGGAAGCACACCGTAAGGTAAAAAAACTTTATTAAAAAACAACAAACACACAAAGCAATTGTATTTCAAGTTGATACATTTACAAGAAAATCCATGTGTACTGTATGCCATGATTACCATAAATAAATAAATCAGTAGGATGGGCACATAAATCTGTACCCTTGACAAAGGTCTTTGAACGAAACGTTCGCAAGAGGAACGAGGCGCCGCAAGAGGAGCTGAAGTGCGACCCGGTGCCTAAGGGGTTAAAGCCAGGCACCGCTTAAAAGGGGAGACTCTCCCCTTTACAGCGGTGCCTGGCTTTTGAAGCTGGTCCTTCCTGATCGGAAGAGGGATCCGAACGGATCCCCCTCCCTTCCAGGCGATTTCCCGGCATTGCCGGGGGGTCGACTGGAAATGACATCATCGCACATGGCGCGATGATGTCATTTATATTGGGAGGGGCTTAACTTCAGCGTCTGAGGAAAATGAAGTCAGACCGCCGTGGGACCTTGGACAGAGAGGTGAGTATCTCCGCCGGGGGTCCCGCAAAGCTGATGACGTGTGAGGCACGTCCACAGCATATAGCGGGCGTCAAAAAGGACGTGTCCCACATGTCGTCAGCAGTGAAGGGGTTAATATACTATTGTTTTGTGTGTTTGTTGTTTTTCAATAAAGTTGTTTTACCTTACGGTGTGCTTCCTTGCTCATGTATAGTATTGATTTTCCTAAAGGCAGATTCATGTAGCTCCAGCTTTTAGAAGGTTCTAACTTTGGCTCTCCACATCCCGACAGTAAATAGCGCTATAACTTTGTGATACCTCACTTATCAAAACACTAATGGACGTTTGCGCTCCCCATGTTCAGTATAGGATGTGCAAGTACAGTAAGCTCACACCAAAAAAAGATGCGCTAACGGGTTGCTAACGGTCGTACAGTCAAGAATGTAATGGGGGGCATGCGTTAAATACACCTATAGTGAGGAAAGGGGGGTTTGTGAGGATCCTGAGGACGAGCAACAGCACTAGTGGCCTGCTCTACGGTGGGGGCCGTTCAGGTCTCACAAGGTTTTAGCTTGCTTGTGCCATTACAGGGATAAATGCTCCATATGCAAATCAGCCTGCTCTCACCCAATGAGGGTGGCCAGTACTGACTGCCAAGGACGTCATCCCTGCACGAGAGGTGCAGCAGCCCCCGACGATCGCTTCGGCCTTATTAAACACACCTATCCTGGTGCTAACGCTTACACATCCGAATGCTAACGTTAGCACCAACTATGAAATAGAGCCCAGAATGTGTTACAGGTTGTTGGTGCCATCTTTCATTTATTGTCTAATAAAGAAAGTTACGAGAAGCTCAATCTTGGATCTCAAGCGGATTAAGAGTGATTTGCCTGGAGTGTGCCCATATAACACACTACTAGCGCTGCTAAACGGGCCAGTACTTACAGCCTAAATACGGGGGGGGGGGGTAAATAAAAATACAGATGCCTACATGTCAGATATTTACTTTGGCCTCTATTCCACAGCTGCTGCAAAAAGGGAGACGGTAAATTACAAAAATCTGTGCTTGCAGATCTTACTTACATCTCACTTCTAGTGCTGCTGTTCTGAGATAGACGCTAACAAAGCGCCTGGCCTCATAAGGAAGCGTGAGGGCACTCCGATATAGTCTGCGGGACTGCTTGCTGCCGCAAATATTGGCTCCTGGAATCTATAAGACAACTTGGAGACCTGTGTGTTCCGGCCACAAGCTCTGTTTGAGCTCTTTCTTGTGAGGTTGTGTAGCACCGCGATTAATCATAAATGGAGACCGGAAACTATTTGTTCCCAGTCTCAGGAGAGTCCTTATGTCTGTGGCATTTAGATAAAGTGCACAGGGTTTGGCCAGGGCCACCTGCAGCCACTAGTAAGCTTGTGCACCGATTTTTTTTTCGGTTCGATTCGGTTCGATTTTTCGGATTTCTAAACTTTTCGATTCGGGTCGTTTCGACCGATTTCGGTTTCGATTCGATTCGGTTCGGCCCGTTTTTCGGGTACATTTTTTTTTTCGGAATTTCGACCATTTTTCGTATTTTCGTGTCACTGTGCTCGGTTTTTGTATCGACTTTTCGTAATTTCGGAAAATTTTCGTTTTTCAGAAAATTTTCGTTTTTACAAAATTTTCGTTTTTCGGAAAATTTTCGTTTTTCGGAAAATTTTCGTTTTTCGGAACATCTGTTCTCCTCGTTTGACACATTTCAAGCCCATTCGAAAAATCCGAAAATATTTAGTTTCTGCTCGGAAAACATTTCGGTTCTGAACTTTTCGGATCTAAGAATTTTCGGAACTTCGGGCGCATCCGAAAACACGAATCGGGAAATTTCGTGAAAATTCCGAAATTCCGAAACCCGAAACGCACATCCCTAGCCACTGGGCATCTGAACATATCATTCATGGACAGTCACCCCTGATGGCTGCCCTGGAGGTGAGTATAGGATTTATTGGGGGCGTAGCGTTGGGTTTCGCTGCAGTTAGGTGTGTTACAGGTACTATACAAAGATAATGAGGACCACAGTTTTATTAAATGGTGACACTAATTTTACTTTAAGGAGCATAAACTGAGGGAGCAGGAGATGCTTTATCTTAATCTGCAGCATTAGCAGCGAAAACACAGACACGCAGCCTTAGTATCAGAAGCAGGAGCCTAATTCCTCTATTAATTATATTCATTCCAGGGTTGCCAGGTCATCCATGTTTAAATGGACACGTCACATCCGATTACGCACAGATAGCAAAGACAGTCCTGAAATAACCCAGCTACGGGTATATTTAATGGAGTCTTTGGTAATAGTTTCCTGGTGTAAAACCAAACCCAATGTGAGGAGACATTAACCTTTTGCTTTGCAGTCCAAAGAAAAATGTCACCAGGCTCTATTATCTTCACAAATCTGATTTGTATCTAGTCGGTCAGGGCGGTCATTTCGCTCAGGCAGCTCAATGTACTTTTGACTAATGTATATGTCGGTGTCTTGTCGAGACATGTCAAGCCGTACAGTTAAACCTTTCTGAGTAACTAAGACTCACATTTCAAAAATATGTCTCTTCTTTAGAGGAGGAATGCTCCCGAGTACAACTACAGGAGTCAACAGTAGGTTTAATAACATCAAAATGGCCTTCATTGCCACCACAAAGTTGCACAAATTTGTTTAAACCTTGATTGAAGCCTATCGATTGTGATCCTCAAAAAATGTCACCACTTCAACACCAGCAAGACATCACAACAAAGACCAGCCGGCACTAGTGTGGTCCAAGAACATGCCCAATTTTCATCGAAAAAAGCACCACAACATTGATGTTTCAACCACTCCAGGTTTTTTCCAGTTACAGACAGGTTCTTCGTCGACTCGAGTGCCAGCCTGTTCTTCTCTTCTTTCTTCTCTTCTTTGTGTATTATCTGAGGGTCAGCCAACTCCAAGCAAAGCGTGCCATGCAGTGGATACTCCGTCGTACGTTTTGTACAATCAGTTGAACAGCAAGCTCTATTTTTTTTGTCTGAAGACCAGTCCTAATCTATGGTAGAAAAACTGGAATTATTTAAAAATGTAATAGGCTCATAATTTTCCTCCGAGATCAAGGTTTTCTTGGTATCATGCAGGGCCTTGTTCTTCCTAAGCGAGATAATTTAATGGGTTTTCACTAGGTGCATAACAAGCAGTATGTTCTGCTCATAATATCCCTGTTGGACAGATTCCTCCATTTTTTTAACCATTAATACTTTTGGATGGAACAGCTTACGATCATCCAAAGTCCTTCTGAGAAGATAAAGGGAGACAGGTCTCGGGTGTTTGATCTTGTGGTGATGCAATGATGCCTGGTTCCCATTTTCTCCATTGTAGATCCTTTAATTTGTCATCTAAAAAATGATGCATGGTATAAATACAGATATGAAATAAGCAGAAACTATGTACATTAGTCTAGATTCATCATTGATCTAGAGTCGAGATAAGCGGAAATGATATTCACAAAGAATCTTGAATTAAAATGAAAGCTGGAATCCACCGTCATGAGCATAGGAAAATTCACACCACAATCGAAAACCCATCAGATACTGGGAGAACAAATAGAGAGCACAAAAACACATGTTATATATAGTGAGGAATAACTAAAATAAAAGCATTGCAAAACCCAGAGCTGCTGAGCCGGGCAGCTTGCAAGACCTTTGCAACATTCCGAGAACTCTACCGAAATACTCATCCAAGCTCTTATTATCTCCCACCTCGACTAATGTAACACTCTCTTCATTGTACTTAAACCATCACAGATTGTCTCTCTACAGTCTATTATGAACGTCTCCACAAAACTCATCTACCTCCTGGACCTCTCTCATTTCACCCCCTTGCAGGTTATTATGTATGCCTCTGCCAGACTCATCAACCTCACATCCCGTACCTCTCACACCTCATCCCTCTACAGTCTATAATGAAGAGCTCTGCTACACTGATCTACCTCACATCCTGTACCTCTCACACCTCACATCTCGTACGTCCCACACCTCATCTCTCTACATTCTGTAATGAACAACTCTGCTAAACTAATCTACCTCACATCCCGTACCTCTCTCACACCTCATCCCTCTACAGTCTATAATGAAGAGCTCTGCTAAACTAACCTACCTCACAACCCGTACCTCTCACACCTCATATTCCATACCTCTCACACCTCATTCCTCTACATTCTGTAATGAACAGCTCTGTTAAACTAATCTACCTCACATCCCATACCTCTCACACATCATCCCTCTACATTCTGTAATGAAGAGCTCTGCTAAACTAATCTACCTCACATCCCGTACCTTTGCACCTCATCCCTCTACAGTCTATAATGAAGAGCTCTGCTAAACTTATCTACCTCACATCCCGTACCTTTCGCACCTCATTCCTCTACAGTCTATAATGAAGAGCTCTGCTAAACTAATCTACCTCACATCCCGTACCTTTGCACCTCATCCCTCTACAGTCTATAATGAAGAGCTCTGCTAAACTTATCTACCTCACATCCCGTACCTTTCGCACCTCATTCCTCTACAGTCTATAATGAAGAGCTCTGCTAAACTAATCTACCTCACATCCCGTACCTTTCGCACCTCATCCCTCTACAGTCTATAATGAAGAGATCTGCTAAACTAATCTACCTCACATCCCATACCTCTCACACCTCATCCCTCTATATTCTGTAATGAAGAGCTCTGCTAAACTAATCTACCTCACACCCCGTACCTCTCGCACCTCACATCTCGTACGTCCCACACCTCATCCCTCTACATTCTGTAATGAACAACTCTGCTAATCTAATCTACCTCACATCCCGTACCTCTCTCACACCTCATCCCTCTACAGTCTATAATGAAGAGATCCGCTAAACTAATCTACCTCACATCCCGTACCTCTCACACCTCATTACTCTATATTCTGTAGTGAAGAGCTCTGCTAAACTAATCTACCTCACATCCCATACCTCTTGCACCTCATCCCTCTACAGTCTATAATGAAGAGCTCTGCTAAACTAATCTACCTCATATCCTGGACCTCTCACATATCACCCCCTTGCAGGTATAATGTATGCCTCTGCCAGACTCATCAACCTCACATCCCGTACCGCTCACACCTCATCCCTCTACAGTCTATAACGAAGAGCTCTGCTAAACTAACCTACCTCACAACCCGTACCTCTCACACCTCATATTCCATACCTCTCACACCTCATTCCTCTACATTCTGTAATGAACAGCTCTGCTAAACTAATCTACCTCACATCCCATACCTCTCACACATCATCCCTCTACAGTCTATAATGAAGAGCTCTGCTAAGCTAATCTACCTCACATCCTGTACCTCTCACACCTCCCACCTCATACCTTTCAAACCTCACATCCCGACCTCTCACACCTCATCCCTCTACAGTCTGTAATGAACATTTGGTGTAGTCATCCTACTATATGTATCCACTAAATTATGGCACATGTAGGAGGACAAACAGACCAGTGGGGTCCAGGATATCCACATTATATACAAAGACAGCACGAGTTACTTCTCATATGATGATTTTTTATTTACAGAGGCAGGATGAAGGGGCAACATGAACATCTCCTTCTTTAATAAAGGAATGTAACATTCTTGCGTGTGATATTCTGGAATTTCGCCACATACTGGGCACTTCGTCTTGATTGCTAGAGATGCCTCACAATAAGGTTTCTAGCAGTTTTTATCACCATATATAGATACTGCCAAGAGACACAGAGAAATACTGAGTGGCAGTGGATAACTACGTCTAATTATTTAATCCTCTGCCTGCAACCCTACATTTGCTAAATGTATCAAGCACTCCATATAAGAGCACTGATGGGGAACTCCAAAAACCATAACCTCATTTGCTCTTTGCATTAATTATAAAGCGATCAGTCTCCATGTCCTTGCACAGAGAAATTGCTGCAGCTAAATCCAAGCCTCCATTGTCTCTTTAGCAGAAGGCGGATGTTTGTGCTTTGCTCATTTGGCTGTCGATCATTTTGAACAGAGTGTGTCTGTCCAGAAATCTTCAGATGACAGCTATGCTTCCCTTAACCTCTTCCCCAACACAATCAAGTTAACTCGATCTTCAAAAGCACTTTCAGGTGTCGAGAACCCTTTAACTCATTGTGGGCTGACTATGCAGTAATGCAAGTGAAGTTTGTTTATTGCATAGGATATGTATCTGCAAACAGGCCCGGGCTGGGACAAAAAATAGGCCTGGGCATTTTGGACTGAGCAGCCCATTGCTGATGATCCATTGACCACCGCATGCCACCAAATTATTTATTTATTTATAAAGGATTTTACCAGGAAGGATACATTGATATTTCTCTCGTTTTCAAGTATGTCCAATCAGTCGCCGAACGGGCTTAAAAACTGCTATTCCTTAAAAGGCGTTTAAAATAAAAATGCATGAAAATAATAAAAGTTCCTATTAAAAAATATATAAATTGGTCTATTCCCGTTTTTATTTAATATTTATTCTTCTGTTTATTCTTTTCATTTGAAGCAAAAAGTCTATTTTTTAGGCATTTTTGTCGGGAATTTTTTCAGCAATTTTTTTTCAGATTTTTCTTTATATGGTGGGTTTTTTCTGTAACAGACCTTTTTGTTATAAATCTCATCATTATTCAAAGTACTTCATATGTAATTTGTATGCATTTTCATGTAAGTTTTGTTTTTTTAAACACCCTTTAAAAGTTGGTGTTTTTTTTTTGTTTTATTTGCATGTTCGGCGACTGGTCAGCTTTTTCCGGCGACATTCAGCGGTTTGTTCAAGCTGCATTCGGCGGCTTGCAGGCGCATTAGGTGGATCGTTCGGCGGGTTGTGGCTGCGTTCGGCGGATTGCTCGGCGGGTTGCAGCTGTGTTCGGCGGTTTGCTCGGCGGGTTGCGGCTGCGTTCGTTAATAACTGGGGACAATTTTTTTTTTTTTTATTCAGGGTGGTGGCAATTTATTATGTATTATTATTTCATGGGAGGACACTTTTTCTGGGGGGAGGAGGGGCAGTGGAACACAGGAGTCATCTTACCTTAAAGGTGGACCCCTGGTCAGTGCCATCTTCGTCCCGTCTCCTCCCTGCAGGCCATGGCCTGTCTGGACCTGGGGATGCGGGTATCAGTACTGTACAGGGATTTTTTTCAGTCATTTTAACCCCCTGAATCTTATACCTGTACAGCAGTGAGTGACCCCAGAGCCCTCCCCATATTTTCCCTTTTCCCTGCCTGTTGTAATGCAGCAGCAAAGTCTCTGAACTTTTTGTCTCAATGGGTGTGAACTTTGCTCCTTGTAGCTTGTTTACTGTAATAAAAGGTGACAAGGAGAGAGATGAAGCAAAATCCACTATTTTTCCACTTTAGGCGCACTAATCCTGTTTAAAAAAAAAGGTATAGATACGTTGTATTGATATGCTAATGATTGCTTTTCAATGTATCACAGAAATGAATTAATTACATTTTAGGATTGAAGGGGTTAAAGGATCTTTACAGAACCAAGACACAAGCTACCCTCCGTCATCTGATAAATGGAATTTAAACTATAAATTCCATTAGGAGAACTATGCAAACAGCCCCGTTTTTCTACATGATGTAGCGCATAGAATAAAGGTCTCCTCAGAAAGTATTTCTTCTTAAACACAAGTTTACATTTAATAAAAACTTGGCAATATCTGCTCGGGGACTGTAAGTCTTCCGTTCCGTTTAGCATACTATTTTTTTATGATCATGTGGGTTTCTCAGATCTACGTTTTGAAATATTTAGTGCTATACAAAATATAGCGTGACATAACAATGTATCACAAATGTAAAATGTCACATTCTTACGTGTCGGAGCATAATCTGGCAACGAATGTGAGTTTCTTTCACCCCTATATACGCAACATGTGCAAGCGTTTAATTCCACCCCAGACAGAATTGTGTTTTATAGAAACGGCTGAGGTACCAGAATGTTTCTAAAATGTAACTAAAGTTCAAACTTAACCCTTTCACGCTGGGCAGGTGGTGCCTGGCAGGAGGGTTTTAATGCCGGCCGTGGCGTACTAGTCCACCCTGCTATCCGACTGCTGTGGCAGTCCCTCCTTCAGCCCGCCCACTCAGCGGACGTGCGTCATTGGCTGCTGGGGGCCGGCCTGCACCAGGCCATCCTGCAGCAGCAAATGGCACGTGGCACGGGTCAGCCAGTGGGTGGGACTGGAGGACGCCCATTTAAATCAGCAGGGCAGCTTCAAGGCCCACCCGCAACAGGGATGGCATAGCGTGCCCTTTGGCGGAAAAGGGATAAAGTGGCCAGAATAAGTATAGTGTTCGTCTATCTTTATAAAGTGATCAGAATGTGAGGAGCCCCCTCCCAATTCCTGCTGCCCCGATCTGGCAGAAACGCAGAATTCAGATATCACCAGATCAGTCACTAGTGACATCAGCTTACAGAGAGCGTGCCGACATTACCCTCTGAGAATGCTTGCTATCTCAACCTATGGATCGTATTTGCACATGCGCATGTAGTTCCATTCAGCTCCTATAGCGAGAGTTCTCAGAGAGGCAGCGGATGGATCATAAATGCGCATGCGCGTGTAGTTCCATTCAGCTCCGATTGCAAGCGTACTCAGAGAGGCATCCGATGTCTCGCATGCGCAAACAGCTACGATCCATAGTTTTGCACAGGCGCTACGGAACTTGCATAAGTGTCGTAGCATTGCGCAATTTGTGGTTCCAACACTACACAAGTTGTGTAGGAGCGCAAATTGCACAGAAAAGCTTCAGAGACTTCCAGGTTCAGGAATCCCTAAGCTGAAGAGGAGGAGCTGCAAAAAATTTGTAAAATCACCCAAAATACAAAAAAAAAATTATTTGGGCAGAGGCTGCTAACGCCAACGGTGAGACATGATGGGCAGCAAAGCCTCCCTTTAGATTTAGCCATAAGGAGTTTATTTCCTCTTGAGCCGCTAGCATCAACCACTGGACAGTAAAGAGTAAAGGCCCCACAAGTTAATACTAACAGCTCACTGCAATCCCATGCTGAACCGCAATCACCCACTAAAGGTGGCTGTTACGACAGTTAATTGAACATTATTGCTTTCTCTACTCCGTATACTTTGTATAGGAAGGATTAATGCGCAGGCAGCCAGAGAATAACGAGCAATTCCAAGATTTAATTTAATAAAATACTAGCTTCCAAAAGCTGGTGTTAACTGATCTTGCTTTAGCATACACAAAACACACACATATCACAGCAATAAAGAAATTCTTACTCCCATCTTGTCCCATGGTGCAGCGACAGCTCAATCCGATGCCTATGCCTAGTCTTACTGCAAGCAGAAGGACTCTGCGAACAATTAGCTCTCAAATGTCCTTCCGCCACTCCACATGTCGCTGCGGAGTACTGCAGGACAGAATGCCAGTAGTGTCGCGTACTGCCGGCATCTCTTAGCGGCTCCCAAATATTACGAATTGAGTCTAAGTGACAGCTCACTCTTATTAGAGCAGGTAACATGGTTAATGGGTCACAACGCATTTCGCTATTACCAGCTCCCTATCAGCAGCTCAGTCGGAAGAGAGCCCAGGGTTTCTAATCTAATAATATTTATGCTGTAAAAGGCGTCTGTTAAAACAAGGAGGAAATATTACAGATAGGACATCACCAGGGTTTCTCTTTACTTTCTTATTTGACAAATAAGGAACTAGCGCTCCTTCCGTGGCTGACATAACTCAGAAGGAATGCAATGCTTTTTTTTACTGTATTTATTGTTTGCTGTTGTTACAGAAACCTCAACTTGTCACTGGCTGCTGGGATTGTACAGCTACATCCATCGTCAGCACGGTATTGGATTTATGAGATCATATCTGGAGGACGGACATTAAAAAAACATTATTTATTAAACCGAGGCATATTTACTATTTTTATTTAACAAAAGAATACGTTATCCGTCCCGGAACGCATAGTGCCCACTTAAGCTACAGTCCAACCGTCTACAAATATAATCTGAAAATAAAGATCTAATAAACTAAAAGCCGGTTGTTTGGAAGTCACTTAAAACATTTAGACTTGAACAAAGTACACACCGAAAAAAATGTAAACTTTCAAACAGAACACAATTGGATTTTTCACTCAACAAGAATGTTCCCAATGCTTGTCAAGAAAGAAAAGGTCTTGTGTGATTTTTAAAAACATATTGGTGCTGATTCACTAAATTGGTAGTTGTGGGAAATCAAGATATTAGCTATTATTATTATTATCATTATTTAAATAGCACCAACAGTTTCTGCAGCGCTTTAGAATAAATAATGCGGAATTAAACTAATGAAATTTCAAACAAACTTAGGAATCAATGACGAGAGGTGCAAAGTTATACATTTTTGGGACAAAATTTCCAAACAGGACACATTTTTCCAGCTTTTATCACCTTTTTATGCAACTTCAAATGAAAACTTTCTTTACAATACTCCACAATTGCTGATTCCTGGCTTAACATTTACACCTTGGGCCAGATCACAACTGGTCCATAAGGCTATTGGAGGGAGCAGATAGACATAGAGTCAGCCGATAGCAACTCGTCCGGAATAGAGCGAATTGGTTTGCGCAGCCCATTCCATTAGCACCCATAGAACATTAACTTACGTTTTGTAAAATATTGCACAAAATGCACATTTTTCATTAGAATTTAGAAATAAAAACTCTGTAATCAGAAATACAGTCAGTTTTTATGCCTGAACTAGCTAAAAGACATCTAAAGTGTCAAACAGGAAGATCAAACTCTTCACCCAACATTAGGGGGGGTCTGGGCACACCAGGCAAACTCCCCGTGCACACCTGTTAGAAACGTTATAGGCCACTATCACCAAAAAATGAAATGTCCTTATTGTGTTTATTTGATGTTGCTGATATCTTTCATGCGCTTTGTTTTTCTCTTTGTATGTTTAGTTAAAATATTTTCCTCTATATGTGTCACTGGGTGCATCCATTGTGTGATATTTTCCTCTATATGTGTCACTGGGTGCATCCATTGTGTGATATTTTCCTCTATATGCGTCACTGGGTGCATCCATTGTGTGATATTTTCCTCTATATGTGTCACTGGACGCATCCATTGTGTGATATTTTCCTCTATATGTGTCACTGGACGCATCCATTGTGTGATATTTTCCTCTATATGTGTCACTGGGTGCATCCATTGTGTGATAATTTCCTCTATATGTGTCACTGGGTGCATCCAGTGTGTGATATTTTACTCTATATGTGTCACTGGGCGCATCCATTGTGTGATATTTTCCTCTATATGTGTCACTGGGTGCATCCATTGTGTGATATTTTCCTCTATATGTGTCACTGGGTGCATCCATTGTGTGATATTTTCCTCTATATGTGTCACTGGGTGCATCCATTGTGTGATATTTTCCTCTATATGTGTCACTGGGTGCATCCATTGTGTGATATAGAGGAAAATATGTGTCACTGGGCGCATCCATTGTGTGATATTTTCCTCTATATGTGTCACTGGGTGCATCCATTGTGTGATATTTTCCTCTATATGTGTCACTGGATGCATCCATTGTGTGATATTTTCCTCTATATGTGTCACTGGGTGCATCCATTGTGTGATATTTTCCTCTATATGTGTCACTGGGTGCATCCATTGTGTGATATAGAGGAAAATATGTGTCACTGGGCGCATCCATTGTGTGATATTTTCCTCTATATGTGTCACTGGGTGCATCCATTGTGTGATATTTTCCTCTATATGTGTCACTGGGTGCATCCATTGTGTGATATTTTCCTCTATATGTGTCACTGGGTGCATCCATTGTGTGATATAGAGGAAAATATGTGTCACTGGGCGCATCCATTGTGTGATATTTTCCTCTATATGTGTCACTGGGTGCATCCATTGTGTGATATTTTCCTCTATATGTGTCACTGGGTGCATCCATTGTGTGATATTTTGTGTTGTAAACTGTCCCCCACAGTGGGCTAAATTACAATCTTTGCACAAATGAAAAACCATTAACATACCCTGTAAACATGTAACATAATGACTATAGTATTTACTACATATTTATTTTCTGTTAATCTATATATTTGTGTTTTTAACATCTTGCATTTTATTACTTTGTATTTCTGTAACGACTGTAACACTTCAATGTTCTTGAACCCAGGACATATGGAAAACTAGAGAAATCTCAATGTATCCTTCCTGGTAAAATACTTTGGACCCTATTACATTCTTCTCGCAAAAATGCACGGTAAACGCGTGAATTTTTGCGCCAAGCGTTAAACGTTAACGTGGGTAAATTAACGCTGGTATTACAATCCCTGCACATTATTTCATCTGTCAAAAAATAACGCACATAAAAATGACACGCAAAAACACGTGCGCATTAACATTGCGTGCAGAAATCAGTGTGCGGACTGTTTTTTTCACGCGATTCAGCCAATCAGAATTAAGAACCACAATTATCTCACGTTAAGCTTTTGCGCCTGTCAAAGTCAATCTGCGCATATATGCTGCAGCAATAATAAAAACACGCACAACCTCTCAATTTTATTGTTTGAAAGTGTAACTATACTGTGCTGTATTTTTTTTTGGGCTGGTGTATTTGGGTTCGGCCAGGACGTTCAGATTTGCCTTTAACACCAGCTTTTAAAAGACATTAAAATTATGCGCGCAAACGCTGTGCGTCAAATTTTGCGCATAGATTGGAATACCATCCGTGTACCAGCGCACAAACGCATTTGCGCTCACAACGTTAAGTATAGGACGCGCGCAGTACATTACTACAGTACTGTTCGGGCAGGGTTCGCGTAGGTTCACCCGTGGTAGACGTTAACGCGCATTTTTTGCGCGGACATTGTAATACGACGTTTAGCGTAAAGGGTTTTGCCCCTCGTGTTTATGCATTTTTGCGCACACGTTAATGTTTGCGCGAAGATTGTAATAGGGCCCTTTCTAAATAAATAAATTAATTGACGTGAGGGGTAAAACCATTTGCGCCGAATCCCGTATTACATAGTCAGCGCAACAACCGCACGCAATCGTCTACTGCGGGTGAACCTGCGCGAACCTTGCGCGAGCTTACTGTACTGCGCGTCCTATACTTAACATTGTGAGTGCAAATGCGAATGAATGCTGGTACGCGGATGGTATTACAATCTATTTTGCGGTAATTACCGCACAGCCTTTGCGCTCATAATTTTAGCAACTCCTAAAAGCTGGTGTTAACGGCAAATCTGAACAACCTGGCCGAAACCAAATACACCGGCCCAAAAAAAAATACGCAACAAAGTATAGTTACGCATTCTACTCATACCAAACCAATAAAATGGAGAAGTTGTGCGTGCATTTATTATTGCTGCAGCATATATGCGCAGATTGACTGTGGCAGGCGCAATTTCTTAACGTGAGATAATTGTGGTTCTTAATTCTGATTGGCTGAGTCGAGAGAAAAAAACAGTGCACACACTGTTTTTTGCGCCAGACGGTACTGCACGAGCATTTGGCCGCATCCTGTTTGCACACGGTATTGATCAACGGATGAAAAGACGCGCGAGGATTGTAATTCCAGCGGTGATTTGCACGCTCAAAAGTTTAATGCTTGGCGCAAAAATTCACGCTTTGCGCGAGGGTTTTTGCGTGAAGATTGTAATATAGCCCAGTATCTTTCCATCACTTGCTCCTCACTGTGTGGCTTTGACCATAGAATGGAGTGAATCTGTCGATTTATTGACTCAAATCATTGTATTGTGTGGGATGTATTCAAAGGACATCACCAGGGAGTAGATTAGAGGTCTTTTAAGCTCCATGTCATATCTCATTCAGCTGCCATGTCTTATCTCAGGTAGCCTTGAGAACAATAGACCCCATGCAGCCTTAACTGTTAAATACTGTATAAGATAAAGCACAGCCACAAAGTTACACCTTTGCACACATTTTGCTAAATGTTGCATCATGGGAAAAATCCACAAATGGAAACAGGAGATAAAAACCTACAATTTCCATATTTATTTTTCCTTTTTAAATGCAATTACTTCAAACAATGGGGGAAAAACAGCAGCATGTTTTTTATAATGTGGTTTATAAGGTGGTTTTGTTTGTAATGCACAAGTCATCTAGTTACAGCTTATGTATGTGGTAGTGCCCATTTAATGGTGAGCCGCAATTGGGAAAAAGCTTGCGCAGCTTGTTTTTCCCTTCTGGCCTCCCCATTCATCATAACGCAGTTATGAACTGGACCCCTTTTTTCAATTTCCCTAAGGGATTGTTCAAAAAGTGACAGTGTTCCAAACACCGGTGAAAATCACTGGTATTGTTGGCAGCGCCAAAAAAAACCCCACCAGAGTTTCACAAATACTAAAACCAGGAGAGGGACAGGAGAAGCCCCACAGTAAACTATCTCCTGTTACTCTTTAGATCTTAGGTTTTGTGAAATGTCAACGTTTATTGGCGCTGCAATACTGGTGATTTTTGCTAGTGTTTGCAACACTGCCAAACATTGTAACCATTTGAAGAACCTCTTTAATGTGTGTTTGTGTTACTGTTATCGCCCTCTCCTTTTTTCCCTGGGACATGTCTGCAGACTTTGACCTCAGCTTCTCACCCTCTGTTGATGTTAAGCGTATCTAATCTTTGCTATTATTAGGTTTATTATATTGTTGCTGTCTTTGCTTACCCAATTCTCTGCTTGCTGCCCAAGTCATTTGACATTTGCCGGTCATGTTACCAGCACATCCTTAAATTGTATCTTTGATTTGATCCCTGACATTTTATAATGTGAATATTTAGGGCCACATTACAATCTTGGTACTAACGTTAACACTCACCTGAGTGAGCACTAACGTTAGCCGCGGTGGCTACCGCATATTACAATCCAAACGCTAACGGGTTAAGTAACCCATTTGCGTTTGGTACCTTGCGCTTTTCAGCACGAGGTTACTGCACTTTGCGCTCCCTATACTTAACATGGGAGCACAAAGTGTTAGGATTACAATCTACTAACACTGATTAACGTCCGTTTCTGGTTAGCGGAAAGTTAACCGCAGTCAGGACTTGGTGTTAACGGATTCTGCTTCTGCAGAATCCATTAACACCATCCACAAAAAAAAAACAATCTTATACTCACCTCCTGTCCCGCGGCGAGGACCGCGGCTTCAACCGCCTCCTCCGTCCAGCAGGAGCAGGGAAAGACTGGGGGAAAAAGTTCCTCAGTCTCCCCCTGCGTATCACTACGCCGACTGGACGGATCTCGCAAGGCGAGATCCGGCAGGTCATGTGACCGCCGGCATCTGGCTCATTGGAGTCCTTTGGACTCCATCAAGTGGAAGCTTGTGGCGGAGCTCGGCGCTGCTGCAAACATCCAGGGGCGTAGCGCCCGCTAACAATGCAGGCAGCTTTTTAAGCGCATGCATTGTAATGCCATGTTAAAACGGGGGTGGTAGAGAGAAAACTGCGGGCACAGTTTTTTCTCCCTAGCGCCCCCGTTTTATTGAGAAGATTGTATTGTGGCCCTTAATGTTTTGTTTACTTTTACTTAACCCCTTTACTACCAATAGAGATATGTCGGGCATCAGATGGTGCCTTTGAAGCCCCGATATCGAGATTTCTCGATATGCTGATCTGCAGCCCAAAAGCAAACAAAATTAATTTGCTGCAAATGAATTTCATTTGCTTTTGGGCTGCAGAAGGTGCCCCCAAAATTTTAGCTCTGTGTGCATAATGCCCAAAGACCTAAAACTGTAAAATCAGCTGCTGAAAGCTCTGAAAAAAAAATAAAATCGGGCTTTCACCAGCCGATGCAGGGAGAAAAAAAAACACAGACCTGTTGCTCAAACCCCTGTAACTCAATTTGGAAGTAGCTGGCGTCATCTACTGGCCAAATAGGTTACTTACTGTAATAACTATTTATTAATGCATAATTAAAAATGATTTTACAAAATAACACTGGTTTCTGACAATGTTTTTTTGAAAAATCACCTAAATTGCATGCAATATCAGTGATTTCACCTCATTTCGGCGAATTCACTATTTTGCGAGTGGTCACTGTATTTTGCTAAAACTAGAGTCGCCAAAGCAGTTATCTTACATGGATGTAAACCGCTGAATTGCAATGATAACCACCGAATTGCAACAAAATGCCCAAAAAAAAAGGAAGTCCACTATTCTCCTAATAGGAGTGTAATCAATAAAAATTTAGTAACACTGTCAGGGTTATTGAGAGGTGAAAACCAGGAGAATGACTGGTGTCATGCCCCATGATTTAGGATTTATTATATATTTTTCTGTTTTGTGTTGAATCTGCCTTTGCTGCTTACATGCTATGGATTTCATAGCTATTTTGTCCCTGCTGAGTTTCCTTAGCTTGCTGTATCCAGCTAGTTTACACCCCTTTTCTCAGTGTCTTGTTCTAAGGGACTTCCTGGTTACATAGCAGCCATTCTGTGCTCACTGCTGAACAAAACTAGTGTCTTTTTACCTGCATTGCTGTACACTATTACAAGATTGCCAGTCTGATCATTAAACTCTTCAACTGGATTCATCTTTCTACATGTCAGTTTTGCTGAGTTGAAGCTATCTGCCGAACTTCATCGTGTGAGTACTGGTCAAAAACAGAAATAGCTAGTCTAAAGCACCCACGCCTCACAGCTTTGCTTAGGGAAGCAGAATAACTGGAGATGCTGGAATACATTTTATTCACTGATAAGTCGTTGTTATGGAAACTTCACTAATCCTTTAGTGGCTGAGAAGGAGGACGCTCCCTTGTATAGCACCTGTAACAACTAGATCACAACTATCCCGTTAAGTTACCAGAGGGGGCTGATAGATATATTAGCTCCGGCCATTCATTTATTGGCTCCGGACGATAATACAACTGAGCCGCAAACTCTGCTCAGATGTTTCAGCAGGTTACTGTAAATTTACAGCTCTGTACTTTGTGTTGGAGCTGTTAGTTTGCACCTAGACGGAGAAGAACAAGCTGTTCTAACGTAGGTCATTCTTATCCTTACTAGCTGGTATTTTAAGAAACAAATTGCAGACTTTCAAAAACAGGTGTTAAGATATATTGCTTAAATCACTTAACACTTCAATGTTAAAGGATAGAAAAAATACCTTAAAGGGATACTCTAGGCAACATGACCACCTAAGCTTTTTTAGCCAGATTGGCTGGCTTACGTGAGAGGTGCGCATGCGCGCTTCTCACGTAAACCATAAGCTCAGTGAAAGCAAGAAGGACGGGAGCGGAAGAGGAGGGAGGTGAGTATATATATAAAAAAAAGACGCCGTTGGAAACAAGTGGATTTTAGGGTAAGTATTACAGTTAAAAAAAAAAAAAATTCCCTACCTATTTATTGAGGGAATAGGGATAGTTTAATGTAAAAAAAAGGGGGGGATTTTTGATTAGAGTGTTCCTTTAATTACCTGAAATCCCACGGTGCGGAGGGCAGTGAAAACTGTTGCTTCCTTTGGCCATGAGCAGTGGACATCTGAAAGAATAGACAGTTCCCAGTGTTCTTCATCTGCTCCTTCCAAGGCTCCTGCAATCATAAAGAGCTTGCCCAGGGTTTCGTCTGGCTTCATGGAGTTCCGTAGACCCCAGGAGCCCATACTTGTGATGCTGCAGTAGGTATCCATTAGTGGTTGGAAAATATTACGTCTCGAACTGCTGCTAATACAGGACTGAATGGGTTCCTGAGAGTGAGCAACGGCACTAGTGGCCTGCTCTACGGTGGGGCCCGCTCAAGTCTCACAAGGTTTTAGCTTGATAGTGCCATTACAGGGACAATTGCTAAATATGCAAATCAGATGCTATCACCCAGAAAGCGTTAATCAACCGTTTATTCATTTCAGTTTCATAAAAAGCCTACAAAGGCCGAAATGATCGTCGGGGCTTGCCATTAATGGGTTGGTTGCGACCTAGCCCAATGTGTTTCCTTTTGAACTGCTAGAACCTGTTCAAAATATCTCTAGTGAAGTCCACAGAAAGGAGAAACCTGATCTATCCATGGTGTCTGGTCCCCATGACTGACAGAATGAAAACATCATTACTTTATTAAGGAAACATTCTGGGAATCTACAATGGATATAATGAGACAATTTACCTGCAGGATATCTCACGTCAGCAAGTACTTATAAAAATGTAGAAGACTTTTCTGGCTAACATTAGTTGAGGGTGATTTGTGGAGTAAGATTTACATAAACTTGTTCTGAAGGCCTGTGTCTGGGAACCTTCACTGCTGGATTACTTACAGGAGATATGCTCGCTGTTAGTTGTATCTGTGAGCCAAAAGACATGGGGTTAAGCTATAATTTAACAACACGTTTCGCTCCAAAAAGAGAAAATTGTCCTCTAATCTTCTGGATTATGAGTTTATATGAGCAGGGCCAGGTACACAACATTCTGGTTATTTCTCTTTAATGTAAAGTATTTTGGATATTTATGATATTTTAGAGACAATGAAAAAAGTAATAAGGATTTTGATTCCATCAAACTGCATGGACACCTAAGATGTGATTCAATGACATTCACCAATTCCGCAACTACTGTGACTATCAGCTGTCCAGAGAAGAAAAATCAAGCCCAACAGCAGGCGAAATTGCTGCAAATAATGGGGAACAGGGCTGAATGCTGGTACCACTGTTATTCTTCTGTAAAACCAGTAAACTCTGGCTGTTCTCAAGTCAAGGCTGTTTCACCAAAGGATCTAGTCCAGGGGTCAAAATACGGTGCCTGTTTGATGGCAGTGAAAGTCCCCATAGAGAAGCAATGGTTAATCTATTCAGATGGGGAGCATCCTCCGCGCACGGAAGTGAAAAGAAAGGACGCTCCCTGCACGTCCTTCGTGCTCAAGTGGTTTAATGATTTGCACACCTCCCACTACAAATTATTCAATGAGAAAGCCTATTGCGGCGAAACGCGTCTCAGTATGTTATTGTATGTTTTAACATGGCAATGTTTGTTTTCTTAATGTTCCATAGGCATATTCCTATTCGGTATATAAGGAAACACAGGAGATCCTGTGATCCATTGAATCACTGGCTGCCTAATATTTGGTGCCTCTTTTATGTTTAAGGGCACGGTGAAATGTGAGTAATCATTAAATGTAGACAATATTCCTCCAAATATTGTATGATCTACACTATATTATTTACATATATGGTACACAATGATTAAGATCGAGTGTTATCCCTTCGGAGGAGAGATTGAGAAGGATGGGAGATCCAGTGCTCCTTGTAAGACATCAGCTGTGTACATCTTTTAAGAAAGGGCATCATGAAATGTGAGTGATTGTTTTATAATCACCCTAATGAAATATATATGATATGCACTATATTTATGCCCATATATTATACACGTCGGGGGAGAACGTGTGCCAACCTCTAGAGGAGGAACAGATGTTTTGCAGGAGGAATGAAACAGCAACAAGGGAAAACCTTAAGAATCCATGGGGAATTGTTTGATCAGCAATATGGTAAATTTAGAGACACACCAAACCGGAATTATAGGACTTTGAGGTACTTATTATAAGTACTTTCTATTGTATGTGTGTTGGGCTCAAATAAAGACTTCTTGAAATCTATCTTTGGGTGCTTTGAGTGGAAAACCGGCAAGTTGCAGCAAGGTCTGGGAAAATTAGCGCCCGTAACGTCAGGAATACTCTTATTCATGATCCTAGAATTACACATTATTTATTTAGAAAGTATTTTACCAGGAAGGATACATTGAGATTTCTCTCATTTTTAAGTACGCCCTGGGTTCAAGAACATTAAATTGTTACAGTCATTACAGAAATACAAAGCAATACAATGCAAGATATAAAAATAACAAAAAAAACACAAATATACAGATTAACAGAAAATAAATACGTAGGAAATATAGTCACTAGGTTACATGTTTACAGGTGCATTCCGTATTGAGGTATGTTACTAGAGAGCTCTTGAGTGACTTTAGACTGGGGGAAGATTTGATGGCGTCTGGGAGGTTATTCCATAACTGCGGTGCTCTATAGGAAAATGAGGATCGAGCCACTTTCTTTTTGTATTGTGGTATTGCAAGTAAGGTGCTGGTCCTGGATCGGAGGTTATAGGTTGATGGAACTGCTGGAGGAAGCAGTCTATTCAGATAGGGTGGTAGCTTCCCAGAAAAGCTCTTAAACACCAGGTTGGAAAGGTGAAGAGTGCGTCTAGATTCCAGTGACAGCCAGTTTAGTTCTTGTAACATGTCACAATGGTCAGTCATGTAGTTACATTGTAGCACAAAGCGGCAGCATGAGTTATACAATGTGGTAAGTTTCTGAAGATTACACTGGAGAGGTGCTCTGGCTGGGATTCGAACCTGTGTCTCCACAGTTATAGAGCAGTGATGCTACCTCTACTCCACCCAGCCGGTATAATATTGTAATGGATAACTTTCGGAAAGGATGTCAGCCTACTATTAAAAAATATATTAATGGTTTGTTTTAAAGAACCTCTTTAACTTCTCAAAACGTGCTTTGCATAGGTTACCTAAAACACCCAAATGTACCTTTATATAAAGATAACAAGTGCTTTGGATGCTCAGGGATCCTGCAAAAGCAAAATGGAATCATGAATGCTTCACTGCCCTTTTCCTAATCTACAAAACAGCTTGGCAGCAAATTCTTCCACTTTCCCCCGTTGTCACCATGCAACTAGGTGGTGATGGATGATGGCTGCAACAACAATACCCTTTCACTTGCTGTCTGTGTTACCTAAGGCCAATCAAATGAACATGTTGGGTTGCAATAAACGTTATAGGTCTGTGGTGTTCTATAGCACAAATATTTTTTTTCTAACTCAAATGAATGCAGAGGTCTATTTGTCTGGAGTATTTATGTATGTATAAATTTAAATGTAGGGATAATCTATTTTATATATAATAAAAAAACAGCAAAAGGTTGCACTCAACCTCAAAACTAAGCGGGTGCATCTAAGACATCAAATACAAAACACCAAGAAAGAGCACTCCATATTATTGACCACCTTCTTCCATCATTTTCTATGAAAAAAACACAGTTTTAAAAATGCTCCAAAAACCTGATATATAAAGGGTTTTTCAGAAAGCACAGAAATTTCGGTGCTTTCTCATTCGGCACACTTCAGTACGCTTCGGCAATTCCAGTTCGCCAAATCTGGGGTGAATTCACTATTCACCACAGGGTCCCGGAAGTGTGCCGAACGTAGAGCCATCGAAGACCGCCAAACGCAGTTTAATCCAAAACCAAACGCAGTGAGGATCCGCGTAAGCCAAGACAGGAGCTCGAGTTAGACTCTCGTTCAGCTTCACGAAAGCACCTTCGCATTGACTAGTCCATTCTCCCTGGATAGATTCTCGAGCCTTCCTTGGCCCTGGAGCCGACGAATTTCAGTCAGAGGCCTTCTTCTGCGTCTTCTTTCTGTGGGAGCTTGTTCAGTGGTTGAGCTATCTTGGCAAATCCTCCTACAAATCTTCGATAATAGGAGCAGAACCCCAAGAAAGATCTAAGTTCAGTAACATTTCGGGGTCTAGGCCAGGAAGAATCTGTCGAAACGCCTTCTGCTGAAACCACATGTCCCAGATATATAACGGAAGGTAAGCAGAATTCACATTTCTCCAGAGACAATTTCAACCCCTCTTCATGGAGCCTCTTCAAGACCTTCTCCAACCGCTGTTCATGTTCTTCCAGAGTCCTCCCGAACACAATAATATCATCCAGATACACTAATACTTCGATCAGGTTCATGTCCCCGACGGTCTTCTCCATTAACCGTTGGAATGTGGCTGGCGCTCCCGTAAGGCCTTGAGGCATTCTGTTGAACTCAAAGAACCCCAGTGGGCAGATGAACGCAGTCTTCTCTTTGTCATCAGGATGCATTGGTATCTGGTGATACCCACTTCGCAGGTCTAGTACACTAAACCATTTTGCTCCAGACAGACACTGTAAGGCATCTTCTATCCGAGGAGTAGCATATTGATCTGGGATGGTTCTCCGATTTAGCGTGCGATAGTCTATACATAGACGGACAGAACCATTCTTCTTCCGGACCATTACTATTGGAGATGCATACGGGCTCCTGGACTCTTCGATCACCTTAGTTCTTTGCAGTTCATTCAGCTGCTCTCATAGATCATCCAGGTCTCCCAACGGAACTCGTCTTGACCTTTCTCTAAACGGCTTGTCTTCCTGTAGTCGAATGCGATGCTCAGTACTCTTGGCTAGGCCCACGTCGAACTCATCCTTGGAGAACAAGTCCCTCCACTTTAGGACCTGGGACTGAAGATGTTTCTTCCATTCGGGCGAGATGGGAGCGTCCTTAGGATAGAACCTGTCATCTGGAATCTCTTTATCCACTCCCCCTCCTAAATCGGTAGGAGAGAGAGGCGTAGCGGACGCTACTTGCCCGATAGGCATTCGTGCTTTCAGGACCACTGGAGAATCAGACACATTACACACACTGACTGAGACTCTTCCTCGTGTTCGTTTCAAAGCTCTTGTGGAGATTATTTCAGGGATTACTTCTACTCCGGCTTCATTCCCATGAACAAAATCGGTTTCCAGTACCACGTAGGGACCTGGTTGTGATCCGTTCAACTTGACTGAAGCCCGGAAGCTCGCTACTTCTCCTGATTGCAGAACCTTCTCTGTTCCTTCCAATCTCCATAGGCGCCCCACTTCAGCAGGTGCCTTCTGTTCTTCGACCATTCTCTGATAGACTGGACGTAACATCGGGTGTACTCCTTTGGTAGAACCTTCTTCCAGTACCACAGGAGTCAGGAGACGTCGCACCAGATCAGTATTCGTCCCCACTATCATAGAACTTCTGTTTGCCCCTGAAGGCCGAGGACACACAATGGCCAACGCATCACAACCTCCAGACTGTCCGATGACTTCGGATCCGATCTCTAACTTCACCTGTAGATATCCGTCATAGGGAAGTTTCTCAGTTCCGATACCCCAGATTTCCAGGTCCTTCAATTTCTGTAGAGGTATGTGCTTTTTCTTCAAGTAAAGCCTCCTCCTCTTTGACAGCTCGGATCAGTTCCAGGTATTTCAATTCTCGGTTACCTTCCCTGCTTCTCAGCTGTAGCATCACCGGATCTAGAGGTTGAGCGCCCCTCAGGATCTGTTGCATTCGGATTTTATCTACTTCGGCCGGTTCGGCCCCTTTCTTGAGAAGTATCTGGTGCAGAATCTTATCTAGGCGCCTCATATATTCAGTCATTTTCTCACCTTTCCGCTGGTAGGTGTGTTCATACTGGTACACGAGCTCCGCAGCCTTTTCCGTTTACCCAAAGACATCCTGTAAAATATTTAAATAATCTAAAGCAGTGCAGTCTTTCTTACTCAATTTTAGGTTTCTTACAGCCTCTGACGCAGGTCCCTTTAAGCTCTCAGTAATCCTTTGCTTCTTCTGCACTTCAGGGACGTCCCACTCATCCACAGCCTGCATCGCCTGTTCCATCCATTCTTCGAAGGTTTCTTCTCCCGCCGGAGTTGGTACGTTTCCTGTTAAGTTTTTCAACCGTCGATAACCAAAGTTGGTGTGCGGATGGCTTGTTCTTTGACATTTAGCCAGCAAATCTCCAATAGCCACTATAAATTCAGGCCCGATCATGGCCAGCGGACTGGGCGAGGGAACACTCGTGGGATCGCCACGTGGCGCACTTGGCTGAATCAGTTGAATTTCCTCCTCATCGGTCAGCTTCACGCTCGCGCCCTGAAAACACACTGGAACACCCTTTCTCCACTCAAAAAGAACATACGTGTGAGAGGTATCTAGGTTCTCTTTAATGTCCAGGATTAACCCCAATGATCTGGTGTCAGCGCGGCCACGGCCTGGCGAATCTGATCTTCGGCCCAAGTGTCTGCAGGAATATCCATGACTATACACAATTCTGTCTGACTACTGTGCTCCTCACACCATTTGGCAGCAGTGTCTGGATCCATATTTAACCCTTTAAATGCAGTTTTTCCAGAGACTGGATCCCGGAAACGAGCCCCCACGTGTAGCGCTCACTCCCGGAGGAGCCGCTGAATTTAAACCTCGGGTCAGTCTCCCCGCACTAGGGAAAAATATACACCAGCACTGTTGTGGATTTTATACGTTATATAGTTTACTGATCTCAAATAAACTGGCATATGTAAAGCAGCATGGTATACATATATATTTACAAGTGTTCGTAATGCGAGAAACGCGTAGCGGAAAAAGAAAGTAAATATTAACCCCTTCGTTGTTGGAATGTGTGTCCCGTACAGGTTGTGTCCCAAAAAGGTGTACGTGTATGCGTGTGTTGGTACCCGGGTACAAGATTCAACTGGCCAGTAAATAATTTACAGGTGTCTTCGACTAGTCACGTTGGGGCCCTGTAGGTTTAGACAAACTTGCAGGGTGCTTTATTATTTTTACTGTGGCCGGGGAGGCCTCTCACCCATCCACCAGATGCAATGCGCTATGCTCGACCCAGGACGTCTCTCCGCTTGGCTTGACTGGGACTCTGTGCTTGTCTTGCTTGTCCGTTTCTGCCACAAGATGCTCAGCTCACCGCCTGCACTCCCATTAGGTCATCTGCGGTCTCCTAACTCGGGGTCCTTCAGCTACTCTGTATCTGTATAAACTTATCAGCGGTGCATCGCTAGGTCTCTGACAAGTAATGTGAACCGATCTCCAGCTCCGCAAGACCGCACCTGCGCTCCGGCCTGGTCACGATCGTTGTCTGTCTCACGTGCGTCTTGCTCTCTACTCCTCGGCGCGCTCTGGGTTTCCCCTGCACGAGGCTGCGGATGTAAGTCTGTTTCTCCCCACCCACTTCCGGTTCCCGGCGCAAAGCATGCTGGAAAACGTAGTCCCATTGTCCAGTGTCTCTTACATTACGCTTGTCTCCCTCTGGTGGCCAAAAATAAGTACTACAGCAACAGTGTTTTAAACCAGCGCTACACAATCTTGTCTTATTATTCAAATTATCTCAATGAGTCTTTTTCTTCTTCTATTCTCTATTTCTTAATAAGTAAGAAGTCAACCTTCGTGGGTTGGTAAATATAGGAAAGTGAGGAAAGACTCTAGATAAATCAAATCCTGTGGGATCACAATAGGGGGAGCGCTCCCCTGCAAACTCAAACAGAAATACTTGCAAGAAAAAAAACACCGTTTGGCTATTGCCCTGGATCTGCAGTTAGCACACTTGGCACACTCAACACGTTTCGCTACTTAATTGTAGTGTCATCAGGAGTAGAGGTTCAGTGTGTGCAAGAGGAATGAACTTCTTAAAAGAAGTCTAAGGTTTATATACCTTTATTGATGTAATGCCCCGCTCCGCGACCCGCTCCCGGTCCGGATCGCCATGCTGGGACACACACCATACTCACCCGTGGTCCCTCGTGGCACGCTGCTCTGCGTTCCCGGTCTACAGGATGGAGAAGGAAGCCCAGGGTATGCCCCACGCCACCGACCAGATCCGAATGCCGGGAGTGGAAGCGCGCATGCCTCCCTAATCGCATGCCTCCCTAAGTAACGAAACGCCTGGTACTCTGGTGCCCTCGGCTGGCCGATTATGGGTACTGCTTTACACCTATTCCGGAGATCCTCGTATTCCTCCCATTGACCTACCAAGAACTCAGGTATCTCAACTCCACCTACGATACCCAGGTGAAAGGTGTTCCCATGATCCTCTGAACCCTATTTAAACCTGCCGCCTTTCTCAACTCATTAACCAGGTTATACTGTTGCCCTTACACTTCAGTTTCCTAGTACTCCTCCGTGTTCCTGACCAACGTTGCCTTCTTCTGACCACCGACCCGGATTGCCATATTGACCACGCTGCCCTCTTCTGATTCTCGACCCAGATTGCCACATCACCTACGCTGTCTTCTTCTGCCACCTTAGTTGCCATTTCATCATTTCTGGAACTTTTGTTACTTGATTTGCATCCCTTGCTATTCATTAGAACCCTTACTCCTCAAGAAGACCACCTCAGTTATACCATTGTTCTGGACTTGAGTTACATTCCTTTTTGCTTCACTAAAACTTGTTTATTACTACGTGGTCTCCTGGCTTCCTTACTCATACCTATACACAAGGGTCTCAAACCCTGCATTACAATTGATTAGAAAATATAACACAGTTGTGGTGGTAGTTATCCTAAGGGCAACCTCCCCGTCATCTATTGGTGCATCAGTGACTGACAGAAGAGCTGCACCAATAAGACCATAGAACCAGCAAACTCAAGGTTCCAAAGATTAAAGATAACAGAGTAAAAAGGGTTGTTTATTCGTGCATCCTAACCCCTCATTGGTCCGCAGAGTTCACATATCACAAATGCGTATTTCCACATGCGCTTTTGGTTATTAAAAATCGAGAAAATAAAAATCGCTTTTCTAATGTTTTTCTCGCTAGATTTCTGCGCATGCGTATGCGTCAGGCCCTCCAATGCGTCTTAGCGCATGCACATTGGACATTAAAAGACGGAAAGTGAAAATCGCGTTTACTACTCGCCGCACATACGCATGCGTGGAAAAAGGTGAAATTTCTGCGCATGTGTATGCACCAGGCTCTCCAATGCGTTTTGGCGCATGCGCATTATTATTATTCATTATTTATAAAGCGCCAGCATATTCCGCAGCGCTGGCATTAGACATTAAAAGACGGGAAGGTAAAAATCACGCTTTCTGCTACCCGCACATTCGCATGCGTCAGTCCTGCTTACACCAAACGTAAAAAGAAACGAAGTTCCCATATCTTGAGAACTCAAGGTGTGTGCCAGGCTCACAATACGTCTTGGCGCATGCGCTCAGACCTAAAGAGATGCAACATCTTCCCTCTTGCATAGTCGAACAGAATAAAATATAGATTATAAATAGAAATATATATTTTCCTAAGAAATTAGAAATGGTGTATATGTAAATCCCTCATTAAGACCCTTGGGGCTAAGTGTCTGCAATTTGTATATTCACCAAACTTCTTTTTGTTGTAATTTTTTGTCAGTGTCACCCCCTTTTTCTGCTTGATTGATTTGGTCAATTACCATAAATTGAACATTGTCAGGTTTGTTTTCATGATGTATACGTAGATGTCTTGAGACCAGAGTCTCTCTTAGATAACGAACTGATCTAATATGTTCAAGTATACGTGTACGTAATTGACGAATTGTCTTGCCCACATAGAGAAGTCCACAGGAGCATTGTAGGAGATATATGACTCCTTCAGATTTACAGTTGAAGGATTTTCTAACTTCAAAATTGTTTTGATTACTGCTATCCCTAAAGGTGTCAGATGGTATAGCTATATACAGTTGTGTTCAAAATTATTCAACCCCCAATGCTGTAAAGGGTTTTAGGGAATTTAGTGTACATTTGTAATTGTATTCAGAATGAAATCCTACAAGGACTTTTTAAAGAACCATATGCAACTAAAATGACATCAATTGGTTTTGTAATACAGTAGTAAATGTTTCTTTTGTGAATTCTTCATTGACACAATTATTCAACCCCTTAAAGACTACCACTCTGAAGAACAGAGGTTCATTCAAGTGTTTTCAATCAGGTATTGAAAACACCTGTGGATGTCACGGAGCAGCAATAAAGCACAATAAGCACCAATTCGGCAGCTTTAAAATGACTGTGATACTCAGCTCCTTCTAGACATTTACTGGTGTGGTTACAAACATGGTGAAGTCAAGAGAATGGTCCAGGAAGACAAGAGAAGAGGTGATTACTCTTCACAGGAAGGGCAATGGCTATAAGAAGATTGCAAAGATGTTAAACATACCAAGAGAGACCATAGGAAGCATCATTCGCAAATTCAAGGTAAAGGGCACTGTTGAAACGCTACCTGGTCGTGGCAGAAAGAAGATGCTGACTTCGACTGCTGTGCGCTACCTGAAGCGTAGAGTGGAGAAAAGTCCCCGTGTGACTGCTGAGGAACTGAGAAAAGATTTGTCAGATGTGGGTACTGAAGTTTCAGCTCAGACAATACGGCGCACACTGCGTAATGAAGGCCTCCATGCCAGAACTCCCAGGCGCACCCCCTTGCTGTCTCCAAAGAATAAGAAGAGTCGACTGCAGTATGCCAAAAGTCATGTGGACAAACCACAGAAGTTTTGGGATAGTGTTCTGTGGACTGATGAAACAAAATTAGAACTGTTTGGGCCCATGGATCAACGCTATGTTTGGAGGAGGAAGAACAAGGCCTATGAAGAAAAGAACACCTTGCCTACTGTGAAGCATGGCGGGGGGTCAATCATGCTTTGGGGCTGTTTTGCTTCTGCAGGTACAGGGAAGCGTCAGCGTGTGCAAGGTACCATGAATTCTCTTCAGTACCAGGAGATATTGGATGACAATGTGATGCAGTCCGTCACAAACCTGAGGCTTGGGAGACGTTGTACCTTTCAACAGGACAATGATCCCAAGCATACCTCCAAGTCCACTAGAGCATGGTTGCAGATTAAAGGCTGGAACATTTTGGAGTGGCCATCGCAGTCACCTGACTTAAATCCGATTGAGAACCTCTGGAGGGACTTAAAGAAAGCAGTTGCAGTGCGCAAGCCTAAGAATGTGACTGAACTGGAGGCTTTTGCCCATGACGAATGGGCGAAGATACCCGTAGATCGCTGCAAGACACTTGTGTCAAGCTATGCTTCACGTTTAAAAGCTGTTATAACTGTAAAAGGATGTTGTACTAAGTACTAAGATTGAATGTCACTTGGGGGTTGAATAAAACTGATAATGATGTGAGCACAGAAAAGACATTTGTGGTTATTTCATTATAAATGTTATGTTATATTTGTCTGACCTACACGTGCCTCTTTGATTTAATTGTAAGCAAGATGACTGAATGATCAAAATCAATGTCAAACTGGCCAAAACACTCAATTTCAGTGGGGGTTGAATAATTTTGAACACAACTGTATTGGCATGCTTTCCACTTGCCGCATTTTCGTGTGCCACAGAAAACTTGTGTTAGCCAAGTAGTTTTAGTTTCTTTCTTAATTTTGGCATTATAATGACTGTGACAAACTTCATCTCGAATATTTCGTCCCCGTCTGGTTGTAAAGGTAGCAGTTGTTGAAACAACATTTGTTAGATCTTCATCAGCCGTTAGAATTGGCCAATAAATCTGCAATATTGATTTAATATCACTATTGGCTATGTCATAGTCGCCAATAAGTCTAATACTGCCAGTATTGCATTTCGGCTTAGATTCTTTAAGTAGTATCTCTCTATCTTTTCCCACAGCCCGATGAAAAGCCCTTTTTAGAACTCTCTGTGGGTATCCTTGTTGTCTAAACCTGGCACGTAAATCCTGTGCTTGTATCAAAAACTCTTCTAAAGTGGAGCAATTTCTCCTCAATCTTAAGTATTGTCCCACTGGTATCCCTGCTTTAAGGGAATAGGGATGGTAACTCTCCCAATGTAGTAAATCATTGGTTGAAGTTGGTTTTCTATATATTGTGGTATTGACTTTTCCCCCCTTTTCCCTGTCTATCTTGACCTGTTTTGAAATTAAAATAATAAAAATGCATGAACATGTGTAGAAGTAATAAAAAAAGGCCCTATAAAAAAAATAATAGAAAGGTCTGATAAAAATAATATTTTTATTTCCCTGAAAATGTGCAATTACCCTATTTTCTCCACATTCTGATTTGGGGAATAGACACCATATACTTCAAATTATTCATAACAGAGAAATATGGGAAATTATTATTCAGTTGTTTTTTTTGTGGGGGGGGGGGGCTTAGCTTGTGTTGAAAAAGCACAGTGCCTCGTGTGTTTTGGAAAATTCCTCTTCCTCTTTTGGTTCATTTTAGGTTTTACAAAACACCCAGCAGCATCCTGTTTCCTGACAATAAACAGGGTTATTCTAGGGTTGCCAGATCAGCCATATTGTCCTGGACACTTACAATTTATTCATGCTGATGGGCAGTGCATGAAAAATGCCACCACGGAGCAGGTAGAATAAATATGCTGCAGGTGAGAAATAAAAAAGGTGACCTGCTTTGATTTCCTTCCTGAGGCATATGAATTATGTATGTTGCAGGGCAGCAATTTCCCCTGTGCACCCCCGCTGCATGAAATAGTAGTATGTGTCCAGGAAAACATGGCTGGTCTGGAACCCTATAGGTTATTCGCACAGCACTGCTGTTTGCCGGTGTTGCATTGAAAGAAAACCCAAAGAGCAACAGGAGAAGCAGCAACCCATTAAAGCCCAGGGAACCCTCACTGACAGGAACCACAAGCTTGAGTCTCTTTACCCAGGGGGCGGTTATACCTGCTGCTCACCTTCTCAGAGGAAAAAAAAAAAAACTTGCCTGTAATCCCATTGGCTGAGACTTCTTCCTCAGGTAGTGTTACCTTATATTACAGGCTGTTAGCTGAGGCCAATTCAGTTCAGGTCCTTAAAGATTCATAAATCACTTGTATTGTCTGCTGATGTTTCCAATGGATAGCAGGCGCTTTATACAAAGAATACATGTTTAAAACACACGTTGAGTCACAAAATAAGTGACTCGGTCTCTATTCCTGGATTTCTGCGTCTCCTGACCTTCATTTCTCTATATAAAACATAGGGCTGCCAGATCTTTAATGTTTTCCTGGACCGTTACAAATGAGTGTTATCGTTCCTTGTTGTGCTGGAAGGGTTAATTGCCCATTCTTCTGAGACTGTTATTAAACTATTTTTATTAACCTCATCGTTTATTAATACTTTTATTAGCCCATGTATCGCAGTTTGTAAAACATTTCGTGAAGAAAGGTTAAATACCGACCATCTGGGGTAAAGTCCAGGGAGAACGCGTTGGAACGCAGTTCGCCCACTATTTATGCAAAGGGAACTTAGTTCCCACTGGCCCCACACACTATAAAGCTTGTATTCAGGTGCTCAATCATAGATTTGCCTGTCACCATCTATCTCCTGCAAGGTTTGCCAGGTCGGCCATGTTTTCCTGGACACATATTACTATTTCATGCAGAGGGAGAGCACAGGGAAAGGTGCTGCCCTGCAGCGTGCATAATGCATATGCTGCAGGAAGGAAATCAAGGCAGGTCACCTAGGATTCCTTTTTGGTTTCTCACCTGCAGTGTGTAGATTCTACATGCTGCCGGACAGCATTTTTCATGCCCTGTCCATCAGCATGAATAAATTATGTGTGTCTTGGTAAACATGGCCGACCTGGCAACCCTATCTCCTGCTGATGAGGGTATAATAAGCCCGAAACTGCTGTCCAGGAGTGGCTGTAACTCGCTGAATAACCTGACCTTTGCTTAAAAGCCACCCAGTATGGCATTGCACTGGCAATGAGGGTTCTGTCATAAAACAGACCCTGGATGCAAAAGAGTGAGAAATTGGAGGCCTCATTTGCAGGTCCTACCCAGAGTTCCTTGCTGCATATGGGGAATGTAGTATATGAGCACTGTGGACAAAGCAGTTCTCTGAATTGCTGAGATGTGTAAATGTTTTCTATAATTATAAACTTTATTATTTGCTATGTAAAGACTTTTAATCTCACTTTTTTGCCCTCAACCACAACTTAAACCTGTTAATTCAAAATACATATAGGATTTTTCATATATTTCTACTAAAATCCACATATAAACATAAATATATCAGATTTGAGTGTGTGTTTGTGTTGAGTGTGAGGTGGTTATTGTAAATTGGTGGACTGGTTAGTTCCCACACTTATTTTTTTTTTAGGAATCGACCCCTGCTGAGTATCATGGGAAATGTAGTTCCAAAACATCTGGAGACTGGTCCTTGTTGAAGAGGAACACAGAGTGGTGTTGGAGGAGGGGGTTATGGATAAGAGAGCAGGAGAGGCTTATTTTGTGCACATGGGCTACCAGGTAGATCAAAGGAATCGCTGCCTGTTATCTGCTGGCAATGTCACATTTTGACCTTCGGAGTGGTTTATTGCCCTTTCGGGACCTCAATCAGCACAGCTCTGCACCCAGCCCAAGTAGGCGTTCCGGAGAGATAAGGTAACACATTGCTATGGGTAAGCAAGTTTAGCAGGACAGCGGATTGGCTGACAGGCTCTCTTTTGTTCATTCACAGCGTGGCGCTGCAGGGCGGAAGTTTCAGGGTGATGAGCCTGGTCACAGTGCATCTGCTCACCCAGTGACCGGCGTGCCCCCAGGACTCCCAGCCAGCAGCCTGCGGACACGACTCACCCAGCCTGAACCATGGACCTGGAAAGCAAAGTGAAGAAGGTGAGTTTCTGTGATATCCCGAGACAGTGCGTGGCGTCCCTCACCTTTACACTCAGAAAGGATGCCTCTGGGCACACCCTTTCCTGCAGTGACCTTCAGGCGTGGTCTGCAATGCAGCTAATCTCCTGCTTATTTATAACCCTGCCTGTACTTAACTTATTATTATTATTCTTTATTTATAAAGCACCAGCAGATTCTGCTACATTGTATAAATGGACAGTGGGATGATACGTTTAGAAGATAAGTTAAAATGTATTTGTAAATATAACAAAGTAGGATTGGAGGATCCTGTTCCTGATGGAACTCCTGTCTCTTCCATAAAATCACATTTTATATTCAGGTTTCCCTTTTATTATAAGTGATCTGATCACTGGATATTGTGACTGTTTGTTTTTTATTGCTCATCTATTTATTTACAGTTTTTCATAAGGTGAAAATAACAAACATGAAATAAATTGGAGTTCTGTTTTACAGAACATGTGTATAAAGTGCTGTAATTTAATCCCCTGGGGAGTGTTTTCCGGTTTCTTTTTTGTGTGTCTGTTGCTTGCTCTAAAGATTCTGCTGTATACACATGTATTACTATGCACTGTAAAACTTGACATTTATTATTACAGAGGGATATTCAGAGAAAGGTGATTTGTTCTTCTCCTTAGTTTCACCTATTTGGAAAGTGCGATTAAATTGGAGAATTTTTCTGGTTTGGCTATTTTGACCAACAGTGCTATTCAGAGCGAGGTGAAAACCTTGAATGACCTGGAGAATTGCAAATTCTAGGTCAAGAAGATGGTCAAACCAGAAAAATTCTCCCATTTATCTCGCTTTCCAAATTGGCTATTTGGTCTAGATCAGGGGTCAGCAACCTTGGCTCCCTGATGTTTTGGGAACTACATCTCCCATGTGGCTCAGTCACCCATTAGGCTGACTAAGCCACATGGGAGATTTAGTTCCCAAAACATCAGGAAGCCAAGGTTGCTGATCCCTGGTCTAGATTGTTCTCTTCTCCTGCCAGTTCTCAAGGTTTTCACCTCTCTGAATAGCCCTGCTAGAATTTTCAGTTCTCCAGTCATTCTCCGGAGTTTCTCCTTTTCTTTGAATAGACCTCCTACTGTTCCAGTACTAACAGCTGATTGTGCATTCACTGGCTGTTTCTGTCTGTATTTTACAGATCTATTCACTAAAAGGTGAAACTCGGGAGAATTGGCAGAAGTGAGAAATTCTAGGTTAAAATGGCCAAACCAGAAAGATTCTTCCATGTGTTTCACTTTCCAAATCAGCTATTTGGTCTAGATTGTTCTCTTCTCCTGCCAATTCTCCTGTTTCACTTTTTAGTGAATAGGTAGGTGTGTGCGTCCGTCTGTCCCCCGGAAAATCTATGTAAATCCAATAGAAGTGAAGACACACTATAAAAACCGTGAATGCTGCTGGTAACTAGAGGCGTCAAGCAATACTCCTATCGTATATTGCGATGGAGAAAAATGTGCAAAAGAGTCACTCCTGCCAGCGCAAATACATCTGTGATTCTATATAGAGCTTGGGTGCTAGAAGTATACACAATGGTAAGATATATGGAATTTATTTTATAGAATCCATTTAGGTCCCTCCAATTCTCTTTAAGAATAGAGTAAAAACGCTCATAGTGCAGCATTGTATATTTAAAGTGCCAGTAAAAAGAATCCTTAAGAATTTCCACCCACATATTCTAGAGCAGCGGATCCCAACTGCAGTCCTCAAGTACCCTCAACAGGTCATGTTTGCAGGATATCTGAAGCACAGCATGGGGATATGATTTGCTGCGGATTGCAGGATTCAGTCTGCCTTTCTCCAAGGCAGTCCTTTTAAAACCTGACCTGGGTAATTGAGGACCACGGTTGGGAATGGGAATCACTGTTCTGGAGCCTACAATGCTTGCTCTGTTTTGTGCGCCTTGTGTCCTCTATAGGGTGACACTGCCTTTCTGTGGTGTGGATTCCTCTGGTCCTCCAAATAAAAAGTGTGTGTGTTCGCTCATAGGGTAGTATGTCCCTATTCAGAGTATCAAACCTAATAAATAACGAGATTAAGGACACTCACCAATGTTGGAGCCTTTCTGTGAAAAAAGACCTCTAGATCAGGGATGGTGAAACTTTTTGAGCCCGAGTGCCCAAACTGGATCACTGAACCAACTTGTGTGTCTCAAAGTGCCAACCCCGCAATTAGCCCTGAATACTGATTTTATTTTAGAAAAAAACACTTCATACGACTGTCCTGAACTAAGAGAAAAATACAATAGGATGTTTCAATCCTACAGCTTTTTATTGAGAACTTGACAATCAACTATGACAAAAGAATATATGCGTTTGTATATATTGCCCCCAAGCTCGCGTTTGTATATATTGCCCCCAAGCTCGCGTTTGTTATATATTGCCCCCAAGCTCGCGTTTGTTATATATTGCCCCCAAGCTCGCGTTTGTTATATATTGCCCCCAAGCTCGCGTTTGTTATATATTGCCCCCAAGCTCGCGTTTTTTATATATTGCCCCCAAGCTCGCGTTTTTTATATATTGCCCCCAAGCTCGCGTTTTTTATATATTGCCCCCAAGCTCGCGTTTGTTATATATTGCCCCCAAGCTCGCGTTTGTTATATATTGCCCCCAAGCTCGCGTTTGTTATATATTGCCCCCAAGCTCGCGTGGTCCCAATCGGTCTCATCTGCCAGGCCCCTCCGAGTGCTCGTCTTTCTTCAACCGGCCGCCGACAAAGGATGTAGCTCGCCTGGAACCACGCCCAAGCCGCGGTCTCGCAAGATCCCGGAGTTAACGAGATCTCGTGCGATTGTGGCTGGTCGATTCCCAGGTGAGAAGACGGGCACTCGGGCGATGGATACAGAGGCACGTCTATGGCTCGGGTGCCGACAGACGGCCCCGAGTGCCAACTGTGGCAGGCATGCCATAGGTTAGCTATTTAGTGATGGGCCGAACCACTCCGTGTTCGGTTTGACTGCAAACTTTAACACAATTCGAACACCATGCAAGTCAATAGGGCTCGAACGTTCAAAAATTTAGGTCCCCTCCAAAAGGGCATATATGCAAAATATTGGCCATAAAAGGTATATGGGGGTCTGGATACTGCCCTGGGGGAGAGGAAATAATGAAAAACAAATAAAAATATATTTTTACCCTTTCAGTGCTGAGCCATTTCACTGCTGTGCGCGGAGCTCATGTTTAAATGCGATTTGAAGCCATGGGAAATGTTTAACTCATTGTTGGTCAATGTTAAAAATATTCCCGTTTTAGATTCAATATCTAATCGTTGTTTTTTATATTCTGCAGTAAAGAGTCTTTATTTTTTTTATATTTTTTTTCTTCCTGAAAGTTTGAACTGGCAGCCCATCCCTATTCGCCATCACTGTCCTAGATGATCTAAAAACCAGTGGTTCCCAACTGCGGTCCTCAAGTACCCCATAACAGGTCAGGTTTTAAGGATCACCTTGGGGAAATGCAGACTGAATCCTGCAATCACTGAGCAGCAAATCAGATCACCTGTGCTGCACTTCAGATATCTGGAAAACCTGACCTGTTAGGGGTACTTTAGATCAGTGGTTCCCAACCGCAGTCCTCAACGGTAGCACACAAACATACCCACCCCTCCCCATGGTGCATTATCAACTCTAAGACTAGAATTCTGACCATGCATGATACTGACATGATACTGTACCAGTATCGATTGCTTTATCAGAAATGATTTCTGGGGTTATAGGCAAGGGATCACCTCATCAAGTTGTGATGTAAGTGCAAAGTATCCATCGCATGTCTGACACCTGTGCTATGGGTCACAAATAAAGACCTCAAGATATACAGGTCTATTTAAAGAATGTTTAAACTCAGATCTTTTGGAGAAGTGAAAACTCTAGGTCAAAACAGCAAGAAAAATTCTCCCCACTTTTGGTCTAGATTGTTCTTCACCTTTCTTTGAATAGACCTGATATGGTTTGAAACCGGGTTGTCATGGCCCATAAGAGTAGGGATGAGCTGTTTGGTTCGGGGTTCGATTCGAACATTGGCTGTTCGAAAGTTCGCACTTTAAACTTTTTGGGACGTACGCCAAAAGTTTGAATTTTTTTTATAAAAAAAAAAATGCTTAAATCTAGAAATACTCTTTTTACTGCAGAATATAAGTAACGGTTTATTAGATATTGAATTAAAACGGGAATATTTTTATCATTGAGGCCTATGGGATAAAACATTGTTACTAAAACATCAGGCAGACACGGCCCTCTAATCGGGCACTGTAGAGGGCAGCCTGCAGGGGCCTCCCAAGGATCCCCTTGAGGAGCATGCAGGCGGCCCGGGTGCATGTGGCACAGACGGGCGGCGCAGGGACGGAGCCACGGCAGACCCCCCCCCCCCCCCCCAACCAGGATCCAGGGAGCCCCCACTGACCACCAGGCTAAGGTAAGGCGACACATTTCACCAAAAAAAAAAATCCGAGGACATTTTTAAGGGTCTCAGGCAGTGTGTGTTGTTTTTTTTTTGTATACTTTTAGCAAATTTATAGGGGAAGGTAAGGGCAGGTATGATGTCTATATCTATATTCTTATAAATATATATATATCCCAGACTTGTATTACACACACATTTTGGCAACTAATTGCACCCCCCCCCCATTTGGTTGAACCCGATAGATGTGAAAAACAACATAAAAACGAACCAAATAAAAGCGAGGTGAACATAGTCAGTTTGGGTTACGCTAAAATTTGGTAATCATACAGTACCTCATGTAGGTGTGGTCTATAGACCCCCTGGACAAGTAGAAGAGCTAGATAATCTGCTGTTTGAGGAAATGGCCAAAATGACAATGAAGGGGGAAGTTATTATCATGGGGGACTTTAATCTTCCTGATGTGAACTGGAAAACCAAAATAGCTGGGTGCACCAGGAGTACAAATATTATCTCTAACACAAGTAGTTGAGGAGCCGACCCGTAAAGAGGCCATATAGGATTTAATACTCACAAATGGAGGTTTGGTATCGGACGTTGTTGTAGGTGAAAATTTGGGATCTAGTGATCACCACTAGGGATGAGCTGTTCGGGTTCGGACGGCGGCCTGAAATTTGGCAGTTCGAAAGTTCACGAACTTCGAACTTTTTGGGTGTGTTCGGTTCGAGTTCGAAAAAAAAAAAAAAAAAAAAAAAAAAAATTGGAAAAAAGTATACAAAATGCTTAAAAAAATCTAGAAATAAAGACTCTACTGCAGAATATTTTATAAGCAACGGTTTATTATATATTGAATTAAAAACTAATGTGTACGTGGAAAGATTCTCGACTCTAAATGACCTCAACACCAGGTGTTTTTAGTCTGGTAATAAATTTGATACATTGTTCACTATACTGATGGGGTGGGGTGGTGTCTGTTTCTGATTGAGATTTGAGAATTAATTTCCCTCCTAAAACTTCCTAATATGCTGCATTTAACTGGTGTTTGACAAAAATTCAATAACATCTAAAGCAATGTTGTTTTTCACTTCCGGGATTAAACATTCACAGGGTTATTCAGAGAGCGGTGAAAAGCAGGAGAATAACTGGAGAAGTGAAAATTCTAGGTCAAAATGGCCAAACCAGAAAAATTCTCCCATTTAACTCTTTCCAAATTGGCTATTTGGTCTAGATTGTTCTCTTCTCCTGCCAGTTCTCCTGGCTTTCACCTCTCTCAGGGTTGTTCAGAGAAAGGTGAAAACCAGGATGTGCAAAAATGGTCATACGATGCACATTTTTGTGCATGATTTTTTTTACAGATCCAAACCAGGAAACTTTGGGTGTCTGGACGTTATGTTGGCCGGACATGAGCAGGGTCTGACCTCTCCAAATCGCGCACGCCGCTAATGGACGCAATGCACTCTGTACGTCCGTACTAGCGGTTCTGCGTTCTCAAAAAAATGCGTTCATTTTCCACCTGCGTTGCGCAGCCGGACTTTCGTGCGACCGTACTTCGTATATTGGCCGTCATTGCCCGTCATTTGCTGCTAGTGCGGCCGTGATAAAGTGCGCCTAAACGCACGTTAAAAATTCGCTAGTCTGACCCTAGCCTAAATGGGAGAATTTTTCTGGTTTGGCTATTTTGACCTAGAATTTTCACTTCTCCAGTCATTCTCCTGCTCTTCACCGCTCTTTGAATAACCCTGACAGGGTTATTCAGAGAAAGGTGAAACTCAGGAGAATGACTGGAGAATGGAAAATTCTAGGTCAAAATAGCCAAACCAGAAAAATTCTCCCCTTTATCTCACTTTCCAAATCGGCTATTTGGTCTCGCATTTTCCATTCTCCAGTCATTCTCCTGCTCTTCACCACCAAAAATCCGTAAACTTTTTCTGCGTGTCCGAAAATGTCTCTGCTTTTCATACAGACTGCCGCCCCAAGCAGTTGTTTTTATGGATAGATTAAAGGAAAAGCACTTACCGTCATTTGAAATGTCATTCTTTGGTTTTTACATATTTCTTTACATCCTAGAAATCCGCCACTTCAAGGGCAGGTTATGGGGACCTACTAGGCACGATATTTGAAGGAATTTTTCAGTTTTATTCTTAACCTTTATTTCATGGAAAACTCATTGTCCCTTTTTTAAAAACGTGTTTTTTTTTTTTGTTGTTTTTTTTACTTTTTGTCCTTGTTTCCTGTCCCCCAGGGCACTACCCGGACCCCCATATACCTTTTCTGGCAAATATCTAGCATATATGCCCTCTTGGAGGGCACTCTAAAAACGGAATTTTCAGCCCCATTGACTTGTATTGAGTTCGGGTTCGACTCCGAACCGAACTCTGAGTGTTCGGCTCATCCCTAATCACCACTCAGTGTGGTTTAATATAAGAACAGGGATGGAGCCGCACCACACAAACAAAAGTAGAGCTTGTGAGGCACTTAGAGATATTCTGGAGATACTCTGGAGGTAGTCTGAGGTTAGACAGGAGGTAGAAAACCTACAAAAAGGTAAGATTTGCTTGTTTTAAATCCATTCTTTCTTTTTATAATGGCAGGCTTGGTCCATTTGTAATAGCTGTCATGCATTTGTTTTTAGATCCAATGTTTGGAGGGTGCCTGATATGTAGGCAGTTCTCCTTATTGCAGCAGGAAATTCCCTGTTTGAAGTCTGAGATTTCTAAATTCTGTTAGACAAATTCAGGCTATGACTGTTACAAATCCACTGCCACAGAGGCCTCCTAGGAGTGGCAGATGGACTACTGTAGGATCTGGTAGACTTAGAGTTGTGGATAGAAGGCATATCCCACAGTCTGTGGCTCTTCTTGATTCTTTTGAGGCACTTTCAGAGTGTAGTGGTAAGACGGAAGTAGGCTCAGACACCATAGTTGAGGAACCACCATACCCCTATGCCTATGCAGGACTGCAACCAAGGACAAAAAGGAAAAGGTGGGACTTGATAGAAGGCAATCGTGGCTGGGTGATTCTATCATAAGAGGTGTTGAGCTGGAGAGTAGTGGTTTGGTGAGAGGTCTTCCTGGGGCTACTGCTCGTAGAGACAGATGTATTCTCAATATTGTCAAACAAGCAAAGCAGGAAGGGGAAGTGGACGTTCTAGTCCATCTAGGGACAAATGACTTAGCTAGCAATGAGGTTTCTGAGATTAAGGAAGATTTTTGTGTTCTTGGAGGTGAAATACAGCAGATTGCGTCCACTGTGTCATTCTCTGAAGTTCTGCCTGTGCATAACATTCAGGATAGGCAGATGCGCACTAGGGAATTTAATTTGTGGCTTCGGGAATGGTGTCGGGAGCAAGGATTAGGCTTTGTGTCCTATGATAGCTCTAAAATTGGAGCAGAAAGAAACTCTATAAAAAAGATGTGAAACCGGGTTGTCATGGCCCATAAGAGTAGGGATGAGCTGTTCGGTTCGATCGGTTCTCTGCTTTGTCGGGTTCAACATTTCTTCTGGAGGGATCAGCCAAATGGGGGGGGGGGCTTGCATTTAGTGGATCTGTGTGGTATCAATGCATCCCTACTCTATACACAGCGCTCCGTGTCCCTATAATATATATGATATGGGGTTACCTTTTTTTTTAATGTTGTTATACTATTTCTAACAGTATTTTGATGTATTTTATAAAGCGGGAAAACTTATTTTTTTTTGCCTATATAACATGTGCTTTGTGAAAATAAAAACTGTTTTGTGTGTACATTTTAATTTAGTGGATTCCTGTCCAGTGCGGTGAGAAGCAAACGTAATGCAGTGTAGACACGCTGCGAGGCGAGGCGGGGCGGAGCGAAGTCAAGCCTGCAAAATGTTTGCTCCTCTTCACCACGCTGTGCGTTGCTACACGCTCAGTGTGTCTCAGCCTTTATTCCCGCATCGCTAGCTTACCGAATCAGTTTGTATACTTGTTACTGACCCTGCTTGTTCTGAGGACCCGATCTGTTGCCGACTTTGCCTGCCATTTGACTATTCTGTGTATTCCCTGCCTGTTCTGTTTGCTTCCTGTTGCTACTGGTGTGCACCGATTCTCACCATATACAGTAGCGCAGTACAAGTGCCTAAACATTGCTGACCTGGTTTTGTTGTAGCTGCTTATGTAACTGACTAGATCGGGGATCTCTTCTGCATTACGAAAACCTCCACCACTGCGCACTCCCACAATACCTGAGAGGGGTTACGGTGTGTAGGCACTTGCTGCCACCAAAGGCACAATATTTGGGAGCATTGCCACTGATGCATATACCAGATTCATATTCTGAAACCTAGCTAACTCCCTCTGACACGGCCTCCGTTGCTGCTCTTTCACATGGCTCCTACACTTGAGCCATACCCCCAGACCGGGTGAGAGAAATGGTGGCGGGGTCGGAATCCTGCTCTCTCCCACCTGCACCTACCAGCATCTCCCTCCACCCCCATCCCTCTCCCTTCTCCTTCGAGACACACTGCATCCGCCTGTTCTCTCCTCTGGCCCTCAGGGTGGCAGTCATCTACCGCCCACCGGGACCAACCTCCCAGTTCTTTGACCACTTTGCTACCTGGCTTTCTCACTTCCTGTCTTCTAATCTTCCATGCCTAGTTCTCGGGGACTTCAACATTCCCATTGATGATCCTTCTGCCCCTGCTGCCTCCAAACTTCTTTCACTCACGTCCTCCCTTGGACTCACACAATCCTCCCTCCTCCCTACCCACCGCGATGGTCACACTATTGACCTTGTCTTTTCCAACCTCTGCTCCATTTCTGAGTTCAAATGTCGCCCTTTCCCCATCCCTGACCACCACCTTCTCTCTTTCAACCTATCTGGACTTCCTAAACACCCTGCTCCCCCACCCCGCACACACACTCGCAGAAATCTACATGCTGTGGACCCCCATCAATTCTCCAACCTACTTCACCACCTCCCTCATACCTCATCCTTCACCTGCCCTGATGCTGCCACTAATCACTACAACACTACGCTTATCTCTGCTCTAGACACTCTTGCTCCTCTTCGACTCTGTAAGGCCCCACGCCGCCAGCTTCAGCCCTGGCACACCCTCCAGACTCGCTACCTGCATAGATGCTTCCGCACTGCAGAGCGTGCCTGGAGGAAATCCCGCTCTGAAGCTGATTTTGTTCACTTCAAGTTTATTCTCCGGTCATACACCTCTGCCCTCCACTTGGCCAAACAATCCTTCTTCTCATCTCTTATATCTACGCTGTCCCCCAACCCTAAACGGCTCTGGTCCACCTTTCAACACCCTCCTCTACCCACCTGCACCTCCCCCACAGCTGCCTTCAGCGCTCAAGACCTGGCAATCAGAAGCAACATCCCAACACAAGATAGCTATCTGCCACCCTCTGCCGCTTCCTCCAGCCACTGAGGAGGCAGTCAATTCCTTATTGTCCTCCTCACATCTCACCACGTGCCCGCTCGACCCCATTCCCTCACATCTAATTCCTCCCCTCTCCTCCTCCCTCACCCCTGCTCACACACATCTTCAACCTATCTCTCTCCACTGGCTCCTTTCCATCTGCCTTCAAACACGCGCTAGTTACCCATTTACTAAAGAAACAATCCCTCGATTCCCAACTCTCCATCCAACTACCGCCCTGTATCCCTGCTTCCCTTTACCTCTAAGCTCTTAGAAAAACTAGTCTTCAACCGCCTCTCCCTCTTCCTGTCCTCCAATTCTCTACTTGACCCCCTGCAATCTGGCTTCCGTCCCCTACACTCAACTGAAACTGCCCTCACCAAAGTCACCAACGACCTCCTAACTGCTAAAAAACACGGCCACTATTCTATTCTCATCCTGCTTGACCTCTCGGCTGCTTTTGACACTGTTGACCACCCCCTCCTTCTACAGACCCTCAACTCTCTGGGTCTCGGTGACACTGCACTTGCTTGGGTTGACTCCTATTTACCCAACAGGTCCTTCTGTGTGTCCTTTGCTGGTAACTCCTCCCCTTCATTGCCTCTATCTGGTGTACCTCAAGGCTCTGTCCTTGGTCCTCTGCTCTTTTCCATCTACACCTCCTCCCTGGGCAAAATCAACAGCTTTGGCTTTAATTACCACCTCTACGCTGATGACACTCAGATCTACCCCTGATCTCTCTCCCCCTGTCCTTTCAAAAGTCAGTGACTGTTTATCTGGCATCTCCTCCTGGATGGCCTCTCACCACCTAAAGATCAACATGTCGAAGACTGCACTCCTACTTATTCCTCCCTCCAATGCCTCCCCACCTCCTGACTTCTCTATCACGGTGGAGGGTATCACCATCTCCCCATCAAACCAAGTTCGCTGTCTTGGAGTTACACTTGACTCTGCTCTTTCCTTCATCCCCCCCCCCACATCAAGTCTCTTTCCTCCTCCTGCCGATACCAACTGTGTAATATTTCCAGAATTCGGCCATTTCTTACCGCTGTCACCACAAAACAACTCATACACGCCCTGGTAATCTCCCGACTCAACTATTGCAATAATCTCTTATCTGGCCTCCCTCTGTCCCGCCTCTCCCCCCTACAATCCATCCTGAACGCCTCCGCCAGGCTAATTCACCTCACCCGCCGCTCTGTCTCTGCCGCTCCCCTCTGCGAGTCCCTTCACTGGCTCCCCATCCACTGCAGAATTAAGTTCAAAATCCTTATCCTTACCTACAAAACCCTCACTAACTCAGCTCCCCACTACCTGTCCTCACTAATCACCAAATACACCCCAGCCCACTCCCTAAGGTCAAACAGTGACCTGCGCCTAGCTTCTCCCCGCATCACCTCTTCCCATGATAGACTGCAGGATTTCTCATGCGCAGCCCCCACTCTCTGGAACGCTCTCCCTCGTACTGTCAGACTTTCCCCTAACTTCTCTTCCTTCAAACGCTCCCTTAAAACATTCCTATTTAGGGAAGCCTACCACCCAACTCACTGACACAACCATCAATCACTCTCACCTTACAGTCCTCTCCTCCTGTTTCCAACCCCAACCCTCCCAGATTGTGAGTTCCTACGGGAATAGGGCCCTCATCTCCTCCTGTACTGTTTGTCAAATGTTGTTCAATGTATTGTAACCCTGTCTATACTGTGCTTATTGTACAGCGCTGCGGAATATGCTGGCGCTTTATAAAGAATAATAATTTGAAATGTAAATTTTTTTTTATATACATCCTACAAATCCGCCACTTCACAGGCAGGTTATGGGGACCTCCTAGGCACGATATTTGAAGGAATTTTTCGTTTTTATTCTTAACCTTTTTATTTCATGGAAAACTCAGTTCCTTTTTTTTTAAAAAACTTTTTGTCCTGGCTTCCTGTCCCCCAGGGCACTACTCTGACCCCCATACTCCCTTTTTTATGGCAAATCTGTTGCATATATGCCCTCTTTCGAGTCCCATTGACTTGCACGGAGTTCGGTTCGCGTTCACGCTCGAACTTTTGAAATTGTTCGCATGCGAACCAAACACGGGGATGTTCGGCTCATCACTACATAAGAGTAAATTTTGGTTTATATTATAATAATGGCACTAAATCGGGGACGCTAAGGCTGGGGTCAGTCCAGGGTCGGCCCGAGCCACTGTGCTGCCTGGAGCGACGGCTGAAATGCTGCCCCCCCCCCAAAAAACAAACAAACGATACATGTAAAAACGTATCGGCGCTCCACAGCATTAAAACTCACACACTGCACATTGCTGTATCAGTGAGTTTTAGTGCTGTGGAGCTGTGATACGCTCATACACAGGAATATGTAGACATGTGCATTCGTTTTAGTACTAAAACGATTTAGTCCAAATTTTGGGATAATTTAGTTTTCGTATGACTCGAGATACAAAACTGCTCAGTACAAAAAACTAAAATAAAATGCACTACATTTTAGTTTCAGTCCTTTTTGTAATATTACATTGAAGAGCACAACATCGCAAAGCTACAGAAACGGTTTGTACGCGTAATCCTTCCCAACCCCCTACCTGAAAATCTGACAGTGATAGAGCTCCAGAATACTCACTCGCAGCACAGACAGCCAGCACAGGAGAGGAAACCTTTACTTAACCCTTGCATGTCTGAGGCAGACAAGATGATAAAAGCAACTGGAGAAGGAAAACATTCAAATAAATCACACTGAAAGCTAATGACGGAGGGCTGGATAGTAAAAACCCCTTTATAACAAGCAGCGCTGGGAGAAGAGAGGGACTTTATAAAACGTGTTCTCTCCCCTCCCGCTCTGCATAATAGGGGCTTAGATCTGATACATTTTAGATTATCCAGGAGCACTATCCCCCTTTCCTCATCTATAATACACGTTTTATATAAAAATCCTGCTCTCCCAGTGCTCCTTGTTATAAAGGTTTTTTACGTCTGATACATTTAGTATCCAGCTCTCAGTTACTGTCATTATGAGACTTCAGTGTGATTTATTTGAATGTTTTCCCTGGATTTAAAGTGCTTTATTTTATTAAAATAAATTTGCACCAGTCATCTCTTGTCTGAGCTTTCAGACCGATTTACGTTAATATTTTCCCTCTCCCCTGCTTTTATATTCCTGTGTCTACCCCACAGAGATACAAAGTTTTTAAGTAAAAGTTCCCTCTTCTGTGCTGGATAAGCATTGCATTCCCAAGTTCTGCACCCTCCACATGCCAATGCAGTAGGATGTTCTATACAGAGAGGGGCATTAATCAATGCAGGAGGATGTTCTATACATTATACAGAGAGGGGTATTAATGCAGGAGGATGTTATATACATTATACAGAGAAAGGTATAAATTGAGGATGTTCTATACAGACAGGGACCACTACAATAGTAATTGTATCCACTGGTTTTCGGATGAATGAAATTAGTTTTCATACTAAAGAACTGAAAACGAATTTCTTTAGCAACTAAATAAATTGCATTTTAGGACTAATCCATTAGTTCAAAACGAAATTTAGTGCTGTGCACATGTCTAGTAATATGCGGTGTGTAGGAGCATATCACAGCTCCACAGCAATAATACTCACAGTAAAGAGCGGTGTGTATGGGTATATCAAAGCTCCACAGCACTAAAACTCACGCTGATACATACTGCACATTGTTGTGAGTTTTAGTGCTGTGGAGCTCTGTTCATACACACCGCACATTACTGTGAATTTTATTCTGATACAGTAATGTGTGTTAACACATCAGAGCTCCACACATCCATCCATGCACACACCCCCACATACAGTCTCACTCACACAGAGAAGGGAGTGCAGGAGGGATGTGATTGGGGAGAGAGCTGGGAGTGCAGGAAGTAGGGGGGAGATGAGCTTGAGAGGAATGGATGGGGGGGGGTGAGAGAGACAGACTTGCACTTACCAGCAGGTTTTGTCTCCCTCCATGCTACCCAGCTCCTGCTTCTGACTTCATAGGCGCTGTCCCCCCCCCCCCCCTCATCTGTGAACTTCCGTGTTCACTCACTGTCTAGGCGCTGCCTAGAAGCATCACAGGAGCATTGCATGCTGGGAGGTGTAGTTTCAGACTGGTTCTCAACAATATGTAGTAATCCAGTCTAGAACTACACCTCCCAGCATGCAATGGTCTGGTGATGCAACCGCTCCAGGCAGCAGATTTTGGGAGCGGCAAATTTTTGCCGCCAAGCCCCTGCACTATTTTTTTTTTTTTTTTTTTTTTTTTTTTAAAACAGCGCTGCTGCGCTGGCATCTATTGGAGGCCAGCGCAGTGGGGCCACTCCGTGCCGAGCTTCCGGACTTAGTCCAAGTCCGGAAGCTCGGCACGGAGTGGCCCCACTGCGCTGGCCTCCAATAGATGCCAGCGCAGCAGCGCTGTTTAAAAAAAATAGTGCAGGGGCTTGGCGGCAAAAATTTGCTGCTCCCCCAAAATCTGCCACCTGGAGCGGTTCCTCCGAACTGCTCCCATGGTCGGGCCGGCCCTGAGTCAGACGAGCACACTATGTGCACCCGTACTGACCTACTTTCTGGTGTCCATCGCAGCATTGTGACGCTGCGATGGGGCCGGTCACATGCTGTTCCGCACGCACGAATTACACACGCAACAGTGGCCGTGCAGCAGCCCTCTCCGTCAAAGCGCTAGGACAGCGTTGACAGAGCTGCAAAGCGCAATCCTCCATAGGAGGATCCAGCTTTGCACTAACTGCGCTCTGCAAGGCAACCAGACGGGTGTCGTGTGGAAGGAGCGTCCACTCTCATGGACGTTCCTTCCGCTCTCCAATGACACTCGTCTGACCCCAGCCTAAAAGGGAAAACCTGTGGCCAGAAGCGGCGGATTGTGCCACCATTTGCGCCACGGGATGAGAAGTATTGGGGGTTTTAGCTGGTGCTTCTAGCTGCGGTTAACTTTTTCGTTAACACATCGGTGCGGTAATTCGCATTAGGACTTAAACGTTATGATTTGAATTACTGATTGTGCTCCCTATACCCAATATGGAGAGCGCAAAGTACAGTAAACTCGCCGAAATGAGCGTTATCCCCGATGCGTTAACACGTTACTGTTAGGGATGTAATATAGGGGGCATGTGATTAAAGTTGCATTAACCTAGCGCTCACAAGTTTAAGCAAAACCACATTGTAAAACACATGCATATTTATTTTTTCCGGTAATTGTATGTAAAAGATAAAAAAAAAAAAAAAAACTTTAATCTTGTTTCCATTATGTGGATTTTTCCCATAATGCGATATTTACTAAAATCTGTGCAAAAGTTTAACTTTGACTGTTAAAGCATAGCATTAATGTGGCAATAGAATGTTTAGATGAGGCAGCAGGGGGTGTGTTGTGTTTTCCAGGCTATGCCAGATATGAGCTAAGACCGGGAGCTTAACCCTGATGGGCCTTGAAATACGTGGGTTGTACTGGTTTCCCCCCCCCCCCAGGGACTTCAATGTGCTGCCTCTGCCCCTCCCTGCAGGCAGCGTGCGCCGTTGGTCGCAGAGAAGCTTCCTAAACTCCAGCCCATCCTCTTGCAACCAATGACACACGTCAGCTGCGTGTGCTGGCCAAATCCGAGGCCCTTGGCAGCAAGACGTACCAGTATGTCTTGCCAGCATTAACCACCTCCGAACGAAAACTGCCCCTTGTTAAGTTGTTTAAAGACTTCTAAACTATCCCCTGGTGATGTCATTTGCATGCGTTCCACACTATTCACTGATGTGAGTCAATGATTGACCAGACTCCATTCTATGGCCAAAGCCACACCGGAACAAGTGATGTAAAGATACGGGTGGGTGGGGGACCATTTACAACCCTAAGGCCGGTGTCATGCAAGCGTTTTTCAGAGTGGAAGGAATGTCTGTAAGAGTGGACTTTCCTTCCACTCTGACCCCTGTGTGGCCACCTCGCTGAGTGCAGTTGGTGCGCTCAGCGCTGCATGGCTTGAGCCTCCTATGGAGGATAGCACTTTGCAGCCCCATCGAACGCACATCGTAGCGATTTGAAGGATTTTCAGCACGTCTGCTATAGTGCGCGCTACAGCGTGTGGCAAGCCCCGTCGAAACATCACCATGCTGCAACGAGTGTCAGTAGGCACGTCCGTATGGGTGCACATAGTGCGCTCATCTGACACTGACATAAAGGAATTATTCACAGAGAACCGAAATGTCACCCGCACTTCGGGGAATCCAAATTTGCGGACCCTGTGGTGAATTCAGCATTCACCGTAGGGTCCCCGAAGTGCAGGGACAAGCTACTGCAGAAATGATCTAATCCAATATTTCAGCGGTTTGCCTTGCGGTGTGTTTTTTCTTTTCAGACTTTCAGATCCGATTAAGCCACCGCAAACCTGCCAAACCATCCGGAAAAAGCCGATGATACGCCGAATACCGTGACGACCAGCTGCTGGAAAGGGCCACCGAACGGGTTAAAAAAAAAGATTGAAAGTCCAAATTTTAAACTGTTTGCAAAACAACTACTGAATGAAAATGCCTGGAATTAACATATAATCCAATGAATGACAAGAAAAAGGGCTTTTACAGGAAAAAAAAAGCTAAGGACCAAGGGTCTTTAAAGTCAATGCATTTATGAAGGAACATTAACATCTTTGGTCTTTAAGCAGATAAAGAAAAACGGGGGGGGGGACTTTGTTAAAGATCCTAAAAAAAAAATTAGACTTTGTTCATTTAATCTGCAGCAAAAAACGGTTTATTAGATATTGATTAAAAATGGGTTTTTTTTTACGTTGAAACCTATGAGATTCGCCTGAATAAACCTGCCGAAATGAAAATGCCGAACATCAGGGCATTTCACTGCTGTCGCACAGGCACTATATTGTGCTGGTATTTTGCCAAAATTTGGCGAACTGCTTGCTTTCTGAATGGCCGAAATTGCACCGTACATGGAAATTCACTGTTGGGTGCTTTTTTAGGGCAAGTTCGGATCTCTGAATAACCCTGTAAATATCACACAATGGATGCACCCAGTGACACATATAGAGGAAAATATCACACAATGGATGCACCCAGTGACACATATATAGAGGAAAATATCACACAATGGATGCACCCAGTGACACATATAGAGGAAATATTTTCTTAACTAAACAAACAAGAAAAAAACAAAACACATGTAAAATATCAGCAACATCAATGAAACACAAGATTTTTTTAATCTTTTTTTTTTTTTTAGTTGCCCTTTTAACTTCCGTTAGCCTCTGATAACCCACTATCGTATACCACTTGTTACTTGAAAAAAATAAGGTGTGTGTATGTTGGGGCAGGAGAACATGCGCTGTGAAGCTTCTCCTACTGATTTTTGGGCTTACCTTTTTTGTGAAACCTCTGCCTTTTTTAGGCGTTGCAGCAGTGTTGGTACCTACAGTAAAACCGCGCTCCCATGTCCTGTATGCAAAGTAATGATACTGTCCACAGCGTTTCAGCGTGACTAATACTATAGCAATGAATAAACATAATAAATATACATCTGTTTGAGGCTAGGGTCAGACGAACGCATTTTCGCGTTGTCTGTGAAAAAGGTGCGTTCGAACGAATGGACGCATTTTTTCATGGAGTACGCGATAGCGGTCATACGATGCGCCTTTTCGTCCATGATTTTGTACGGATCATCAATAAAACACTTTTTGTGTCTGGACGTTATGTTGGCCGGACATTAGCAGCGTCTGACGTCTCCTAATCACGCACACACGCCTCTAGCGGACGCAGCGCACTCTGTACATCCATACTAGAGGTTTGACGTTCTAGAAAAAATGCGTTCGTTTGCCACTTGCGTTGCGCGGACGAACATTCGTGCGGCCGTACTTCGTGTGTTCCCCGGCATTGGACGTCATTTGCTGCTAGCACGGCCGTGATTTTGTGCGTCTAAACGCACGTTAAAACTGCTTTCGTCTGACCCTACCCTGAGGGTCTGGATTCGCTCTTGACACGGACGGTGTACATTTCTAGGAGTCCTGCAGAGTTATGTGTTTTGGTGGAATAATCTAAAAGTCCTAAGGTAAAATTCTAGCATTGTGTGCGGTGCAGCATGCCTGCGTTTAGCCTGTCCTGTCCGCCTATTTAGGCCGGCATCAGACGAGCGCAGTGATCCCGTCCGTGTTGCCGCACAGCTTAATGTCCATCGTAGCATAGAATCATGATCAATGGAGACCCACACACGAAGAACGTGCGCACAGAACTGCGCATGCACCATGCACGTGGCAAACGGACGCAAGTTGGGTAAGATCCTAAAACCTCTAGACGGACGTGCAGAATTCGCCACGTCTGCATAGCGTTCTGTGTGAGTGAGATGTCAGACGAAGCACATTTGTGATGTCCAGCACCTTGACGCACAAAATGGCTTTTCATATCCTTTTCAAATTTTTGTTTCCCAGAATTTTTTTTTTTCTTCTTTAGTACATCGGTCAACAAAAACAGACCGTGTTGTGTCTACAGTATGTCCGTACGTTGTGCACGCACGCAGAGTGCGCTCTGACTGCGTTCATCTGACATTAGCCTAAATATTCCTTCTATTGTCTTTTTTTACTCAATTTCAATAAAGATTTAACAATCTTAAAGTGTAGTGAGAAAAAAATATTCTTAAACTCCTATTAGAAGAAATGGAAAACTTTTTTTTTTTTTTTAGTCATGGCCGAAATTGTTGGCACCCCAGACATTTTTCCAGAAAATCAAGTATTTCTCACAAAAGTATTGCGGTAACACATGTTTTGCTATACACTTGTGTTTTTTTGCGATACACACAAAGGGAATAAACATAAGGGAGGGAAAAAAGCAAATTGGACATAATGTCACACAACTCCAAAAATGGGCTGGACAGAATTCTTGGCACCCTTAACTTAATATTTGGTTGCACACCCTTTGGAAAAAATAACTGAAATCCATCGCTTCCTTTAACCATTAATAAGCTTCTTACACCTCTCACCTGGAATTTTGGACCACTCTTCCTTTGCAAACTGCTCCAGGTCTCTTATTGGAAGGGCGCCTTTTCCCCACAGCAATTTTAAAATCTCTCCACAGGTGTTCAATGGGATTTAGATCTGGACTCATTGCTGGCCACTTCAGAACTTTCCAGTGTTTTGTTGCCATCCATTTCTGGGTGCTTTTTGACGTATGTTTGGGGTCATTGTCCTGCTGGAAGACCCAAGATCTTGGACGCAAACCCAGCTTTCTGACACTGGGCTCTACAGTGCGACCCAAAATCCTTTGGTAATCCTCAGATTTCATGATGCCTTGCACACATTCAAGGCACCCAGTGTCGGAGGCAGCAAAACAACCCCATAACATTGAACCTACACCATATTTCACTGTAGGTACTGTGTTCTTTTCTTTGTAGGCCTCATTCCGTTTTCGGTATTCAGTAGAATGATGTGCTTTACCAAAAAGCTCTATCTTGGTCTCATCTGTCCACAAGACGTTTTCCCAGAAGGATTTTGGCTTACTCAAGTACATTTTGGCAAACTGTAGTCTTGCTTTTTTATGTCTCTGTCAGCAGTGGGGTCCTCCTGGGTCTCCTGCCAGAGCGTTTCATTTCAATGTCAATGGATAGTTCACGCTGACACTGATGCTCCCTGAGCCTGCAGGAAGTGCTTTAATTTCTTTGGAACTTGTTTGGGGCTGCTTATCCACCATCCGGACTATCCTGTGTTGCAACCTTTCAATTTTTCTCTTCCATCCACCCACAGATTGGCTACAGTGCCATGGGTTGCAAACTTCTTGATAATGTTGCGCACTGTGGACTAGGCAAATCTAGATCTCTAGAGATGGACTTGTAACCTTGAGATTGTTGATATTTTTCCACAATTTTGGTTCTCAAGTCCTCAGACAGTTCTCTTCTCCTCTTTCTGTTGTCCATGCTTAGTGTGGCACACAGACACACAATGCAAAGACTAAGTGAACTTCTCTCCTTTTTTATCTGCTTTCAGGTGTGATTTTTTTTTTATTGCCCACACCTGTTACTTGCCCCAGGTGAGTTTACAGGAGCATCACATGCTTGAAACAATCTTATTTATCCACAATTTTGAAAGGGTGCCAAGAATTTTGTCCAGCCCATTTTTGGAGTTTTGTGTGACATGTCCAGTTTGCTTTTTTTTTTTCCAATAAACCTGTGTATAGCAAAACATGTGTTACTGCAATACTTTTCTGTGAGAAATACTTGAGTTTCTGGAAAAATGTCTGGGGTGCCGACAATTTCGGCCATGACTGTAACTGCTTCGGTGTCCCCAATTACGGCAAAATATGGTGACCATTTGCTAAATGTTGAATTCACTGTATTTTCATGATATTGTCAAAATGGCCCGACACGCGAAGTATTTTCAGTGCTGTGTTGCTAGACCCTTGATTGTTGACCGCGACCCCCTTTTCCTTTATTGTCGTATCGGGCCAATTCTGTGGTGCCGTAAAGGCTCGCATATTATTACCTGATAATCTAAAGAAAATTTTCAAGAATCTGGTAATAAAGGTAAAGTGAATATTTTTTTTTTTTTTCATGGCAATATGTAGTATGACAGACTTAGTTTTTCACAAAATAGTTTCCATGTGTCTCATCCTGCCGGTTGCCATGCATGTACTGAGTCACCGAATGATGACTCTTCTGTTTTCTCCAGCATTTCCAAGTACTCCTCCTCTGCAATCTGTGCCTAAAAAGCTTATCTGTGTGAAAGCCTAACAAGATGGAAGTGCCCATTCTGTCTCGTCATGGACTTAATGGCTGGAGACTCGGTTCTGGCCTTCCCGCAAGGTTCGCTTGCTGCTCAATTACCGGATTTCAAAATCATTCCACACAAGAAAGCCTCTTAAATTCCTTGATTTACCTGTGACACGGCGGGGCGGATGATGGAGCGATCTGCACCTCATCTACGCAAGCAGGAGACGGAGAACAAATGGTTCCCAGTAGACATGTGCACAGCACAAAATTTCGTTTTGAACTAATGGATTAATCCTAAAATGCAATTTATTTAGTTACTAAAGAAATTAGTTTTCAGTTCTTTAGTATGAAAACTAATTTCATTCATCCGAAAACCAGTGGATACAATTACTATTGTAGTGGCTCCTCAGACGGCTGAGATCGCTGCTTGTTACAGTATCACTCACTCTCAGCACAATGTGGGCCCTATTACATAGTTGGTGCTAACTTAACTAGAGCTGTTGTAAACTTCCCAGAGCCATTGTAGCCTATGGAGGTTTTCCGTTTACAACAGCTCTGGTTAAGTTAGCACCAACATTGTAATACTGCCCCGTGTCAGGCAAAGCTGTTACAGTAACTGACTGCTGCTCATCACAGCGCTCAGAGTTTCAGTAAAACTAGTAAATAATATTTTTTATATATAAGGGGTTAGAACAATATTATTTCCTTGTTTTACTGAAACTCTGAGCGCTGTTACAGTCAGTTACTGTAACAACTGAGTCTGATACATTGTACGGAGAGATAATGTAACAAGCAGCCGATCTCAGCGCTCACAGCCACTGGATTTAAAAGGCTGAAAAAAAGGATCCTCTCTGTATAATGGTTAGAACATCCTCCTGAATTAATTATTGTCCCTCTCTGTATAGAACATACTCCTCAATTTATACCTTTCTCTGTATAATGTATATAACATCCTCCTGCATTAATACCCCTCTCTGTATAATGTATAGAACATCCTCCTGCATTAATTAATGCCCCTCTCTGTATAGAATATCCTACTGCATTAGCATGTGGAGGGTGCAGAACTTCGGATGTTGCGCTCTTCGTTGCTGGTCTCCTTCACTCATCAATGTAATATCACAAAAAGGACTGAAACTAAAATGTAGTGCATTTTATTTTAGTTTCTTTCGGTTTTTTGTACTGAGCAGTTCCGTTTCTCTTGAGTCATACTAAAACTAAATTATCCCAAAATTCTGACTAAATCGTTTTAGTACTAAAACGAATGCACATGTCTAGTTCCCAGTGTCCTTCCAATTCCGATGCATGAGCCCTTGTAAAGGAACGCTCTACTCATCCTGACCACTTTATTTCTGGTCGGGATGTGAGAAGTGTCTCCTCTCCAATCTGGTGAAATTGAGTAGTTTCCTCCTTCTCACCCAGCATCACTAGCAGCTGGGACCTTTTTGAATTTCCCATCTGCCGGCACCAGATTGGTCACTTTTGACCTTGGCACGCAGACACAATGCTAACCTCGTCCTTTCTGAGAGCACCTTCTATAAGGAGCGGTCTCGGAGCCAGCTGATGTATTGTATCAGCATACGAGCACAGCTCCAAACAAACCGTGTTCAATGACCTTGGCCTAAGATCTTCATGGAAAGAAGACTTTGGACCTCATAATGTCTTAGGGTGCCCTCAATTCACCCCTTGTTCTTCACCCAACATGATCTTTTTTTTTATACTGCTTTTTGATGTACACTTGTATCACAAGGTTTTGTTCTGAAACAATAACTCAGATTATTGGATTTATAAAACCTGTCCAAGCAGTGACCCAGATGCTGAACGTCACTGTAAAACATTGCCTAGCTATGCCAATACGAGGTTCATAATTTTTTTCTTGCTGGCCTGGTGCCTGACGGTGTAGATGCCTCGTTGCATTGCTTTCTCATGCTCCGCTTTAGCTGATATAAAGCAGGACATGGTAACATTATCCCACCATTTATTCCTGTGTTCTCTTGTGGCGTATGAGCACAAATCATATATGCAGAGAAGGGATAAGTATTACGATGTTTATGGTAGGTTTTATTATTTTTCCATAAAAGCTTATCTGCCCTTAAATCTGCTTAAAATCACTATGTATCTCCAGCAACACTGACGTTTAACCTCCTAATCTCCACCCAGATATATGTGCACAAAAAAAATGCCCTCTGGATTAAAGCTCCTGATACAGTGGGTTTAGAAAAAGAATCACCCCCCTTGAAAATAATCAAATTTTTGAAGCCTGAAAAATTATATATCTCTCTCTATCTCTCTCATCACCCCCCCTCCTAAAAATGACTTGTAAACTCAATCTAGTGTAGATAATCATTTTCTCAACGCACACAGCCGTTTGACCTTCAACTGTGATCATATTGACTAGCTCAGCATGAAAAGAGCTTTCCTGGAGCATCTCCGTCCCTGGTAAAGCAACGCAAGCAATCAATTATGGATGGCAAGGCACTGTCAAAAGATCTATCTGGGATAAAGTTGTGGACAGGCACACGTACGGAGATGGATACATAAAAAATTCAAAGGCTTTAAGGCTGGGGTCAGATGAACGCAGTGTTAACGTCCGTGTTGCCGCACATAAGTACGTCCGTGATAGCATACAATTGTGTTAAATGAAGCCCCACACACGAAGTGCGGGGGCTGACGGACGCTGCAAACGGATGCAGGTTAGGCAAGAACATAATACTGCTAGAACGGACGTGCGGAGTGCGCCACGTCCACAACGTCCGCATAGCTTTGTGTGTGAGTGATGGAACGAGGTCAGACGGACTGCATTTATACGTCCAGTATTTTTGACGGACAGAATGTTTTTTTTTTTTCATTGTAATTTATTTTCCCTGCTACATCAAACAATACGTCAGTGAAGAAAACTGACTGTGTGGCCACTACCTTGTCGTCAGTCAGTACGTCTGTACTGCACGGACGCACAGTCCGTACAAAATGCGCTCATCTGACCCTAGCCTAAGAAGTGGAAGGTATTTGGCACAACACAGACCCTCCCTGGATCAGGACGTCGCTACAAACTGGATGAAAAGGGACCGGAGGAAACTGGTCAGAGGCACACAGCAACTCCTGAAGCAGTTGTAGGAATTTATGACGGAGCAGTCATTGCGCGTATCTGACAAAATCACATTCTCCACAAATGTGGCTTTAATTGGGAGGGTTGGAATAAAAGCCACAAAGGCCACATGTGGTCATGACTGAACTTTGCCATAACACGTCTGGATTCTGGGGCCACATGGAAAAGATATTCAGGTCAAATGAGCCTAAAATTGAATTATTTGGCCTCAACACCAAACAAAATGTCTGGAGGAAATCCAATACAGCTCACCATCCAAATAACACCCGACCTACAGTAAAGCATGAAGGTGGTAATATCCTGTTATGGGAGGGTTTCTCTGCAGCAGGTACTGGAGCATTCATCAGGATTGATGGAATGGATGGGGCAAAAATACCGTCAAATTCTTAAGGCTCGTGTCAGTCGCACATAAGTACGTCCGTGATAGCATACAATTGTGGTAAATGGAGCCCCACACACGAAGTGCAGAGGCATAACGGACGTCAGACTGTGTGGCCACTACTGCGTCTTCCGTCAAAATGTGCGTCCATATTGCACAGCCCGTAAACACGCTCGTCTGACCCTAGCCAAAAACCTGCTGCCCTCTGCCAGAAAGTTGTCAATGGCCCGAAGTACACCGCAAAAATGACCACACAGTGGTGGAAGGAGAAAAAGGTGAATGGGCTAGTTAGAGCGCAGACTTGAACCCCATTGAATATCTGTGGAATGACTTGAAGAATGCAGTCAGCATCAAATGTAGCTGACTTTGAGCAGATCTCAAACTCTGGTTCGCCTACAATTCCCAGAATTCAATACATGGCGAGAGCAACTCACCGGCCTCCCAGATATTTGTATCTGATCAGGATTTACCATTTGTATTTAAGGGATACTATATTAAAAAACGTTAACCAAGAGAAAAACTTTTTTTTTTTTTTTGAGAAACTTGATTCTTCAGGATGAACTGTGGAGATGGCCTCTTATTTCTTCTAGTCAATGTGGAGCTTTTAAAACCTTTTTAATTTGCAGTTCTTCTGCAAAACTTAAGGTGTTCAAAGAGCACCAAAATTTCAGCGTTCTTTTATTCAGCGAGCTCAATTCGCCGACCCTGCGGTGAATTCAGAAATCCCTGCAAGATCCCCCGGCTCCCTTAACCCCCTTCTCTGCTGAGCCATTTCACGTTTTAAACACCTTTTTCCTTTTTATTTTGTTTCTTTACTGTAAACATGGTCATGCTCTGGCCTTTCTAATGATACCAAACATGACCCTGCTAGCTGAAAACAGTCGGGAGATATCGGGGTTCAAATAAACCCCCCTATCTTTCCTTAGTCAATAAGGACATTCCCCCACACGTCCTCAGCAGTGAAAGGGTTAAACTAACCCCTTTTTTTTTTTTTGTTTGTAAAAAGATCAATCTCTGCTAGATTTAGTAAATAGCACAAAAATGATAGTTATGCAAAATAACTTTTATATATTTTCCTCCTCCTGGATGGGAGATTGTGTTTTATGAAGGGATGGGGGGAACATAGCATTTTTTTTGTTCCAGTGAAAACATTTCAGCAATTCTTTCGTCTCGCCACCATAAATGGGAATATAACGTTTTGCCTCACTATCTGGATATTCCTCCTTTTTTACAATTTTGGGACGTCTTCGGTAATAATGGAATCAGCCAATAATCCCATTAACTCTCTTTTAGGAATAACATTCTGAGAGATGCTCTGAAGTAGCACAAGCTCGTTGTTCCAGGCACCGCTCCAGGTTTATGTATCACGTTTCATAAGAACATTTTAAAAAAGCTGTGATTAAGGCTCTGGCTTTATGAATGACCTGTTTTCAGATTAAGTGAGGTAGCACAGACTGGGGACAATCGCATTTCTATCCAATATTTCAGCGTGTGTCTGAGCTGCAGAGGACACGTCCGGCTCATTCGCCCTGGAGCTGGGCATTCTTTAGGAAAGAACGCTGAATGTGCAAAAAGATTTCCAAGTGCAGTGCTTAACAGCAGGAAAGCAAGCACAAAAATGTAGAAAAAATGTGCAACTGCTCCAATTTTTGGAGCTAATTGGTTTTGTCTATAAATTTTAATTTATTTTTTTTAAAGTGTGTGTCCGCCCCTGACTACATCAAAGTGTGGAAATTCAACTTGGATTTCTCCTATTTTTAAAGGGACATACACAACTTTTATCTTTCTTACATTGGTCAGAGTGAGAAGAGTGTGCGCCCCTCCCTCCAAATAAACCTTTTAATAGCTGTGACACGAGTATTTTCCTCCGCTCACTCACCGACAGGGTTTTGAATATCCCACCTGCCAGGGACCCATGATGTCGGCACTCAAAGCATCCTGACATCCAGGGCTGGTACAAGCATTTTTGTCTGGCATGGCACCTATGCCCGAGTAATCTGCCATAGAGGCACCAAGCACAGTATAGATTGGCACTGCTGTTCAATTGCTTGTTAACACAAATTGCTAATCAGCCAATAACATGGCAGCAACTCCTTGCATTTGGGCATCTAGACTTGGTGAAGACAACATGCTGAAGTTCAAACCGAGCATCGGGGGATTTAAGTGACTTTGGACGTGTCATGGTTTTTGGTGCTAGGCGGGCTGCTCTGAGTATTTCAAAAACTGCTGTTCTCCTGGGATTTTCATGCACAACAGAGAATGGTCTGAAAAAGAGAAAATATCCTGTGGACGAAAATGTCTTGCTGTCAGAATCGGCAGACTGGTTCAAGATGAAAGGCAAAAGTAACTCCAAGTAACCACTTGTTACAACCGAGGTATGCAGAATACCGTCTCTGTAAACACAACACATCCAACCTTGAAGCAGATGGGCTACAGCAGCAGCAGACCACATGGGTACCACTCTTGTCAGCTAAGAACAGGAAACTGAGGCTACAATTCACACAGGCTCACAAAACTGGACAATAAAGATTGGAAAAGCATTGCCTGGTCTGTCTTTCAGCTGTGACCTTCAGATGGTAGGGTCTGAATTTGACAGACAACATTCAAGCATGAATCCATCCTGCCGTGTATCAATGGTTCAGGTTGATGGTGTGGGTGATATTTTCTTGGCACACTTTGGGGCCCTTCCTAGTAACAATTAAGCATTGTTTAAATGCCACAGCCTACCTGCGTATTGTTGCTGTCAATGTCCATCCCCTTATGTACCCTGTATCTTCTGATGGCTGCTTCCAGCAGGATAATGCACCATGTCACACAGCTCAAATCATCTCAAACTGGTTTCTTGAACATAACATTGAGTTCACTGTGCTCCAATGTCCTCCAGTCACCGGATCTCAATCCTATAGTGCACCTTTTGGGATGTGGTGGAACAGGAGTTTCGCATCATGAATGTGCCGCCGACCAATCTGCAGCAACTGCTTGATGCTATCATGTCAATATGGACCAAAATCTCTGCGGCATGATTCCAACACCTTGTTGAATCTATGCCGTGAAGAATTAAGACCGTTCCGAAGGCAAAAGGGGGTCCAACCCGGTACTAGCAAGGTGTACCTATTTTCAGATATAACTGGATTAGTGGTGGCATTATCAAAAAAAGCAACCATTTGAATTCACAGAATTGTTGGCAAAATGGAATTTCCGAAATGAAAAGCCTCGTCATTGTGGTGCTTTGTCAATAGATCTGTGTTGTGGGAGTTGGCCAGTCTGGATCTTGATGCACCTGTTTTTGGCTATCACTGCAGGCTGCTGAAGACCCTTGGTGTCTCTGCAACCAGAGCAAAGGTCTTTTGGCCACTGAAATGCAGAATTCGAGAATGTCTATGGGGTTTTGGATCAGATGTTTAGTATCCTGGGAAGGCACGACATGACACTTATTCAGGGGGTCCTAACCTCAGGCCTTGGATCCCAGGCATGTGTTTTTATAATCTAGTTCCAGCTTGTGTAAAGTGGTAGTGTCCCTCTTTTAAGGTCAACGGTTATCTGACACTTTTGACCATGTTTTTACGTTTCTCTTCCCCCCCCCCCCCCTATAAAATCTGGGTTGAACAAGCCGTCTCGTTCTGTAGCGTCTCTACTCCTTCTTTTTTTTTTTTTTTTTTTTTTTTTAATTTCTACTGGCTTCTGCGTGTCTGCGGATAACGTGTTAATGCATCTATTTCCTTCCCTCCATTACAACTATAAAACTACATTAAAACCTATGAAAATAATTGGGTAATGGCCATCTGGTCAATAATTCCCCGGCTTGCAATACTCCTACTCGCATCGTGGGTGGGAGCGATGTTGGAAGCCTTTCAGTGTAGCCAGTAAGTAATGAATCATACAATGTTATTTGAACAAAGGGAGCGTCTGCGATATTACAGTTAGAACCTGCTGGTTTTAACCCTTTGTGCGCCTATAGCCTTGCAAAATTCCAAAAAGCTACGTCTTTGAAATTTGACATTTAATGTTCTTTATTTGGTTTGATAATGTAATAAACTTGGGTTTTTCCATCGCTACAAATAAAGGCTGACAAGGCGTCCGTATTTTTATTAGGCTTTCACAAGTATACCTGTAAATCAATGAAGAAAATCGTTTTAAAACTTATCCCGCTGTGACCTCTCTATGCAGATTTTTTTTTTTTTTTTTTTTTTTTTTATTTTTTTTACCAGGGAAGGATATATTGAGATTTCTCTAGTTTTCAAGTATGTCCTGGGTGGCGAGTCTGTACCGTTAGGTGTCTTGCCCAAGGACACTTACTGGAGAGGTGCACGTCGGGATCGGACCCATGACTCCACTGGCTCTCTCCATGCAGAGCAGTGATGTTACCTCTACTCCACATTATTATTGAACGTGTAGGTGACGACACGTCAGACCAATTTCTTCAACATTATTACGATCACTTTGGCTTCCCAGGCACATTTTTATTCCCCCCCCCCCCTCACACATCTACGTTTAATTTTCTTTTTAAATTGTGTCCATTCCACAGCAGCTGGAATGTCAGACGTGTTTGGACCAATTTGGAATTCTGATGCTTTATGTGATTTCAGTAATCCGGAACTATCTGAATTCTCAATTTCCAAAAATATATATATTTTTTTTTTTTTTTAAAACCTCTGACTAGATAAAAAAAAATTTATTCTTTTTTTAAAAACCTAAAACAAGCTCAACTTGAACACCAGCCCTGACCCCCAACCATAAAGATCTTCGAAAATATATCCATAATTATTTTAATACAGAAACTCTGAATTAAAAGGGATTAATTAGGGTTAGTGTGTTGTATGACCAAGAAGAAACTCGCACCTCAGCCCTTACTTTGCGGTTCTGAATATATTGGAAGCTTTCCGATTTGGCTGATTCCTATTTTGGAATGTGATATTTTTGGGTTTCCACATTTATTTTCAGACTGCGTTCCTTAAGCCGTTGCCTCCAGGCTGTGGTGGCCACCTTCATACTTCTGTACAATCTAGACACTGAGCCTCGGCACGTTGCGCCTCAAAGTGCATCGATGTACTGAAAGGAGATATGAAGGTGTTTGTTCTAATACATGCAAGAGCAAAACAAAAGGCTCTCTGTAAAGTCCTGTTAATGAACAGGTCACCGAAGGACATGAAGTCATCCACTGAGATTTTGTGCAAAAGGCAGGAAATCTAACAGATCTCAGACCTCCACCCGGGTCACCTCTGCTAATTCCACACCCTTGCTGGACACTAGTTCTCCCACCAGAAATCTTTCATGCCTTCTCCAGCCCTTAGCCGAAGCTCAAGGACCGGTGTAATGAAAGAGTGGTGATACAATTCCCCAGTAATGAGGCAGCACTCAGAACTTTGGGTAAAACAGACTGGTCTTAATGAAACACATCAGCCAAATGTATACAGTGCCAGCAGGGACCTAGAACCCAATGGAAAATGACGCCCTGGTGCCCCCCCATCCTCATGTTAACCAGTCCCTAGCCATACCTCATTTGAATGTCCGTACTTGAAACAATAGTGCAGATTGTAATCACAAGGTGGACATAACAGCAAACACACAATGGGCTGATAGTGGGGCAATGTTTGGCAAACGACCATTCAAACCTTTTCAGAGCTAAAGCATATTCTATATACAGGGAAAGGGCTACCGTGACACAGTAATACCAGAAATGACATTAACATATAAACAATAACCCTATTCACACACAACAGCCTGTACCCTTGTAGACACAGGATGATGCGGTCATAGAGGGTTGGGGAATAAAATACCAGGTCAGTACTCCCAGTCCCACATCTCAACGGTAACGCCAAATCCAGGTACCAGCAGTTCAAAGTAACTCATGTCACACCCAGTGTCCTATATCCTCAGCACAACCCTGTATACACAATCTGTCAGTTGACGCTTGAGTCCCATGGACTCCAGGTGCCGGTATCTATGACCGGCTGCTAATACTAACAGGGATCCGCTAAGGCAGTGTTTCCCAAACCTGTCCTCAGGACCTGCTGACAGGCTAGGTTTGCACCTGATATGATTTGCTGCAGTGATTGCAGGATTCAGTCTGAATTTCTACAAGGTAATTGTTTTAAAATCTGGCCTGGTCTTGGGTTCTAAGGGTTACAATGGGTCATAATATTTCCCTTTGACTGCTCCCTGTTTTCATCAGGGTCAGAATCGGATCCAGGGTCAGACTAGGGTGTGTGTGTAATATATATATATAATTTATTATAAATTTCTTTATCTCCACAGCCAATGGGTTGGCTATAAAACAAATCAAAAATGAGACCTTTTGTCATGGGTTCGCTGAATTCACATGAGATACGCAATGGACACATTTTAATGGAGGGGGATATATATAGATCTAGATCTCCATCTCCCATTTCTGTTTTCCTTCACTGACATTTTCTGTTTTGTATATAAAGTAATTTTTTTTATTTTTCTGTCGTGACTTTTGAGGCTCAATCCTTTTCTCTTCTGAATTTGTAAACACAGTAAATGGACTTCACATGCGGAGATCACACAATGTCTCCCTGTCAACCCATATGGGAAAATATTTGAAAATTTGGTATATTTATAATACGTTATTCCTCTTTATTTTGACAGATGACTCTGGGTCACGAGCAAGGGTCTGGCGCACCATGCCTGAAATGCAAGGATAAATGTGAGGGATTTGAACTGCACTTTTGGAGGTCAGTAAAAAATAACTTGTATCTATTTTCTCATAACTAGTATCTTGTTTAAAATCGGACCGTATATACAGTATGCCGATGGTATCATGATGTATTGTTACAAGTCTCCTGGTATAAGTTCTTGGGACAGAGCCTGAAAATGAATGTCCCAATCCGGATATTGAATCTGAGCAACCTGTAAAGAGGACATGCGTGAGGCAGGATCTGAAGAGTCTGCTATAAATAACAACACAAGATATATTTGCAGAAACTAGACACTCCCAGGTATTTTAACTAGAAAGATATTGACGTTTGTCAAAATTCTGATCTATTTATTTGGTCATGTGATGAGAGTGATGGAGAAAGGACAAAGAATGCCATAATTGTAAAAAGCTTTATTTTCTGAGCATCCAACATTATCCTATAACTGACTGTTGTGCCTCTGTTAGACGTGAAGAGCAGGGTTCCGGACATAGAATTGTCTCTAATTTGCTCCTTAGTACACTTTCTTTTTTTTTTTTTTATTTATTTTTTTTTAAATTGTAAGCATTTTTTAACACCAGAAAATGCTTTTGAGATAAACATACATTGAAAGTGTATCTTTTTATATGTAATGGTTTATTCGACTTGCTTGACTTCTTCTTCTTTCCCATAACTATTTTACCCTGTGAGGTACGTTTTATACTGTGGGGGGGGGGGGGGGTTCATTAAATTGTCTAGTTCTTTATATATTTAAGAAAAAAATGAAAATGAATATAACTTTTTTAAAGATTAATAAAATGAAATCCGCTCATTAAAAATTCTCCCACTATCCCTCGTTCATTAACATATTTTGTTAGTCTGTGCTAATTGCCCGTTCTTACTTCCCCCGTCTCCTCCGTTATGGTGTGACCGGATGATGTCATTCTGCTGATACAGTCTGGGCGTAGAGTATCTTGCTGCTCACCGGTAACACTGCAACCGCAGGCCCAAACCTTACTCTGCTTTATTTAATTAATATTTTTATTGTGACCCTCTAGAAAAATATGCATAAACTGCAAATGCGGCCAAGAAGAGCACGATGTGCTCGGCAACAACGAAGATGACCGGAAAGTGGGCAAACTGTTTGAGGACACGAAATACACTACGCTGATCGCAAAACTGAAATCTGATGGGATCCCCACATACAAGAGGAACGTCATGATTCTGACCAACCCTGTCGCCGCAAAGAAGGACGTTTCCATCAAGACCGTAACTTATGAGTGGGCTCCACCGGTCCAGAACCAAACATTGGTACGCATTAACCCCTTAATGATGCAGGTTTTATGTTTGCTTATGAACAAATGACACAAATTGAATAAATATCACTGGTGTGTATATATAGATTTGTATTAATGGTGACTTCTAAAACTCGCCCTGTAGGGCAGGGATGTCAAACGCTGGCCCCGTAGATCCAGATGGCCTACAAGTCCGTCCCAGAATTCTTTGAACATAATAGATGGCCATGGAATGATGGGTTCAGTAATATTTGAGGGACCAGAGTTTGACGGCCCCGCTGTAGGGTAAAAATGTCCCTTCTATCCAACCCTATTTATATTTAATGGGTGTCTGTGATGCACTTGATCTGCAATATGCCATCATAGGGTGCAGAGCATATTGGTCTTAACCCCTTCACTACCGATATCAAGATCTCTCCATATGCTAATCTGCAGCCCAAAAGCAAATTAAATTCATTTGCTGCAGACAAATTTCGTTTGGGGGCACCTTTTCCAGCCCAAAAGCAAAGTTTTAACCCTGTGGACATAATGCTCAAACAGCTAAATCTGTAAAATCTGCTGCTCAAAGCTCTGAAATATCTGACTTTCAGCAGCCGATGCAGGGAGAAATAGAAGTTTGAGTGGCTGGTCTATTTTCTTCTAACTTAATTTGGCAGTAGATGGCACCATCTACTGTCCAAAAATAGGTTATATGAAGACATACAATGGGTTTAAGCTCAAATATTTGTTTTTAATTAATTAACCCCTTCGCTGCGGCGGACGCGCTGAGCGCGTCCAACCGCATGTCACGTTCCATGCGGTGGACGCGCTGATCGCGTCCTGACTTTGGGGTCAGGGTTCCGGCCGATCGCTGGCCCCCCGGTGCGGTCTGACATCCTCTGTCAGCCCAGCATCCGGAACCGCCGCCGGAGTAATTAGGTGTCATCGCGGCGGCGCGATGACACCTAATTCAGGCGCCCCCCCCGCATGTGCGGAGGAGGCGCCTGAAAGGGAGGGGGGAGGTCCTTCGGACCTCTCTCCCTCCCGATCGGCGGCGTTGCGGGGGTTAACCCAGGCACCGTTTGGAAGGGCACAGCCTGCCCTTCCAAATGGTACCTGGCATTAACCCCTGGGGAGCCGGATCACGAATCGGTGCTGAAAAGCGCCGGTTCGTGATCCTTTCCCGGAGCTGGCCGACATCTTGGATGTCGGCCAAGCCTCCGGGAACTCCCCCTGAGGACTGGCGTCATCGTGCATAGCACGGTGACGCCAGTCCTGGAGTTAACCCCTTGCTGCCACCAATGGTGGAGATAGGGGGTTCATTGGAACCCCCTATCTCCCGATCCGTGGCAGCTAGGGGTTAAAGTTTGGTATTGTTGGATCGGCCAGAGCATGGCCGTTCCAACGATACCAAACACGAATGTGAAATTTTTTTTGTAAAAAAAAAAAAAAAAAAAATTAAACTTTTTTTTAAAAATATTTTTGGTTTGTTAATGCAGCAATATTGTTCCCATTTCAATTATAGTGCAGCATCATTGTTCACATTAACGATTTTTGTATGCGGTGCGTTTGTTAAAAATCGTAATTTTCCCCAAAAAAAATGTAACGCGACCCCATCTCTAATTTTTTTTAACAAGCGCACCCCATACAAAATATAACCGCAATTGCTCGCGTGTTAAAATGTGAAAAAAAAACACTTTACACATTGTAAATTATTGAATTCATATTTTATTGCATTTTATGTTATAATATACAGACATGACATAACGTATACATATAATAATGACATATTATGAATCTACAGAGTCTGACGGAAAGAACGATATATAATATGTCTGGGTCATATATTAAAATAAGCCTTCATAACACGTTTAAACATGATGAGCAAAACCGGTAAAAATGACCTCAGCACAGAGGTGTGAAAAGCCTCAACAGCGAAAGGGTTAAAAATGATTGTCAGAAACCAGTGTTTTTTTTTGTAAAATCACTTTAGTGAAGGGGTTAAAGATCAATGCATGGAGTTATCACAGTACAGCATGTGAGTGGAAAATCATCCTGTAGGTTGACTCTGTGCTCACAGCTGTTACTCACCCCAGTGGCATGCCACATGATTGTGGGTGACAGTGAGGTGTGTTTTTTTTTTTTTTGTTTTTAATTTTGGTTTTCCCCCACCCATGTACTTAACAAACTCTTTTCATAGGGTTTATATATATTTTTTTTTTATTATTCCTGTATTTTTGTGCTTAATGTCTTTTGACATTAAAATATGCAAATTGTCTTTACATTATAGAAATAGTATCAAAGTTGGTAACTCTGTCCCCCATGGCCCCTCTGCTGGTGAACGGTCTCCTGGCCAGTTTGCAGGGTTGGGGTACACTGCTGAAGATGTTAAACACACCATCAGGAAATAATATCTGAAGTCAGTATTTGTCACAAAATATCATCTGAAATACTATCTTTATTTCCCCCAATCCGCTTCGTAGGCCAGGCGTTACATGGAAATGATCCCAAAAGAGAAGCAGCCCGTGGCTGGCTCAGAAGGTGCACAGTACAGGAAGAAGCAGCTGGCCAAGCAGCTGCCCGCTCACGATCAGGACCCATCCAAGTGCCATGAGTTGTCTCCGAACGAGGTGAAACAGATGGAGCAGTTTGTGAAGAAATATAAAAACGAAGTTCTTGGTGTGGGAGACATCAAGCTGCCCAAAGAGCTGGAGGTTCAAGCCGGCGGGAATGGAAAAGGTCCCGGTGATGGCGACCGTAGCACCGTAACTACAGTGAGGGGAGCTGAAAGCAAGCCGTCCGTTCAGAAAGCATCCACTTATGTAAGTGTACATTTTAATCCACTTTCTCTTTTTGATCGTCCATTCCAATAAACCTGTAGGATCTGTTGGGTTAAATGCGGTGGAAGCCAAATGATCCCAGGTCTATGAATGACTAAACCTATGGGTTTCACCCTTTTATTTAAATGTTACTGTAAATTACCAGGGATAGTTTAAGATTGGAATAAAAGTATCAGGATTGTTATCCCTTTTAAAGGGACATAAACTGTAGCTAGATTACTTGTTTTTATAAAACACTTAGTTTTTTCATTTGTGAAGCCGTTTCATGTAAAAGGGGAAATAAAGATAGGTTTTTATCGCTTTCCATTCCCCCCCATGATGCAACATTTACCAAATTCAAAAGCACAAGTTTCACTCTAGAGCTGGGATATAGGATAAAACCGTAGTGAAGATTCAATGGGGTGGAGGTGGGAATGTATAGAAAATGCTGCTGGGGATCGATTGTGTGGTCTAGGCTACTTGATATAGGAGACAGCAGCTGAATGAGATCTGATGGTGTGCTTTAACGACGACTTCTAATCATCTCCTGTATGATATCCTTTGCATACATTGCAAGCCTTATGATTTTGGTTTTCTGACCCATTCACTCCATTCTATGACCAAAGCCACACAGTGAGGAACGAGTGCTGGAAAGATACGGGGGGGGGGAGGGAAGTTTAAAACCCCAGATATCCACAATGGATTCATCCAGTGACACATATAGAGGAAAATATCACACAATGGATGCACCCAGTGACACATATAGAGGAAAATATCACACAATGGATGCGCCCAGTGACACATATAGAGGAAAATATCACACAATGGATGCGCCCAGTGACACATATAGAGGAAAATATTTTCTAAACTAAACATACAAGAGAAAAACAAAGCGCATGTAAGATATAAACAACATAAAACAAACACAATGAGGACATTTTAATTTTTTGGTGGTAGTAGCCCTTTCAGTCTGTAATGCAGGGGTTAACAGTCCATGAAGGGGGTAATATTTCCAATACTAACGGGGTTATTCAAAGAGCGGTGAAAAGCAGGAGGATGGAAAATTCTAGGTCAAAATAGCCAAACCAGAAAAATTCTCCCATTTATCTCACTTTCCAAATCGACGATTTTGACCTAGAATTTTCCATTCTCCTGCTTTTCACCTTTCTGAGTAACCCTTATTGTGTTGCCCTGAAAAGGAAACAAAGTAGCAAAACAAGAGGACATAGTCTTAGATTAGAGGGGCAAAGGTTTAAAAGTAACATCAGAAAGCATTATTTTACTGAGGGTGGTAGATACATGGAACAGTCTTCCAGTTGAAGTGGTAGAGGCCAAAACAGTGATTGAATTTAAGCAGGCATGGGATAGGCATAAAAGGCGAATATCCATACGGCGCATCTAGTACAATTAATATGTTAATAAATCAATGGATATGTAAAATCCATAAAATCTATTAAAAAACTCATAAACCGTAGCAGTAAAAAATGTATTAAAAATATATTATTAAGTCAATAAGGTGCATAGAGTAAAGTCCAGGTCAAATGTGCAAACAAGGGCCCAGATCGTCCTACCATAGGGACCATCACTCTTCCTATGGATACACTTCAGTCCCATATAGGAAGCCCCAATATAATGGGAGCAGAAATACAAGAAGGGGAGATCATACATCCCAGTATGGAAATCAGGATATTTATTCCTATAATCGATTTCAACCTTTAGCCCAGGACGAAAATAAAAAAGGAGGTTTTTCAGTCAGCCAACTATCGACTACAAAGGAAAAACCTCTCTTTAAAAAGAGGGTGGTCACCAGGAGCGAGAGATTTCTTAGAAGAAGAGGATGCAGAGCTGGAAGACGGAGAACTAAACGGAAGGAGAAAGTACGGTCGAATGGAGGGATATATAATCTAACTAATAAAGTCCTCTCTACCCATCAGAACCATATTCTACTAAAGGGCATGAAGTTTGCCCCCACGAATAAATTAGACAAATTTAGCATGTTCATTGACTTACAGAAGTTCAAAAAGAACTTATGCTTGAAAAAGTATTTTTTAAAGAACCCGATTGACAGAAATGAGACTATTCATTTATATACACACACCAATCTGAAGGAGAAATCCACCTTTTTCCCAAAATCCATGATTTCCTCAGAAATCACCACTTTTGAACAGATGGTTTTATCGGATTTGGAAAAAATGGAACACAAGAAAAACAGAGATAATTTGACACACCAAGAACGAAAAGCACTACGTGAACTTATGCAAGATGATGATATTGTAATCAAGCCCGCAGACAAGGGTGGAGGAATAGTTATCATGACAGCTGATTACTATAATAATGAAGCTATGCGCATTTTGGGGGATGCAACCACTTATAGACATTTAAAGAAAGACCCTTCAATGGATTTTAAACATATATTCCACGACTATTTAGATCAGGGCCATTTACTTGGCATTCTGAACAACAATGAGCTTAAGTATCTAAAAATTGACCATCCAAAAATTCCTATCTTTTACTTTTTACCTAAGATACACAAGAATTTGGAGAATCCACCAGGCAGGCCAATCATCTCTGGCATAGGATCCATCTCCAGTAGGCTCTCAGAATACCTTGACAAACAGTTACAACCTTATGTCACAACTACTGAGACCTACTTGAAAGATACCATTGAGATGATTAACATTTTGACGGACGCAGATTGGAAAGATGGTGATATATTAGTTACTAGTGATGTTCAGTCACTTTACACCATCATCCCACACAATAGAGGGATAGAAGCTGCCCAGTTCTTTTTAGAGAAAGACAATAAGCTCTTGCCTGAACAAGTGGATTTTATTCTTAAAGGTATCCATTTGATACTTGAACACAATTACTTTTGGTTTTTAGAGTTTTATCTGCAAATATCTGGTACAGCGATGGGGACAAGATTCGCTCCTAGTTTTGCTAATCTTTTTATGGCCCATTGGGAAAATTCCTTTTTATCTTATTGGAGTACGAATCTAGTTTTTTATCGCCGATACATCGACGATATATTTTTTATATGGAGAGGTGGAGAAGAAGCTTTGCAATTATTTTTAGACTTTTTAGCCACTAATGATAGAGGCATTATTTTAACCTCCAACTGGAGCAAAACTGAAGTTATCTTTTTAGATTTAAAAATATTTGTCGAAAATGATACAATTAAGACCAAGACCCATTTTAAAGATGTTGATTGCAACAGCTTTATAGAACGCAGGAGTTGCCACCTACCTCAATGGCTGAATGCTGTTCCGAAAGGACAATTTTTACGGATGAAAAGAAATTGCACAAATATCTCGGATTTTGACATTCAGTCAACAAAGCTACGTTCAGATTTTGCTGAAAAAGGATATAACATACAAACTTTGGAAGACACCAGAGCGGAGGTTAGACAAATGGAAAGATTGGATTTATTGAAGAAGAAGAAAAAGAATCCAATATTGAACCCTATGGAGAGCATACCATTTATATTCTCATATAATCCTCTTAACAAGGCAATTAGAAGGAGTATTAAGAAACATTGGCCGATTCTACAGAAAGATCCCATATTGGGTGGTATTCTTCCAGCTATACCACGCATTATATGCAGAGGGGTGAAAAACTTAAAGATGGAACTCACACACAAAGTGAGAAATAAGAAAACGATCAACCATTTTGGATTACAAGCAGGCTTCCACCAATGTGGGAACTGTTTAAACTGTAGAAACACCAAAAGCAAAAAACAAATAACATCAGTAATCGAAAGGAATGGCAAGCCAATTAAACTCAAAGGAATAATGACATGTTTCTCTAAAAACGTCATATATGTTTTGACTTGCCCCTGTGGACTTAAATATGTGGGGCGTACCACACGACCTCTCAATATACGCATACAAGAACATATAAGAAACATAAAAAAAGGGTTTGACAAACACAGCGTATCATTACATTTTAAATTAAAACATGGTCAGAATCCAGAGGGACTCCAATTTATGGCAGTTCAGAAGTTGGAACCTTTCTGGAGAGGAGGAAGCCTGGAAACACGACTAGGAAAAGAAGAAATGAGGTGGATTTTTTTAATGAATACGCTCCAACCCCACGGTCTTAATGCTGATTTTGAGCTGTGCCATTTCCTTAATGATTAGCCCTCCTTTACCCCCTTCCCCATTTTTATTATTAGACCCATTTTAAGCATTATTCTTAATCTATCCATTTTAACCAGCTCTCCTTTTTAGTCCATGACTTATACTACTAACCTCCTATTTTTTGGCTGTTTTATCATCCATTAATTTATATTTTATAATTTACCTTCTTGCTCTTCATAACTCTCTCCCTATTTCTGCCTTGATCTATATAAAGGCCTTATTAGATAAATAGATCATTTTTTGATGCATCCCCCAATTTTATACATTTCAATTAATTTTACTCTATCTTAAAATCGTTATTATATCCTGCCTAATGCATTGGTTTAATGTTTGTTAGGCTGTTCATAGCTTCTTTCCATATGCTGTAAGTTTCCACTAGGTAAAATCTCCCTTATACCATTTTCCATCCCTTAAATTGATGTAGCAGAAATGCTGTCTGTTTTTTCTTATGCGTTTCGTATATATTATATTTCGTTCATTTATCATTCGGATCTTAATTTATATATGGACGAAAATCGTAACTTAAAACGACCCCAAGACCCCTTTGGGTAATTTTCCCATTTTCGTCCGATCCCTTTATTCCTCCACTATATACTATTCGTTTCAGATGTATAAACATTATGACTAAATTTTTATTACATTTCCATCGTATATTTGTTTATACGAATATTAAGATCCATGTATTATCACATAATCCGAAACGAAAAGTTACCATTAGGTAAAAATCCATTTGTTTACTTCCGGTTTCTGATAGACCCAAATCGAAACTGAAAGTGGCCGCAAGGCCCCACTGGGTATTTTTCATTTCCGCCCGATTCTAATTCCGCCCGATTTTTCTGATCGTATGCTATATGCTCGACCATTATTCGTTTCCTACATAATTTCGGATTTATAAACATTACGATTGTTTTCTTATCGTATCCATCACTATTTTTCGTATCTGTTTACACGAAAATTAAGATCTATATATTGTCATGTAATTAGAACCGAAATACCGCTATTGGTCGAACCCCTTTTATTTACATCCGGTTTTTAATTATTAACCATATGAACGAACATTGCTAAATTTTCGTATTTTTTGTTAATTAAACCCCTTCTGGCTGTTTTCTATGCTTTTTTCGACCAACATCGACTTTTAATAGCCATTACGACCGGCCAGTCGTTCGTATTGTTTTCGCCGCCATTTCGTATCGCAAAGCATTACTGGGTAAAATCCGAACGATCGGAAGTCAACTGACCAGAAGTAGGAAGAGATACTATTCTGATGCACTATAAAAGAGGACACCTTTACTTTGTATTTTATACTGACTTTTTTATGGACATTTACCTTTATACCGACTGAGGAAGGCTTTTTAAGCCGAAACGCGTCTCGGTAGATTCTGTCCTGTATTTTATTTTATTTATCCATTAAATTTTCCCAATATTTGCCACCTTTCTCCGACCCCTTTTTTCTCCTTGGAATCTTGGATCCATCACCGCGGAGGCAAAGAGGTTTGGGTTCCCACCTTAAGAGGACCCAGAGCGACATAGATTGAGCCTGACATTACGAGGCTCTAAAATCGGTGAGTGTGCTTCATCTTTTCCTTTATCACATTTTCACATATACGCAGCATTACGCTATGGGAGTGCCGTCTCCCGATTCTCTCTATTTTTAGTCTCCAGTACGAACAGAAAGAAGGGAAGTGCCACCCTATATTTGGCCGCAGGCTGTTTCTCCTCGAGCCGGGACCTTGTGGGCTCCTATAAATGTGAGTGGTTTGGATTTTGGTTATAATTCGAGCCTATTCTATTTTGACTGTCTGCACTATTATCCTTTCTTGTGATGTGCTTTTTTTGAGGATTACTGGCGGATATGAGGATTCAGCACCAGCACTTATAAGAAGATCAGCACATCATTTTTCATCATCATTTTTGAGTATTCCATTAATATATACTTGAGCACTTTTTTTGCACTGTTTGCACATTTGACCTGGACTTTACTCTATGCACCTTATTGACTTAATAATATATTTTTAATACATTTTTTACTGCTACGGTTTATGAGTTTTTTAATAGATTTTATGGATTTTACATATCCATTGATTTATTAACATATTAATTGTACTAGATGCGCCGTATGGATATTCGCCTTTTATCTTGTATTCTGACACATATTTTGGTTGTTTTTTATGTGTTTTTACCATACTCTAGGCAGCATTGACTATTTATTAGCACTACACCCTGCACTTTAAATTAATTTATAAATAGGCGCCCACACTGTATAGTGTATATTTATATATACACACTTTTTGCTTTATGGGATAGGCATAAGGCTATCCTAAACAAAAGATAAATCCAGGTAAAGTATCCATGTAATTGGGCAGACTAGATGGGCCGAAAGGTTCTTATCTGCTGACATTTTCTATGTCCATATCACGGGCCAGTTAGTTCTGCCAGGAGGTAGTGTTCCTAGGACGAGGATCCGTGTACCTGCAGCCTAATCTCCAGTGACAAAATGATTTCTAGGGCTTCTGGTAATTTATTGACGTTCTAGGCCTGTGTCCAAGCACCGCAGACCAATGGCAAATGCATGGAAAATTAGAAAGATGAGAAGCAGAGAAACGAAAGACATGGGGCTTTAGAGAGAGATGGATGAGACGCTGTGTAATGTGGTTAGAACGGAAAATCGAGGTCAAAGGGGGAAAGCCAGAATCTGAGATGCGTAGGTCATAAAGAAGGGCGAGCATGCAACAAGCGAGGAGAGGGATGGAAAGCGCACGGGAGACTGGAGTGTTGTTATAAATATATATATATTATATATTTTACCTGTTTGTGTAATAATTAGAAAATCATGTGAATTTATATTATCTCTCGGTTTCCTCCTGGTGACGCTATTATTGTTTCTCTAAAATTCTAACCGGTTTATTCAGTAACCTCCATAACCTGCTGATGTAGCAACGACAATAAACTCCGGTGCTTGAAATGGGGGAATTCAAACACTGACAAATGAAGCTTAAATGATGAAGCTTCTCCTGCTGCTGTTTTGAATTTCCTGTTTTTGAGGAAACTGATCTTTCTCGTCATCGCAATAACGGTAAACCACGGTGGATGGAGAATAACTCCGTAAGTCGCCGCATTTTGTCCAAGTGAACTGTGATTGAACTAAAAGCCTGGTGTATCTTCTACTTCCTTTTCTTGTGTAATAACGATTTCCTGAGGGGGTTTATCGCTTTATCTGGACCAAAATACTCATCCGCTCTTATGTATGGTGTGATGTATTTTACATGTTTTGCTACAGTCAAAGGTCATAAAGAAGTAAATAAACTGCCGGCATTTCACAAAGCAAAATCTGAAGACTGTCAGAAGCTGCCTGTGAAGCTTCTCCTGCGGCTGCCGTTTGGATATTTGTTTTTTTTTAAATCCCAGCATTTGTTGCGGCAATACCAGCAATTGTTTCTTCAATGTCCATTTTTGCAATACAGTTGGTTAAACGTTTTTATAAAGTGCTAACAAGTTTCATAGCGCTGTACAATGGGAGGCAGAACAACAAATGTACAGGTTCAACACACTGTAAAGTAGGCGAGAGGACCCTGCTCGAGTTTACAATCTAAGCGGATGGGGTAGCACACTAGGTGAGGGTTAATAGAGAATGTGAAATAGCGGAGAGTGTGTGAGAAATTAACAGGATTAGGGTGTGAGATTACAACTGAATTAATAGCACTGAATTAAAGGGCAAAACTCAAATCCCGACCACTTTATTTAAATGGTCAGGATTTCAGTGCCCCCCCCCCCATCCTGCAGGTTGTATATCTCCAACCTCATCTAGCATCACCAGCAGTCAGGATTTTGAATTTCCCGGCTGACTGTAATTCTATTGCAAGCCTGCCGACATCTCTCACACTGCCTGCAATGGCGTCTGAGAGGCAGGGAGCTAAAATGTCGTTCTGCGCAGGCACTAGGGAAGTTGTGTACGAGTCCTGATTGAAGAGCAATATGCATTTCCTACACTACGCAAATTGTGCAGAAAAGCTGCAGGGATTTCCAGAGTCATAAACCACTGAGCCGACAGGGAGGAGCAGGGCACACCAAGGGGGGGGGGGGAGGAGTGTTAGCCTCAGCCCAATTACCGAGTTATCTTTTAATTTATATTGGCAGCATCTGATTTATTTTTAATGGGGGGGGGGGGGGAGAAAGAGACAGACAAGGGGGCGGGCATTCGTTTTAAGTAGATTAGCCCCTTTAAGACACAAACCCCTTTTTTTTTTTTTTTTTTATTTTTTTAACCGAACATGTGTTCTCCAGGAATAAAATAGATCTGATACTTTTACTTCCATTGGACATGAATCTTTGATCATAAATAAATAAATCTTGCCGTGTCGGTGTACGCCAACCCCCCCCCCCACTTAAAATTCCATTTGCGTAGTTTACAAACCACCGAAAAGTAACTTTAAAAAATAAAAATCCTTTCTCTTCCTTCCTTTCACATAAACAATGTTCTGAAAAGGAACCAAGTGTCAGAACAAAAGCCCGAGCATAAAGCGCATGTCTGGGAGATTTATACACCGCAACGCTTCTAGAGAGTTTTAATTGTCTTTTCTGTCGCGATTTGCATGTGTTTATGTCCCTGGTTGTTTTTTGTTGGTGGATCTGAGGTTCTCGTCTTCTCAAACCATTATAGGGATTATTGAATCCTCGGAGGGAGGGGGGGAAGCACATCTCCAGTTATGGGAATATTCTTCGGGTCGTGGGCTCGAGCCCATGAGTGAGGCTGTATTTTCCACCGGAGGCGTTACTTGCTCTGCTCGGACAATAGGATGTTTGTGACGGAGGAAAGGGGGTTAAAAGATTGAGAGGGAGCAGTATGCACCATGACCTCGCTCTCAATTGGCTTGGTAATTAGAATTTTATTGTTGCGTAGCGAGGGAATGCCGAGGCATTTAAGAAAGGATTGGGTAAATCGCTATGGTATGCTTTATATGGACCTTCTCAAGCCTGATATCTCTTATCTAGACTTAATCTCCTGCATTAAAAAGTCTCTATGACCTCAATTATTCCATCAACTATAAAAATCTTTTACCAACCCTTGTTGCTGCAGGTGTTCTATACGGAGTGATACTTTGTATCACAGGTATTTCTATAGTATGAAGCCTTCTGTTTTATATTTCGTTTAATTTGTTTCTTCATCTAGTACTGCTTCAAGTGCAAAGAGAACATGAAGGAAGGCGACCCAGCTGTCTACGCGGAACGCGCCGGCTACGACAAACTCTGGCATCCTTCCTGCTTCGTCTGCTTCATCTGCAGCGAGCTCCTGGTCGACATGATCTACTTCTGGAAGAACGGGAAACTTTACTGCGGCCGGCATTACTGCGACAGCGAGAAGCCACGGTGCGGCGGGTGTGACGAGGTGAGATGCTCCAGTCTAGGTGACCCTAATAAACTGTATTATGGGGTTAATTTGTAATATTTAGCGGCGGCGACACAAAGTCCTGTTTGTAGGAAGCTGCGTGTAATAATAATGCTGCGATTTCCAGGAACTGCACGGTATTTGTTTCCTCGACAAACAGGGAAACTTGGAAAAACTGCATGTGCAATTGAAGGTACATGGATGTCAAACTCTAATAGATCAGCCTCCGAATGCTCATTGGAAGAACAGCATCGCTCACACCCTCCACTCGGTGACATCACACACTGTCTGCTGGGTAATGATGTCATTCATGGCTTCTGAGCGCAGCATCTCCCTGATCTTCTTCATGAGATGAATGCTAAGGGTTGTGTAGAGAAAATCCTATAGCCAAAACCAATTTCTTTACACTGTTTGGAGGAGAGGGGGGGGGGGGGTTTATTTATTTTTTATTTTTTTACGTCTTCTTTTCCTCACTCCTGTTCATGGTTTAAAGTAAGTCAGGGATCATGCCGGGGGAGAATTTGTGAGCATGCAGTTCCCTCACCAGTTTCTCAGAGGGAGCAGCCGTTTCTTTTGGTCCAGACACTGAGAGGTGTTTAGTGGCTTCACCAGAGTTATTATATTTATATTTTATTTGTTACCTGAAATACACAGCCAATCCTTATGGATAATTGTAAGCTCATATTTGCACGTGGAAGGGTGAGTTACATGCGACATTTCAGTGGTTAATTGAGAAGAAATCTTGAAGTTCCTGCACTTCTTCTACTTTAATTTTCTTTATTAACCCCCTGGTGTAAATATTTAAGAGCAGTAATGCTATGAATGGTATTCGTATAGATATTTTTGCCACTTGTTAAATCATTGACATTGATAAGCAATTGGTAAACGTTTTGCTAGTAATACGGGCGCTATCCAGACGGTGTTATCTTATGTTGTAAACTTTCTATTTTATGCGATTCTTCACTTTAAAACCGCTCTGGATAAAGTTTACACCAACCTTGGAATATGGGTCCAAAGTCTCCAATCGCTCAGTGAAGGAGATTGGAGACGAAAAGACTAATAATGGGAAGGACGTAAATAAAGGCGCTTTATTAATCTTGCGTATCAATGTATCTCACGACACGGATAAAGTGTGTGTGTGTGTGTGTGTGTGTGTGTGTAAAAAGCACAACTGTGATTTTAAAATCCTATGTAATATTTTATTGAACGATTAAAAGTAATGCCTTTTATAGAATAAAGTATCCACACGCTGTTTGCTACATGGACACGAAGAGACTTCAACTGTATTACAACAAATCAAACCACAATTTGCGAAAGAGAAGGGGTGTGTACTCACCGGCATTCACAACATTTCCTGTACGAGGTTTCCTTCTCTGCGTCGCACAGCTGCAGCGCACACAAACATGCACACACACCCATCTCCAGGATATTTTAAAGTACACACTCCTTGACAGAATTATCAGGTTAGAATAAAGTTTCACAGCACAAACCTGATCTCGACTATCAGCCGTTCCTTCTTTCGCCCCAGTGTATCAGGATTCCACGTTTGCGTAGAAGACCTCATGAAATTTAAAAGTAACTTCCTAAATTGTGTTTTTTCGTTTAGAGCTTCCTCTGCTCTTTTTGTTCTGTTTGTTTGGATTTGTGACTCATGGATGTGGGACAATTCCAATGTCTGTTGAGGATTAAACATGGGGAAAAAACATCATCCAGCTGAAATGCGCCACATTCACCAGGGGTCAGCAACCTCGTCCCTCCAGCTGTTTTCTTTTTTTTTTTAAACTACATCTCCCATGATGCTCAGTTAATAGGCTGATCCTCATTGGAAAAGTATCTATGCATCTGGGAGGTCCAAGGTTACTGACCGTTAACATACATGCAGAAGCCTCCAGATATAAATGTGTTTTTGTTTTTTAAATATATATTTTTTGCTTACTATTACTAAAGAATTTATCCCTAGTTGCGCCCACACAGCCCCAAAACCTTTCTCCGGTATGAAATAATAATTTAACTCTGAATTTCATAGTGACTGAAATTAAAATTGTATAGAAGTCCTAATTGATGGTGTTGTGGGTTTTTTTAACATGCCATTGGCCTGCTAACCTAAGATTCTTATGGACACAGTTACACAGGTTGAAAAAAGATGTGGATCCTCAAACATCAGCTGTTGATCCAATATAAGGTACCCCCCCCCCCCACCCCCAGCCTGAAGCGCACTCCATGTATGCAGCAAACTGGGGGGGGGGTTGTTCCTCCTTGACTCCCAGAATGGCAGATTTCTTCTTGAAACAAGCAGCTTTTACCCACATATTAAATATTAGAACCGTTAATATTCTGTCTGCAGGAAGTCATTCAGTCGTTGTTTAAAAGTCTGTGCAGTCTGTGACCCAACCACCTCAACAGGCAGAATTTCGTGGCTTTATTGTTCTCACTTTAAAAAGAAAAATCTTTCCTGTGCTTTAGGTTAAACCTCCTTTTTGTGCAGTCTAAGGCTAGGGTCAGACGAACGCATGTTTCACGTCGTCCGTGAAAAAGTGCGTTTGAACAAATGGCTTTTTTTTTTTTTTTTTTTTTTCACGGAATACGCGATAGTCATATGAGCATTTTTGTCCGTGATTTTGTACGGATCATGAATAAAACACTTTTTGCGTCTGGACGTTATGTTGGCCGGACATGAGCAGCGTCTGACGTCTCCTAATCACACACACACCTCTAGTGGACGCAGCGCACTCTACGTCAGTACTAGCGGTATCACATTCTAGAAAAAATGCATTTGTTTGCCGCTTGCGTTGCGCAGCCGCACTTTCTTGCGGCCGTACTTCGTATATTGCCTGTCATTGGCTGTTATTTGCTGCTACCACGGCCGTGATAAAGTGCAGCTGCACGCGAGTTCGCACTGCGTTCGTCTGACCCTAGCCTAAGGCTGGGGTCAGACGAACGCAGTGCGTTGAGCCGCACTTTATTACGGCCGTAGTAGCAGCAAATGACGGCCAATATACGAAGTACGGCCGCACGAAAGTTTGGCCACGCAACGCAAGCGGCAAACTAACGCATTTTTTCAAGAACGTGGAACCGCTAGTACTGACTCAGAGTGCGCTGCGGTGTGTGTGCGTGATTAGGAGACGTCAGACGCTGCACATGTCTGGCCAACATCACGTCCATTTGTTTTTAATTGCTCAGTCAAAAAAATACGGCTGCAATTGCACATCGTATGACCGCTATCGCGTCTTCCGTGGAAAAAATACTTTCGAATGCATCAACGCATTTTTTGATGTTAGACGTGAAAAATGCGTTCGTCTGACCCTAGCCTAAATGATCTTGTGCCCTACGTTTTAGTCCTAATAAATACATGATCTACGTCTGCCATTAGTCAAGATTTCCATTTATAATGCAAACCCTTATCCTATGAATGTGGCAGGAGCCTGCTGGTGGTATTTCCTCAAGGCATAGCGCATGGGTTAACTGACTATTGGCCATAAAGTCAGACGATCAGCCCATTCGGTCATTTTGCAGTGCAAACTGTAAATTAGTTATTGTCCATTTATATAGCGCCAACAAAGGGAACGAAATACAAATAAACGGACATAAGATGGAAACGAGGTGTAGAGGGCCCTGCTCATAGGAGCTTAGTCTAGAGAGAATCCCAGCCCCTTAAAACAAATACTAAAACTGCTTATTACGTTAAAATGCATATTTCTACTTCGTTTGACTTTGAAAAAGCAACAACAACCTGTAAATTGTCAGGCTTGTAAACTGGTGTCTTTTTCCTTGTGTTCAGGAGTCTCTTAAATTGACAGTTTGTATTTGATTCATTCTCTTCCAGCACTTTGTGGCTTTCTATGCTGGAGGGATGGTGTTTTAGTGCCCCCTGGTGGCAGAAAGAAATACTGTTTGGCTCGTAGAGTTACCAGTGAATGTTTTTAAGCACTTTATTGCATTTTCATAACCTGTGTCATCGTTTTCTATTTCCAGTTGATTTTCAGCAATGAGTACACGCAAGCGGAGGGTCAGAGTTGGCATCTGAAGCATTTCTGTTGCTTTGACTGTGACTGCGTCCTAGCAGGGGAGATCTATGTGATGGTGAATGACAAACCTGTCTGCAAGCCATGTTACGTGAAGAACCATGCCATGGTAAGAAACGCTAATATATATATATATATATATCTTTTTTCTTCATCGTTTTGTTTTATTGTAAGTGTCTTGGCATGAACCCTCATTCATGTGGTTTTATAATGAAGGGGAGCAACCCCCCCCCCCCCCGATTTTCGATAACTATTTAAGGGGTTATTCACAAAGCAGTAAAATTTCATTGACATTTCGGTGCTTTTCACTTCGATTCCATTTTGCCAAAAACTACAGTCAATTCACTGCAGTGCGGCAGAGATGGCACCTCCGAAGCCTCGTGAAAGAGATGGGACACGTCGCCGAAGAGTAGTGATGGGCCGAACACCCCTGTGTTCGGTTCGCATTTGAACATTTGAAAAACTTTGAATTCGAACTCCATGCAAGTCAAAGGGACTCGAACATTAGGTTTTTAGAGTGCCCTCCAAGAGGGCATATATGCAAGATATTGGCCATAAGGCTAGGGTCAGACGAGCGTGATTTCTACGGGCTGTACGTCCGTGCAGTACGGACATCGTCAGTACGGATGACGCAGTAGTGGTCACACAGTCCGTTTTTTCACTGAAGTTATTTTTTGACGGATGTAGGAGGGAAAAAATAATTACAATGAAAAAAACATTCTGTCCGTGAAAAATGCTGGACGTATAAATGCAGTCCGTCTGACCATGCTCCATCACTCACACACAAAGCTATGCAGACGTTGCGGACGCGCGCACTTTGTGCGGCCGTTCTAGGGTTGTACGTTCTTGCCTGCCTTGCGTCCGTTTGCCGCGGCCGTTGTGCGTCCGCAGTTCAGTGCGGACGTACTTCATGTGTCAGGCTAGAATGGACTTACTTTCATGCTATCACGGACGTACTTTTAGGCGCAATCACGGACGTGAACACTACGCTCGTCTGACCCCAGCCTAAAAGGTGTATGGGGGACAGGAAACAAGGACAAAAAATTTTAAATGTTTTTAAAGTTTTTTTTTTTTTTTTTTTTTTTTTTCCCATGAAATAAAGGTTAAGAATAAAAACGAAAAATTCCTTCAAATATCGTGCCTAGGAGGTCCCCATAACCTGCCCGTGACATGGTGGATTTGTAGGATGTAATAGACGTGTGCATTCGTTTTAGTACTACAGCGATTTTAGTCCGAATTTTGGGATAATGTATAGAAACATTTAAAAAGAAAAAAATGACGGTAAATGGTTTTCCTTTTAATCTATTCATAAACTGCTTGGGGCGGCAGCCTCTATGAAAAGAGACCTTTTAGGATACGCAGAACAAGTTTAGTGATTTTTATTTTTTTTGGGCTAAATTATGGTGAAACTTATGCAGGCTTTGGATGAAAGTAACAAAAGGCGCTTTAACCCCTTAAGGACCTCGGACGTACCATGTACGTCATTGCAGCGGGTCTCTTTTAGACCCGCTGACGTACATGGTACGTCCTGCGGTTTTTTGAGCGCTGGAAGCGATCGGATCGCTTCCAGCAGCTCAAACGCCATTGCAGGCTGCCTGGGAGTCCAGGCATCCGTGCAATGGCGGTGAGAAGTGCCGGGGCACCATGTGATCGCTCCCCGGGAGCGATCAACATCCGGTTTTACCGGAGAGGTGCCCGGCACTTCTAGAGAGCGCTGGAAGCGATCGGATCGCTTCCAGCTGCTCTGTGTATATTGCAGGGATGCCTCGACATCGAGGCATCCTTGCAATATGCTTACCTGCCGCCGGTCCGCTCAGTGATCGCTCCCCCCGAGCGATCACTTCCGGTAGCGGCAGGAAGTACTGAGTGCCACGAGGTATCGTGGCACTCAGTACAAAAAAGATCACATGAGTGATCAGGTGCTCTGCTGGGTGCCTCGAGGGATCAAGGCACCCAGCAGAGTAAAAAAAGTGTTCATAAAGTGTAAATAAAAATAAATAAAATAAACTGACGGTTAGGGTTAGGGTTCTAAGGGCAGGGTCATCTTGGGGCTGAGTGGGATGTTCCTAGCCTGCCTCATCAGAGAGGCAGGCTAACAACATCCAATCAGAAGTTAGAAAAAATCAAAATAAAATTTCTAATTTGTCAGGTCAATATTTTGTAAATATTGGCTCTGACCTCTGTGATTCTCCCTCCCTCTCCTCACTTGTGTTTTTTGGTGAGCGAGAGAGAGATCAGATTTGACAGGTTAGAGATTTTAGGTAGATTTAGTGAGATTAGAAAAATTGAGGCAGATTTAGAGAGATTTTAGGGAGATTTAGAAGAATTGAGGCAGGTTTAGAGGGATTTAGAGAGATTTAGGTGTTTATTTGTATTTTCTTGTGAAACCCAACGGTTGTTCTAAGAACCAACAATCCGCTTATATAATCTAATGTCTGAGAGGGTGTACAGCGCCGAGGAGGCATATGCCATCCTGGCGTCAGAATCTGAGGCATCTGCGTCAGACTCAGACCCTCATTTCGACCCCGCTAACTGCTCAGACGTCGCTAGATACATTATCTACGCTGGCTGATGTATCTAGTGATGTTTCTGATGCAGATCCTGGTCACCACCTGCCAGCAGGAGACGCACAGCTCCAGCTGAGGAGTGGTAGTGCCTCATCGCCAGGAGGCCAGATATCCCTCCTTTCACGGCAAATCCTGGCATCAATATTGATGTTGCAGGATTTACCGCCGCAGTTTTGCAGGTGTTTATGGGGATGATTTGTTGGGCCACATCGTGGCCCAATCAAATCTGTATGCCCATCAGCATTGTGCTGCGAAGCCAGACTCCTACTTGGCAAGGCAGCAATGGACCCCGCTAGATGTGCCAGAATTTCTGAAATTCTGGGCACTTACTATGCTGAGGGCATCATAAAGAAGCCCTCAATTCGCTCCTACTGGAGCAGTAGCCCCATCTGCTCTACCCCCATTTACCCCCCAATCAATGTCACGTAGAAGGTATGAAAACATTTTGCGTTTCATGCACTTCAGTGACAACAGCCTGTGCCCCCTAGAGAGCATCCCCAGTTTGACAGGCTGTATAAAATCCGCCCCCTGATTACCCACTTCGCCGCCAGGTTTGCAGAGGCTTATACACCTGGAAGGAATATCTGCGTGGATGAATCCCTAATGAAATAAAGGGATTCAAGCAGTATATTTCTTCCAAACGCTCCAGGTATGGAGTGAAGGTGTATAAGCTCTGTGACAGCGAGGGGGTATATATACTCAGGCCTTCCGGGTGTACGAGGGAAAGGATAGTAGCCTTGACCCTCCAGGTTGCCCAGAACACATGGGAACCGTGGCAAGATTGGTGGGACCTACTTTTCCCCTGTATGAACAAAGGGTACCACTTGTATGTTGATAATTTTTATACGAGTGTCCATTTGTTCAAGCTGCTGTATTGTTTGTTTCAAGTATATCACACTGTGCCGGATCTGTTTTCTATTTTTTCTCACACTCCAGTTAGTTAGTTCAGTTTAGGTTTTTTTTTCTTTTACTGCACAGACTTTTTTTTTTCTTTTCATATAAGAAATTTATTGTTTCCACAAAATATAATACAGTACAAAACGGTGCTGAGTTTTCTTCACATATTGACATCTATAAATATAACTGTTACATCAATAGTTAAACCAGTAGAAGTCATAGTAGCTAGATATTACAGAACCGTTCAGCCAAAGCTTGAAAAAGAGTTCTAGAAACTGTCATTATGGGGGAAGGGGACTCAGGAGAGAAAATAAAAACATAACCGAACTGAAAAAAGGGAAGGAAAATAAAACAGGGGGGGGGAAGAGTCTACCGGGTTGTCATCGTGGGAAGTGCCAAGAGCAATCTCAAAATATCTGTTCAAGGATCCCCGAAACATATCAAATACTTAAATATTTAAATATACATCCCAAATATACCAGTGATTTCGGGTCGAGAATGGAATTCCCGCTACTGAGTCGGCAAGAGCGTCCAGTGACCTGACTTCTCCCACTCTGCTTTTAAGGTCATTCATAGTAGGGAGGGAGGGGGAGCGCCAGTGAGATGCAATGAGGGTATAAGCAGAGGTAAGGATGTGTGCCACTAATTTACGTTGGGTCGTTGACATCCCTTTCGGGAATATCTGAAGTAAAAGAATTTGTGGGTCAGGGTTGAGGGCCGTACCTAAGAACTTATTCAGGAACACCACTATATCCTGCCAGAATATTTGCAAAGGAGGACAATGCCACCACATATGAACGAAGGATCCACGTGTAGCGGAGCACCGCCAACAAGTTGAATTTCCTGAAGTTGAAAAATGGCTAAGTTTGTCAGGAGTTAAATACCATCGATACAACAGTTTTTTCCTCGCTTCATGTAAAGACGCACTCTTGAATTTACCCCTATCTCCCCGAAAGGATTCAGCCCACTGTTCGGGGGAAATCGTAGTATTTAAGTCTCTCTCCCACATCACCTGAAACCTACATTTCTGTACAGGGTCCGAGGTAGTCATCAGTTTATAACAGAGTGAGAGTAGTCTAGCAGGTGTATATGGAGAAACACAGTATGTTTCAAATGGGGACAAGGCTGGCCGTGTCAGTCTGTCTGAGCCAGTCATATCATATTTAGCCAATAACGTCTTAACCTGTAGATAAGAGGATTGACGAGGTCGAGCAATATTATACCGTTCAGACAGGGCAGCATATGGCATGAATCCCCTCGGGGAATAAAAGTCCACCAATCTGGACAGGCCATGAGCTGTCCAATGGCGGGCATTAAAGTTGGGGATTTTATGGGTCAAGGCTGTTATTGGCGTCGCTAAGTGCAAAGGGTGATAATGGCATAATTGTCCTCTCATAGCATCCCATGTTCTGATGAGAGTGATCAGGGGCAATAAATCGTGCAGTCGGGGGCGAATATGTTTCGGTAGCCAGATTATATCGGCCAGTTTAAATGGAGAAATCGCCTGGAAGATGGGCAGGGTCCACTGAGGGACAGGGGACAACGCCAAAGCAGAGCTCAATAACGCCATAAGGGCTGCTTTGTGGTATACCAAGAGATTAGGAAGGCCCAGTCCTCCCTGTACCACCGAAGTAGATAACACTCGGAAGCCAACCCGTGGCTTCCGCCTCCGCCATACGAACTGATTTATTGCGGTTTGTAGAGTTTTAAAAAAGGTCGGATGGGTAGACACCGGCAAAGCTCTAAATAAATATAACAGTTTAGGGAGAATTGACATTTTAATAACAGCTATCCTCCCCAGCCAGGAAAATTCAAAACGTGCCCATCTCCAACATAACTCTTTGATCGTGGACAGCATAGCGCCATAGTTCAGTCTATAGAGGGTAGGACGTGAGAAGGAGATTTTAATCCCTAGATATGTTAAATAAACTGCTCTCCAGTCGTATTTATAGGTGGTTCGTAAATAAGTAAGGTCGGTAGGTGAAAGGTGAGTGCCGAGGGCCTGCGTTTTTGCTACGTTAATTTGGTGATAGGAGACTTTCCCATATTGATTGAGCAAATGATGGGGCTGGGGAATCGATTTAACTGGGTCAGTCAGGGTAAGAAGGATATCATCCGCAAAAAGACTAATCCTACTCTCCGTGGGGCCGATGTGGACGCCCGTGATCTGAGTCTGCCCGAATCGCTTGTGCTAGCGGTTCCATGGCTAGAGCGTATAAGAGTGGGGATAACGGGCATCCCTGTCGGGTACCGTTTGTAATGGTAATAGTGTCAGAGAAACCCAGCATTCAATACTTGCGCTGTTGGAGAGGAATATAGTGTAAAGACTGCCTCAATAAAAGGAAGAGGAAAATTAAACTTCAAGAGGACATGTCGCAGGAAGAGCCAACTGAGCCTGTCAAATGCCTTCTCTGCATCTAAAGAGAGGAGAAGGCAAGGTGTCGCGTCCCGCCCCACTCCATCTATAATATTTAGAAGTCTGTGTTGTCCGTTCCCTGGCACCCCTGAATAAATCCTACCTGGTCGTCTGCCACTAATTTCGGAAGCAAAGGTGCTACTCTATTCGCCAAGAGTTTTGCATAAATCTTAATGTCCACGTTCAATAAGGAAATAGGGCGGTAGTTAGAACAAAGTGTGGGGTCTTTGCCAGGCTTAGGTATGGTGACTATAGAAGCTTTAAGAAGTTCAGGGGGGCCGTACCTGATTCAAAGAGGTGGTTAAATAGCGAAAGCATATGGGTGGTTGGAGTTGTTCTGCAAATGTCGCATAGTATTTAGCGGTAAAACCATCTGGGCCAGGGGACTTCCCAGGGGGTAGGGAGGATAGAACCCTTCTCAGTTCCTCCTGGGAGATCGGGGTAGTTAACTTATCCTGACAGGTTGGCGAAAGCTGGGGTAGAGCAAGAGAGGTCAGATAGGAGGAGAAAACTTCCATTAGGGAAGGTTGGTGTGTTGCCCCGTCTAGGTGGAGATTATATAGTTGGGCATAATACTCCGCAAATCGGTTAGCTATTTGCTGTGGTTGTGCCACAAATCCCGCGGATGCCGTTTTAAGTTTTGCAATTTTAGTTCGGGTTAAGCGTCCCTTTAGTTTATTAGCCATTAGTTTACCCGTCTTGTTGCTATATAGGTAGAATTTAGCGTTAAGTCGACGTGCTCTCCATATATATTCTTTTTTATGTATGTCACTGAGTCGGGACATGAGGGAGCGGAGTTGTTCCGCCAATAGCGGGGTAGGGTGAAGTTTATGTTGAGAAGACACTTTGTCCAATTCTTTTAACAGGTCTAATTTCTGGGCTTGATTGGCTTTTTTTATTCTCGAGCCCCATTTAACAAGGACGCCTCTGATAACTGCCTTATGGGCCTGCCACAAGGTTGTTGGAGAGGTATCAGGTAGTAAATTTTCTTTGAAATAATTTAAAACCGCTTCTTTAATTTCAGGGCCTGCTTCTGGGTGAGCCAGTAGGGATTCATTTAATCTCCAAGGGGATTTACCGTACGAGGCGTAATTATCCGACAGCGTCAATAGCGTGGTCCGACCAAGAGATTTTCCCAATCTCGCAGTCAAGCACCAGTGCTAATGTGGAGTTGTGTACGAAAACATAATCAATTCTAGAAAACGTATGATGAGTTAAAGAGTAGTAGGAATAGTCAGTTTCATTAGGATGAAGTAGGCGCCATGCGTCATGTAGGTGGCACTCAGATAGTAAGTGAAGGGAGGGTCCATTCGGCTGTCTAGAGGAACCGGTTCTCCCTATGTCAAAGGAAAGATTAAAATCGCCGCAAATGATTATTTGGCCCATTTGAGATTGGGAGAGCTTATCTAAGACATGTTTCAAAAAAGGCCGCTGGCCAGTGTTCGGACAGTATATATTTGCGATGGTATAGAGAACATGATTGATGGAGCAGATCAGTATCAAAAACCTTCCCTTAACATCTCTAACCATTCTCGAACGTCACCCTGTTATGTATCAAGATAGAAACCCCTTTTGCTTTAGTTGGAGCGGTAGCATGGTATTGTGTGGTGTAATTGGGGAGGAATAAATTAGGATGTGAAAACCTGCGGAAGTGTGTCTCCTGTAAGCAGACAAAGTCAGGGTTTTGTCTACGCAGTTCAGCATACAATGCATGTCGTTTGTGGGGCATATTCAGACCTTTCACATTATGAGAATACATTTTCATATTATACTAAACAACAATAACAGAAATATGTAGAACGCCGTGAGATATACTATACCCCAACAGGGGAATCTCGATGAAGAGACAAGTCCCAGCACTCGCATTTTGGAATACAATGATGACATTAAGGGTCCGGTAGACTCAAAAAAAAAGGAAAAAAGGGGTCACTAAAAGTAAAAATAAGGAAGAAAGAACCAAAAGAAGAAAAAAAGTCCAGGTCAGAGTCCTGGAATCAACTATGTACAAACAGTATCTCACATCCTTCTCGACCACCGCGAAAAGCCAAGCGGGGTCAACTCCAATCCTTGGAGGAAGGCTTCCGGGGGGGGGGGGGGGGGTGCGAAGCAGACACCCAGTACCAACTCGAAAAAAGAGAGGAGAAAAGAAAAGAAAAAAAAAAACAATAGTTCGTTGATTCAAGTAACCGATCAACACAAGGGGCGAGAGAGACCGCGCCACAAATCAACTTGCCAGAGACACATCACCCATCGTGGAAACCATCTGACTACGGGATCCAAGAATACAGGAACAATGGACCACTCTCATGTTGTCAACCGAGGTAGTCCTCTACGTAGAACCCAGCATCATGAGCCGCCGGTCCCCTGGTGCGGGAGAACCTTGAAAGGGAAATTAGAGTCTCGTCATGCTAAAAGCCGTTGATTCAGGAGACTTTGTGAGAAACAACTCTGTGCCATTCCGGAGACACTTTAGACGGAGAGGTGGACTGAATCCGTGGCGGAGTGTATTCCTCAAGTAGACTCCAGGACACCAGCTGCTTCATTCCTTCCTCCACCGAGGCAAGCACGTGCAGGTGGCCCTCTCTCCAGACCAGTAGTTTCGTTGGGAAGCCCCAGCGATATTGAATCTCTCCTTTTTCTCAAGATTTTCGTGACTGGTTGAAAGTCCCGTCTCCTAGACATAGTGAGAGAAGACAGGTTGGGGAAGAGGAGGATGGCTGAGTATGGTGCGGCCAGATGGTCGGCCCGATATGCTCTCATAATGGCCTCTTTGACCGTGAAATAATGCATACGTAGAACTACATCTCGTGGTGTAGAGGGTAGAGATTTCGGTTTCGGTACTCTATGAGCTCGATCCATCAATAATTCCACTGATGGAAGGTCGGGGAGCAAGGCCTGGAACATCGAGTGCAAATAAGAGGAGAGGTCAGGGGTCTTGATGTCTTCAGGGATACCGCGGACTCTAATATTGTTACGGCGAGAACGGTCTTCTTGGTCCGCCATCTTCAATGCTAGTGTTTCATGAGATGTTTTAAGTGCTTGAAAAGCATCAATTAACTCATTGTGCGCTAAACAAAGTTCGTCTGTTTTAGATTCTAGATTATCCGTACGTTCCCCCAGCTCTTTAATTTCGTTATGCAGCTCTGCAGTAATAGCTCTAAAGTCTGTTTGCAACGTAATTCTAAGGCTTTGCAGCATTGTTTGGAGAGCCTTACCAGACGCTGGTAGATCTTCAGAGAGTTGCAGCACCTCCTCCTCTTCGTCCCTCGCAGAAGCTGGGGAGACTGGGTCCCGGGAGCCGCCATCTTGCTGGCCACGAGGGCGATCTTTTTTGGCGGATTTCGCCGGTTCTACTGCTCGTTGTGGCCTGGGGGGAGCCATACTGGTGCCCGGAGGTCTCAGGGTGCTCTTGGGGGTCAAATCGCCGAGTTTCAGGGTGGTATCTTGCCGTAGGATTGAAAATTATGGCGCGATCCGCCGGAGCTCCACTCACATGCGGCTTTCCCGGATGGCCGCTCGCTCCGCCCCCCCACTGCACCAGACTTTTACATTTTATTCGTACATTTTTTATGTTCTACAATTGGTGCTGTATTTTGCCAAAATCTTTGCCACCTATGCATGGGGGGCATGGGTGTACTCAGGAGACCTTGCAGAAAACAACCTGGAGAGTTTTCATGCAGTAACAAACAACAGTGTCTCCTAAATCAACAGTCCAAATCTAAGTGTGGCGCGTAAAAATCTGAAAATTGAAAAATTACACCACACACCTTCTCAAATGTTTTGGCTAAAACCGTTGCATCCATGGCATCAAAGCACTCCATATGCAATACCTTGGGGTGTCAACATAACAAATATAAACAATTTTGTGGCAATAATTCAAACTGGGTATGCGGTAGACCCAAAACCAAATATAGCCCCTAGCTGAAGAAATAATCTCAATTTCAACTCCAATGACAAAGTCATAAAAATTGTATTTGAACCTTCCCAAAATCCTGGCAAACCTATGCATGGGGGGCATGGGTGTACTCAGGAGACCTTGCAGAAAACAACCTGGAGAGTTTTCATGCAGTAACAAACAACAGTGTCTCCTAAATCATAGTCCAAAACTGATGTGGGTGTGAAAAATGACCACCAAACAGTATCCAATTGTTTGGAGCAAACGGATGCATCCATAGCATAAAAACACTCCATTTACAATACTTTGGGGTGTTAGCTTACCAAATATATGCACGTTCATAAAACTGGGGTATGTAAAAAGGCCCCTAAAAAGAAGATAAGCAAAGAAAATACTGTATGTCAAATTAGAAAAATTGACAAGCACATGTCAAAGATTGGCGTAGCACCCCAAAAACAACAGAACAAATCGTATATTATGGGTGGTATCAATTTACTCAGAAGATGTTGCTGAACATATTTTGGGGTGTTTTTTGGCAGTAACCCATAACTGTATTTGACAATTCATGCCTAAAGTACATGTGTGTGAAAAAATAACCCAAAAAGTGACTACCTGAAAGTTTGACATAGAGCTAGGTGCATGGAAAGTGTTAAAATACAACTCTTTGAAGCACCCTAGGGTGTGCCCTTTCTAAAAATGTATGGTTTGATGGGGGTAAATTACTTTTCGGCCGGCTTCAAAAATGTCCCAAATAGGACATGGGTGCATGATGACGAAATGTGAAAAATTCCAAGTTGGAAAACTGAAATGCGCACCCCCCAAATAAGGCCTATTAGCCCCCAAATGACCCGACCATACCTATACATGGGTGGTATCAATTTACTCAGAAGATGTTGCTGAACATATTTTGGGGTGCTTTTTGGCAGTAAACCTTAAAGTTCACAGTACATGTATTCTTAAATTGCGTTTAAAAAAAAAAATCACCAAAATTTTTTTTTTTCTCAAACTTTGGCATAGATTTTGGGTTAAAATGTTTGCATGGAAAGAGTCAAAATACCCCAAGTTTAATACCTTGATTTGTGTACTTAAAAAAAAATGTATATGTGGAGGGTTATTCAGGAATTAGTGACAGATATCAGTGTTACAATGTCACTATCACTAGTTTTGAAAATAAACTCTTTGGAAATGGCAAAGTGCTACTTGCACTTATTGTTGCATAAAATAAGGAAAAAAGCGAGGAATATGTAAACATTGGGTATTGCTAAACTCAGTACTAAATTTAGAAACTACTAAGGAATTTTTTTTGACGGTTGTTGATACATAAGAAATTTTGGGGGTCAAAGTTCGAAAAAGTGGTGTTTTTTCAATTTGTCATATTTCACAATATTTTTTATAGTAAATTATATGAAATGCTGGAAAAAATGGTATCTTTATAAAGTCCATTTAGTGACGAGAAAAACAGTGTAAAATATGTGTGGGTTACATAAACGAGTAAGAGGAAAATTTGACAAACACTAAGAGCCTAGAAACGTAAAAACAGCAGCGGTCACTAACGGACGGATTTGTGTAAAACCGCCCGGTCACTAAGGGGTTAAAATTGGACCTTTTTGGTTATTAAAATGATTGGAATCTGGTACACGCGTCAGTGCACCCAAATATTGGGCCTTTGGTGCCAGCTAGTGCCTTCACACGTAACCCCTCTGAGGTATTGTGGAAGAGTGCAGGGGTGGAGGTTTTGTGAATGCAGAAGACCTCCCCTACTTCAGCATCAGGGGATTGATAGCTGCTGATCCAGGACTGATTCATTTTTATAAATGTCAGCCGGTCTACAGAGTCGGTGGACAGACGCACTCTTTTGTCTGTGTGACAAAACCTCCAGTGGCACTGAACGTCGTTTCCGAAAGCACGCTGGATGAAGGGCAACCTAGTAGCTGCATAGCATATTGGCTAAGTTCTGGCCAGTGATCCAATCTCAACACCCAGTAAGCCAGTGGATCATCTGCTGGAAAGGTATCCAGGTCTGCCCTTGCCCCTAGGTAGTCCTGCACCATATGGTGAAGACGCTGGCAATGGGTGCCTACATTTGACGTCTCTGGGCATCGTGGACTAAAAATTGCAAAAGGCATCAGTCAAGCGGCCCCCTTCACCGCTCTTCCTGATACACCTGCTTCTGAGGCTGCAGTTTGTCATCACTTGGTAACCTACCAGTGCCTGGAAAGGTGTTACACAAGTGTTGCTTTAGAGCGTCCTCAAGTTGTTTCATCCGGTCCTCCCTCTGTGATGGCAGGATGAGCTCTGCAACCTTACCCTTGTATCGTGCATCAAGAAGGGTTTCCAACCAGTAATGATCCCTCTCCTTGCTAGCACAAATCCTGGGGTCCTTTAGCAGGCTTGCAGGATAAGGGAGCCCATGCAGCATAGGTTGGAGGTGGCATTAGCTTCGGAGTGTTCCTGGTCCCGGATGATGACCGTATCGTGCACTACCTCCTCCCAGCCACGTACTAGTCCTTCGGTTTCTGGGGACACAAAACCCTCCCTTGAGGAATCACCACCTTCAATGCCCCCACAACTTAAATATTATTCCACCTCATCCTCCTCCTGTCTGATATGAGGACCCGCAGGAATGCTGTCTGCGTAAACACTGGGGCCTTGAGCTAGGGAAGTCCTCTTCCTCCCGCTGCTCTGCCTCTAGTGCCACATCTATAATTCCCTGCAGAGTGCGCTCCAGCAGGAGGACTAAAGGAATTGTGTCACTGATGCATGTACTGTCCCTGCTCATCCTCGTTGCCTCCTCAAATGGTGACAGTACAATGCATGCATCCTTGATCATCAGCCACTGCGGGGGGGGGGGGGAAACAAAGTTGACCTGAACCTGTTCTTGTGCCATACTCACACAGGTACTCATTGATGGCCCTCTGCTGCTTGTGCAGATGCTGCAGCATTGTCAATGTCGAGTTCCACCTGGTGGGCAATGGCATGTCACAGATCAGACGGTTTGTGGGAAGGTGGAATGACCGTCTGAAGTGGCTGCAGACTTTTCTGGCCTGGTTGAGAAGCTCTGCCAGCCCTCGGTACCTGGTTAGGAAATGCTGTACCACCAGATTTATTTAGGACGTGTGCTAGGCATGGTACATGCGCCACCTTACCCAGGCGTAGGGCAAAGAGAAGGTTGCTGCATTATCACAGACGACCATTCCCAGCTGAAGCTGGCGTGGTGTTAACGATCTCTGCACCTGCACCTGCCCCTGCAGAGCTGACAATTTCTGGCCCGGTGTGGCTCCTGTCCCCTAAACAAACCAGCTCAAGCACAGTATGGCATCTTTTTGCTTGAGCCATTGCGTAGCCCCTGCCACGCATCGGTTTAACTGCCACTTCACCAGACAGACTTCATAAGCAGCATTCTTGAGGCGTGGCGGATGAGCAAGCTCCAGCACAGAGCCCCGTCCTGGATCCCTCCCAGCTGCAATCAGTTACCCAGTGTGCCGTGAAGGAAATGTAACGGCCCTCTCCATGCTTGCTTGACCACGTGTCTAAAGTCATGTGCACCTTGCTGCTGACTGCCTTTCCCAATGACTCCATAACATTGTCTTCCACGTGCTGATAGTGCTGGAATGGCCTTCCGTGGAAATAACTGGCGGTTTGGAACCTGCCACTGTGGTACAGCACATTCAGCAAATTCACGGAGGCAGAGTCCACGAGCTGGAAAGGCAGCAGCTGTAATGTGAGTAGTTTTGCCAAGCTGGCATTTAGACACTGTGCAAGGGGATATTTTTTTTCTTACTCTGCAGCAGCTGGGGCAATGAAATCTGACCTGCGTAAATCTGCAGCTGATGGGATGCTGTCACATTCTGAGGAAGGACCTGGTACACCCATTACTATAACCTCATCCCTCTCAGTGGAGGTTGTAGAGACAGATGAGTACCGATGGGAAGTGTTGTGACAACGGGATGCATGACAAGTGGTCATGTCGCTTCAAGCATGTGGTACCCAAGCGGCTGTTTCTCTCACGCTTGATCCTCTTCAGACATAGCTTACAAATAGCAACACTGTGGTCTGGTGCACACTGTCATAGTTTCCGGATCCCACCATGCAGTCCTTAAAGCCCCACTGTCTGGTCCTTAGAATTGGCCAGGTATACTAGCTAGACAGGGTTAATCAAAGACCATGTCGTAATACAAAACCAGGTCAGCAACACTGGGGTAGTCAGACGAGCCAGAATCCGGAATAGAGTATAGAATAGTCAACTGGAATAGCCGGGTCGATATCAGTGCAGAAGCGTAGTACAAGGGAATAGTCAGAAAACAAGCATAGGTAAATAACAGGTTAAATCACTAGAGAATTCCAGTATGGATAACCACGATCTGGCACTGCTTAGAAGGAACTGTTGGTTTTTAAAAGACCTTCACCAGACTGCGCCCCCCCCTCTCAAGCCGCACCTCATGCAGCCACCTCCCTGCCTGTTTCAATTTAAACCGGGTGTTGGTGAGCGAGCAGCATCAGACATGCTGCCCTCAAGCACACCGGAAAGGCTGGAAGCCCCCAACGTTCCGCACATGTCGTGAAGAACTCCCAGACAGCAGAGTTCCTGGACGTGTGCTTTGAGACAACAGCGCTCTGCACCTGAGCAACTCTGACATCTGATGCCTTGAACTGGCTATGGTTGGTCATAGAGGACGTTGTGCCTCCTCCTCACTTGACTCCTGTGTTCGATCAGGCACCCAGGTGGAGTCAGGGGGTGAGAACAATGATGATGAGGTCACTATCTCCTCGTCACTGGAGCCAACTTGGCAGTATGCTGCAGCTGCTGGGGGAACATGAGTGCCAGTTATTTGTGTCACTGGCACCCCCTCCCTCTAGGTAAATTTTTATTTTATATATTTTTTTTTTTTTACTCCCTTCCTTAACCTCAGAGTTTGAATCAAAGCACTGGAGTTGCTGTGCATATGGTGGTGAGGCTACGGCAGGAGTAGCTGTGGACATGGAGGCTGCATTAGATGCTTTGGCAGCTGAGGTGGACTGTAATGCACTACAAGCCTGGCTGGCAGAGGGCTCGGAGGATGGCCTGGTTAGCCAATCCTGCAAATCCTCTGTTGCTGCTACTTAAGACGGCCAGCGCCAGTTAGAAAGGACAAGCCTGCCCATGCAGAGGATGCACAACTACCAGGGGCACAGTCTTCTGACAGAGGCTGCTTGCCCTCTTATCTGTGTCTAGGGAGAGTCTGCCTGTCCTTTTTGGTCTTTCTAACATGGTGAGTGATATAGCAGACTTCTGTATAAGTCAGCAATTTTACTGATATTTTCCCTGCAAGGCTGCCAATGTCCTCTAATCTATCTCTCGGATTCACTTCCTCTCCTGCAGGCTGCAACACCCTGATACCTGGCAAGACAGATTCAACTCTGAATAGATAAACGGATGAACTCTGATTTTAAACTTAATCTAGAATTCCCAGAACAATGCTATACGTCAGTGATACACCCTGATAGCTGGCAGTGCCAAAACAGATTGACAGATTACAATTTGCAGAACTCTGGTAGAAGTCAGTGATACAGCCTGTCCCTGATAGCTGTCAGTGCCAACAGATTCCAATTTCCAGATCTCTGATAGTCAGTGATACAGCCTGATATGCAACAATCGCCTCTCCTCTCTGATTCACTCCTGCAACAAACACACGCTGGGGCTGCGGTGAAGCCTTACATAGTGTGCTGCGGGACTTAGCTCTGTGAGCCCATGATTGGGCAAGCTTCAGGCCAGTCGAAAAGTGCATTGTGGTCCACTGGGGGCGGAAATGTTTGCTGTTCGAACGGCCAATGTTCGAATCGAACTGCCAGCCCATCCCTACCGAAGAGCGGAAACTGGCCTGCTGAAATTCACCGAACTGCAAAAAAGTGGAACGTTCCGAATACGTGTTTAAACCAGTAAAAATGTATCTAAATAGAAAAGGTGTTTTTTTTTTTTTTGTTTTTTTTTTCATATTTAAAAAAAAAAAGTCTGTTACAGAAGAGGAATAAAACACCTTTTTAAGAGTGGGGAAATCAACAAATTCAGGGGAAATAAAGAAAGTTGTCCAAAAAGTTTTGTTATGAAAGTGAAAAGAATAAACTTTAAAATATAAATAAAATATAACTTTGACGCCTACAGGATTCACCTGTTTAAATCGATCACCCTGGTTTTTGGTGTTTTGGTCCATTTCGCCGACACTTCGGTGCAGTTCTATGAATAGATTAACCATTTCTTCTCTATTCGCCAATTTTGCTGCCACCAAACTGCACTAGTTCGCTGTCAATTTACCAGTATTTGGAGAATTGACAGCTTTGTAAATGGACTACCGTATTTTTCGCTCCATAAGACCCACCTGACCATAAGACGCACTCTAGTTTTTAGAGGAGGAAAACAGGAAAATAAATATTCTGAAATCAGTGTAATAATGGATATTGCCCCAGCTCCTCTCATGAATACTGTCCCCCAGCTCATGGATATGCCCCCCAGTTTATGGATATGCCCCAGCACATGGATTTGCCCCCCAACTTATGGATAATGCCTCAGCTCATGGATATTGCCCCAACACATGGATATGCCCCAGCTCACCTGCCGCCGCCGCGTTCGGCTCCCTCTGAGCGTGCCTCCGGCAGCAGGAAGCTTGGGCACTCGCCTGGGGGAGCCACGTGACCGTGATCTCGCGATCACGTGGCTCCCCCAGGCGAGTGCCCAAGCTCCTTGCCGCCGGACGCACGCTCAGAGGGAGCCTAACGTGGCGGCGGCAGGTGAGCTGAGGCATATCATCATGGGGCATTCGCTCCATAAGACACACCCACTTTTCCCCCCACTTTTTGGGGTGAGAAAAGTGTGTCTTATGGAGCGAAAAATACAGTAATTGCACTGTTCGGTGCTTTTCTGAAAAGTTTGGTTCCCACCCCTTCATTTACCCACTCGCTAAAACCCATTGGCCAAACCCGGTGATTTTGTGGAAAAATCACTTCATTACCCGCACAGTAAATTTTTAAAAGGCATCCCACGGTGTTTATGGCAACAATACTTATGTTTTTTTTAATATTTGTCATTATGAAATCTGGACAGATCCTGCCCCATTTACGATTGCTTTGTGTTTAATTTACATGTGCTAAGGTACTTTGGATTCTTGGCATTTACTTAATGGTATAAACCATTTATCTAAGAAATTAAAGTAGTAATAATACAGCCCCCCAACACACCCACACTTCAAATAGTTTGACTTTTTCCTAAAATATAATTTTGGAATTGACATACCAATAGAATTTTTAGGAAATTCTATCCTGGGCTGTAAATACTAATACATATTTTTAGTGGGTGAGGTTCTAGATATTGCTGTTGTCTTGTGCATTTTTTTTTTTCTTCCATGTAGTTTTGTAGTAATATTTTATGGCTTAGAGGTGGGCTTATAATTAGGCGAAACTAGGCAGCTGCTTAACGCTTCGCACACATTGGGGCCGCGAACTACTGCACAAATACACACACCTACACTCGCATTAAACCTGTCTATCAAAAGCGCTGCGTTAGCCGCCTTAATTCAGATTTATTGGTTTGATTTCTACCTTTTTGCGCAATGACAGGGGCCTCCATATATTTGAGCTTGGCTTAAGGCAGGGCTGTCAAACACTGGCCCCCAGATGTTCTGAACTACAATTCCCTGGCCCTCTGTTGCATTGAAAGAATTCTGGGGATTTGTAGGAATTAACATTTTGGGGGGGCCGGGATTTTCCCAGCCCTGGCCTAAGGCTTTATCGACTCTGGAGCCCCCACTTATGCCATAGAATATGTATCTGCTGCTGTCACGACTCAGGCAGCCGCTCCCATCCATGCCCGGTCTCAAGTGCCTCGGCGGGTGATCCCTCGACGCTGTCCGGGTTTCGGGTCCGCTGGCCCTCGTGTCCGGAAGGTCCTTCCCCTCCGGCGGCGTCCTGTGGTCGGTGTGATGCGGCGGCTTTCTGCGATGCCATGTCCAGGGACCACAGAATGCCAGCCGGGTGAATAAGGGCAAGATGGCGTCCGGGGGTTGGTCGTGCCTCTGATTGGATGGCTGGTGGAGAGGGCCATGGACCTGCAGGGATCAGGGAGAGTGCACAGGTCATCCTCCAATAGGGGCAGTGTCTGACATGGAGGCGTGTCCTCCTCCACCCCTCCACTAAGGCTATAGTCTCGCTCTCTGGCATTGCTCAACATTGGTTCAAGCAAGAAGCTCCTCAACCTTCCACCTGCTCTATTATTAAAGACCCTGGCTTGTCCCTCATAAAAGAACCTAACGATTTATTCTTCTGGATCTCCCCTTCAATACCGCGTCTCCTGCATTCTGATTACATATAAATAATTCAGTGGTGCCGCATTGCAAAACCACTAGTCTCATTACGATCCTACAAGGTTATTAGTGAGAAATGATTAGACTTTGTTGCTTTTCTGTGACTTTTTTTGAAATCTGTTTTGTCTTCCTTCCAGTCGTGCCAAGGCTGTCACAATGCCATCGACCCGGAGGTTCAGCGCGTGAGTTACAATGGCTTCCACTGGCACGCGTCGGAAGAATGCTTCCTGTGCTCCTGCTGCAGCAAGTGTCTTATTGGACAGAAATTCATGCCGGTAGAAGGGATGGTCTTCTGCTCGGTGGATTGCAAGAAAAAAATGATGGCCTAGAAGCATTCGGAGAGCTCCGACATGTTTGTTCTATCCACGTATTGCCTGTTCCGCCGCTTGGGGGGAAAAAAATATCTAAAAGAATGTAATTTTTTATTTTTTTTTTAGACTTTTTCTAAAATCTTATCGGTTGAGCCTCCGTGTGATTTTCCCAAATGTGCCTTTTGTACATTTTACACAACTGCCATATTCAAAGAAGGTAATGCATAGTGTTTAGGGGTGTGTGTGGGGAGATTCTACATCTGTTCAGCTGAGGTTGTCCTTGTCAGCATCAACCCACATAGTTTATAAGGAGACACTAGCTAGTACTCCTGATCAGCCAACATTTTGTTACAATTCACTATGTGTGGAACTGGCAAGTGCAACGTGGCCATTGCAATAAAGTTGCACTAGTCGGCTGAAGGTCGGCCTAATGTGACTAGATCCCTCTGACAAATCCACAGTTGTTGTTCAGCAATAAATGATTTCTAATCTGATTTGTTCCAAGTCTACATTGGATTGCCGCAGACATCCTTTTCACACATGCAGTTTCCCTGCTCGCTATGGTCTACTTTAAAGGGACACGATATACAACATGACCACTTGGAGTTCTAGTGAAAACACTGGGGGCCCTAATCCAAAGTTGGTGCTAACCTAACTCCATAGACCATAATGACTTTGGTTAAGTTGGCATCAACTTTTGGAATTTTGCACTGGGTGAAGTGGAGTTTCCTCCACTTATTCCAGTGTGACCACCGGCTGGGATTAGGAATATCCCAGCTCCCAGTCGCTGTTGATGTCAGCACATGCTCTGCGTGCTGTCATCGCCCTCTTTAAGACCACTCACGATGGTGAGCTTTCAGAGTGACACCTGATGGATCGGTTCCATGCATGCAGCTCCGATCCATCGTTCTGCGTGGGAACTTGTGTACGTAAGGTCCGTATCGATGCACAATTTGTATTCCCTACCCTACGCAAATTGTGTTAACGCTGTAGGGTCTTGCAGATTTCAAAGCCCTTGAGTTGGTGAAGGGGATGAGCAGCATACGTCAAGGGTGACAAGGTAACTACAGCTAAAATATCTGCCTGATTAAGGGGAGGGGTTGTGTTTTAGACTGGTGTTCCTTTAAGCTTCCCGGGACATTAGAATCCATGTGGAGTGTAGGTCTCTGGTTAAGATGGGAGGATGATTGATGGCCATACCTGTGGGGCAGAATGATGGTTTTGCACTGGATCCGAGATGTTTCAATATTCAGATCTCCCCAAATCAGGGCTTATTCGCTAGCCACCACCTGGGGATTTATTTTGGGAAGCTGCATTGAATTCACGCTTTATGGAAGTTCACAACGTGTTTCTATGGGAGGTCAATGGAGGTCAACACTTGAAAATCGCCAAAAGTAAATTCTCTTTACAGCTTTTCTCCCATTGGCTGAGGTTTGCAGTTTACTCCTTTTACGTAATGGCGATACCATTGCTCACCACAGCTTTCACAACATTGCCTGCTGCTGTTGTATTTTCAATGTCCGCATAGCCGGTGCTCACCGTGGTTACAGCAGGGTTTGCCATTACTGTTTAGAACTTGGGCGAGCCTCGGTGAAACGGTGGTTGGTTAATCATCCCTTATGGCATTGGTTCCCAACCCTGGTTCTCAGGTCCTCCTAATGATCCCCTTGGAAATGCAGACTGAATCCTGCAATCACTGAGCAGCAAATCATATCACCTGTGCTGTGCTTCGCTTCACATATCTGCAAACCTGGCCTGTTAGGGGGACCAGGGATGGGAAACCTTGTTTTATAGTATTGCACGTCATATTTTTCGTCAAACCTATATTTATTTGCCGGAAAGTGCCATCATCAGGGACTGGTTAACCTGAAAAGCGAGGTCCTAAATAAATCTCCCAGAATCACATGTTGGACGAGTAACCTTGATCAGATACAACAGTAGCTATAGAGGAGTGGGTTATTATGGGAGTAAGGAAGGAGGATGAGAGAACTGGTTTTATTTCTGATTTATTGCGATTCTCCTTTAACTCTGTAGCTGTTTTTCTGCTGCCGGACCTGTGATGCTCAACTGAACCCAATCTGGATTTTTTTTCCCCCGCTAATCCCAGTGTCCATTGTGACTATACGCTTGTAACAAATCTCTTTTGCCGATCATATGTATCTGTTCCATTTTTTTAAAACCCCTGAGCTCTCCAGCAGGCAGCGTGCGTTCTTCCAGGTGTCGTGTACGTTGCTGATGCTGCTGAATGACGTTAACATACAGATGCCGCCATTATTTGCACAGTGTTTACTGACCGCTTCTATGCAAAGTTTTGTGAGGAATACGCTTGACGTTTCTGTTGGTGCACTTTTTTTTTCTGCAGTAATAAAAACGTTTATAAAACGTCACAGGGGATTCTGCAGCGTCTTCTTTAAATGTCATTGTTTCAATGTTCCTGCAGAGGGAGGTAAAATCACACGGACGGTGAAAATGTCCTTTAAGTAATTGGTTTGTGCTCTTTGTAGAACTTCTTCAAGTTTTATCGAGTAGACTGATTTATATATGTCCTAAAAGTGTGGGAACACGCCATGATTTCTGTAACGCACACAAATCTGAGATTTTTGTGTGTGTGTGTAAAATTTATATATATATATATATATATAATTTTTTTAACAAACCTATAAGGCCCAATAAATCTAGACTTTTAACAGTGAACAATCTGAACACTTTTTCGTGTGAGAGAACTCTGTCCCTTCAGCAAAAATAGAGGCGCTGGCAGCTGCGCCGCGCTGCGTTCCCATGCATTCCCTCTCGACTTGACCCCTGTGTGTTGTCTTGTAGAAATCTGTACACCAAGGCTGTCACGCTCTGCCCCCTTCTGATGTTTCTGAACTACAACTCCCATGATTCCTTGGCAATTGTAGGCTTCAACGTCTGGGGAGGGGCGGGAGGTTGACAGCCCTTAAGCAGTTTGTGTTGTATGTAATGTGGGGATTGGGTAGCATAGTGGGGAGGTACTGAATCTCCTGTGTTTGGATGAAAAAGAAAGCGGCTTTGCTGTGGAATAACCGCTCTACGCATTAAACTCAGTTCTGTCGGCTTCCGCGCACTTCGATGGGATTCTACGTCAGACTCTGGGGACCCTGCGGTGAATAGTGAATTCGAAGTGCGCCGAATGCAGAGTTGCCGAACTGCAGAAAAATATTAGAATAGCAAAGGTCTGCTTAAAAAAAAAATGCTTTATTAAAATGTGTCTTTAAAAAAAAAAAAAAATAAGGTCTGTTACAAAATCTAAAGCCTTTTAAAAAAAAAAACTATCTAGGAATCTCAACTTTTTTTTTTTTTGTCGTCTGTGTATATAATATATATTTTACACATTAAGGCGTTCCTAAAAATGTTTTGCTGAAAATTAAAAGCATAACCTGTTAAATGGGGGGGAAAGGTAAAATATATATTTATATATTTCTTTTACATTGAATGTTATGGGAGTCCCCGGTTTTAAACCTGTTGCACTGAATCTGACAATCAGGACATTTCACTGACACTTTGTTGCAGTTCGGCGTTCTCTGAATAGATTAACCATTACTTCTCTATGGGACAATTTGACTGCCACCGAAGCTCACTGAATTTCACCGTATTTGAGTAGATGGGAGTGCCACAAACCTGCACCGTACAGTGAAATTCACCATTCAGTACAATTCGGTGGCATGTTCAGTGCTTTTCAGAATAACCCCTTTAGGGCCTCCATGTCCAGTAATCCTGGAAATAAATTAAAAATTTAATTACAAAGAGCTGCTTCCTATCACTCCGTCCGGTGGGAATAACTCAGGTAACATGTTAATCTACTTTAGTATATTTTTTTTTATAAGCGCCTTCACATACATGGTGTGAGCATACGGAGTTGCGATGTGCCACTTGCACATTAAGTACGTCCTTGATGAATTCATGTGGAATGCACGCTGTGATCCAGGGAGCCGCGGGTTCAGTCCAAGTTCATGCCTTCGGAAAATGAAACATTTCATTGTAACCTGATTAACTGCTTTACATGTTTCCAAATGATGATGAAGAGGGAGTTACCGGGAGATAAACTCACATACCTGCGTATACATACTAACTGTAGCACTTCTACACGCTAGGTTTAAGGGGTGGGGGCTCAGGTAGAAGAGCCTCAAAAGACATTTCAGTCCTTCCACTACTGGTGCCAGCCATGGGATGGGTTTTTATTAGCTGCAATCAATGGGGAAAAACTGCAAATACAATGTATTTACATAGTGCCTAATATTTACACCGATCTTTAATTCTTCGGAATGTTTAAAGTATCACAAACTGAGCGAGATAGATCAGCAAACATATCTGGTGAAGGAGAACCTTGGCTTTAATTCACTGAAGAATAAGGAGCAGTTAAAAATGTGAACTATGGCAAGGAATTTGACATGATAACCACTGAAGAAGGGTTGTGGTAGCAACGTCATAGAAGCTATGGGTGAAATTAAAGTCAATGTCTAGGTGAGAGCCTGTCGAAGGACATATGCTTTCCATATCGTATTGTGTGTGTTGTAAGTTGAACTTCCGTGAAAAGAAGGATCTATAACCGTTCTAATTTGTTTCACTCCTGCAGCAGAAAACACAAGATATGGCTAGATGGTTTGGGGTTGGTGGCTAGTACATTTGAGAAGCCTATCTCGGAAATGCTGTCACAATCTACAGTACAAGGGATATAGATATTTTGAGGTAGGCACGTACATACCGTTGGGTGTCTTGCCCAAGGAGACTTGCTGGTGAGCTGTTCTGACCAGGATCAGTTGCAGAGAAGAGACATGGTTGAGAGATTGTAAGGCAGCAGCCTATTTTTTTTTTCATGGTTGCAGATGAGAGACGTGCTGGTCAGGTGTTCTGACTGGGAATCAAACCTGTTTCTCCCTGGTTGCAGAGGAGTGACATGCTGGTCAGGTGTTCTTATTGGGAGTCGAAACTGCTTCTCCATGATCATAGAGGAGAGGCATGTTGGTCAGGTGTTCTGATCTGGGTTTCAACCTTGTTCTCCATGCTTGAAGAGGACAGATGTGCTGGCCAGATGATCTGATCAGGGTTTGAACCTGCTTCTCTATGGTTGTAGAGCAGTGACGTCACCGCTACTCAGATGATATTATGTGGTAGACTTATCATTCGGCATCTTACCCAAGGACACTTGCTGGTAAGGTGCTCTAATCGGGATCCGTATCTGCTTTCCGCAGTTGTAGAGCAGAAACCTGGTGATGAGGTAGTACCTGCTTCTCCTCAGTTGTAAGGCAGTAGCCTGCCTCTCCACGGTTGTAGAGGAGAGTCATGCTGGTCACATGTTCTGAACGTGATTATCCATGGTTGTAGACATCACCGCTACTCAGCTGGTATTGGTTTGGTAGACAAGTATAGATCATTAGGCATCTTACTCAAGGACACTTGCAGGTCAGTTGGAGCACCGCTCCAGCATCTCCAAAGTCATAGATCGAGTAGAGGTAGCATCACTTTTCTAACAGCCTTAAATCATCAGATTGGGGTGGCAGGTTGTGACCCACAACTCTTGTTTGCTAGTTGCCCAAGGAGCAATTGGAAGAAAACCATACGCCAGTCTTATAAAAGATGGGCATGAGTAATCAACATTGTTTTACCAAGTTAGAAATATCATCCTAAAATATGTCATTTAATTTCACACCAGGAATCAAAAGTCAACATGATCTTCAGTTTCTATTATGTATTAAAACATTTTAAAATCTTCACCAAAAAAATGACAAAGCTTAAATTAGTTTGCTGAGATGAATTTCTTCATTTTAAACTTTTTTAAAAAAAAAATTAAGTTGTTTTTGACAATTTAAGCCAAATTCTGAGCAATGTTTTTTTGAAATTAGAATTTTGTAAAATAAAATTTAAAAAAAGGAAATAAATAAAAAAAGTCAGCGTGTTATGACACTGAAACATATTGGTCCTGTAGCAAATCCACACTAGGATTTATTTTAACTGCATTTGATTTATTCCCCACCGACTCGCGATGCTTTGATGTGCAACAAAGTGCTGTGTTTTCAAACAGGGAGCCCATCCCTAAACAAAAGTATTTCATCCGACCACGGACAACACCAGGCTCCGGATCAAACATTCCAGAAGAGTGATTCACTGATAGAACAGAGCGATTGTGTTAAATGCAGGAAAACCTACATTAATTGGACATTTGAGGGCAAGGGCAGGCGGTCGCACCCTGTCGATGCTTTTGGGCTGCCAATGATTTTAGAATGCAACTGGCTGAATGTTTTGAGAGCTCTCATCCAGCAACTGCCCACTGCTTAACCCCTTCACTACCGAGTGATTTTCAAAAAAAAAAAACATTGTCAGAAACCAGTGGGTTTTTGTAAAATCATTTTTATTTAATTATAAAGAAATATTTGAGTTTATACCCATTGTATTTCTTACTGCAAGTAACTTATTTTGTGGCCAGTAGGTGGCGACATCTACTGCAAATTGAGTTAGAGGTTTGAGCGGCTGGTCTATTTTCTTCTATTTCTCCCTGCATTGGCTGCTGAAAACCCGATATTTCAGAGCTTTGAGCAGCTGATTTTACAGATTTAGCTCTTCGGCATTATGCGCACAGGGCTAAAACATTGGGGGCACCTCCTGCAGCCCAAAAGCAAACAAAATTAGCTTGCCGCAAATGAATTTAATTTGCTTTTGGGCTGCAGATCAACATACCGAGATATCTCGATATCGGGGCACCGGATGGTGCCTTTGAAGCCCGAGTTAACTTGATATTGGTAGTGAAGGGGTTAACCCTTCTGAAGGGACATCAGGATCCAAATAAAGAATGCAACACATTAAAAAAAATTGTTGTCATGGTATATTAGTTACTATTTATTCACCTCTTACCTAAGCCATGCCTTGCATTGACCATGTTTCCCTTACCTTGTTCCTGTGATCACTGCTGTTACTGTGCACCTACTTTCTATGAGACCCCACCCATTCCTACCTTATGTGTGTTCCCCGTGCCTGAAAATCCATGTAAATAACCCCCGTCTTCCACCACTGTGTCGTTTGTACCCTGCATCCTGGGCTCTTACCAGCAAACCTCTGCCATGACCTTGACATGGCAGGTCCTGTCCTTCCTAACCTCATAAAATGTACTGTGTATGTAGACACACAACACCAGGGGCCAGATCACAACCAGTACGTTAAGCACAGTGATCGAGCCATACCGCATAACGGCTTGAGCACACATCTTAATTTTATAACGTCCTACTACAACCGAGACGCAAGCTGAGCTTTCATCTCGGATGTAGAGGCTGCTTACTGCACATTAATATCTTCTGTGCTTTGGGAGATGTTAATGTGGCCCCGACAGATGGAGAACAATTTATTACGACCAACTCATCCTCCATCTTCGTCTGACATTTGTAACGGTTAGCCCCTGCTTGGGCCATCGTGGTGGCTTGGAACATGAGATGAAGCCCTTAAGGACAGACGGATTTCTCCAAAACCAAGGAGCACCAAAAAACAGAACAGAATTGCCACTAAGCTCCGAAGGCTTCAAGACCGACAGACAACTTAGGACACTCAGAAACACAAAGATACACTTGACAATCCGTGAAGGGAGCAGGCTGCAGGACAGTAAACAAAACAGACAGACTATACTAAAAGAGGTCCTTATAAGCGGCCTCTGAATATAATACTAAACTAAGACAGACAAGGTACATAATCAGGCAGAGGTTGGCAACAGATCAGAAATATACGTACCAGGGGGGAGTAGAAGGGATAGTCAAAAATAAAGCCGAGGTCAGAACCAGAAAACACTTGAACAGGAATGCTTTGCAGCAACTCAGGAAACACGAACCAGACAGAACCACCATCAAACTCCACAAACAGTCAATGAGGCTCTGTGCTGCTGGGAATATATAGGGAGTGGGTCTGTGTGATTGGGCCATGTGACCCCAGACCAGGAGATCACAACAGAACCCCAGATCAGCCCTAAACCGCACAGCCAGACACACCATAGGGCAAAAACAAACATGAAGACCCTTCACCATCAGGGGGCAAGGCCGAGACGTGACATAACCCCCTCCCTTACGGGTGACCTCCCGGGCACCCAAAACAAAAAACATGGCAGACAGAATCAGGAAACCAGATCACGAACACCAGTCACCAAAATCCATTGAGGTCCCACTCAGAGTCGTCATCCTCCTCCCCAAGACGCCTCCGGCTATGAGGGTTCCTTTGAATGGCATCCCAGTGGTCCTTCCTGAACACCAGTCCAAAGGGCGACTGCACATAGCCCTCAGGGACATGATGGGTTGGGGGATCTCGGCATCAGTCAGACTGGACATAGAATCAGTTGGACTAGGGTTAGTCACCTTTTTACGTCTTCTCCTTGAACGAGATCTAGAACTGGTGACCACCCCACACGACACGGCAATAGTAGGGGCAGACTTGGTTATCTGTTTAACACCACACGATTGAAACCTCTCTACCCCACAAGTGGGTTTGACAGCAATGGGCCCACTGCAAGACGTGGGCACAGTGGTCACGTGACTTGACTTGGATACGACTCCCTTGCAGCTCGACTTGGACAGACTTGACAACTCGCCTTTAACTGGCACACCGTTGGAACAGAGGACATTGCCAGGATATGATACAACTGGCACCTTACCATTGTTACAGATTTCACCTGGAGGAGTGCACAGTGGACCCTCCGAGTCATCGGAATCCTCCTCAAAACACCTGAGAGCATTAGGGTCTTTCTTGATCATGGCCCAGTGTGCCTCACGGAACAACATCCCGCATGGGGATCGTATATAACCTTCGGGTACAGGGCTAGAATTTGTAGCACCAGTCAGTTTGGATGTCACTCCATTAACTGGCAGGACTGGCAAATAACCAGAAACAGACATACCTGGCAGCGTGCCATCAGGGGCTGACATGAGGGGCTCTTGGCCCAAACCAGACATGAAGGACTTAGTACCCACCTGGGACAAAATTGGCATATCGCCAGAAACCGGCATTAGGGGCACATTGCCCGAATTACACATGAAGGGCTCGGGACCCACACTTGGCAAGACAACAGTAGGAACAACACTGGAACCACTTTGGGACAAGGGCACAGTGGTCTCATGTGTTAATGTGAGCACATTGGTCTCATAATCTAACGAGGCCTCAGCTGTCTCGCAGAAAGACATGGGCACGGCTGCCTCGCAGCAGAACATGGGCACGGCTGCCTCGCACAACACGGGCCCAACTGTCTCGTGGATCGGAATCGGCATGACTAGCAGCTCGCTAGTAGAACCAGGCATGAAGGTTTCATGTTTAGATACAGGCACTTCGGCCTCATAACAAAGCATAGGCACGGCTACCTCGTAGCTCAACATCGGCACAACTGACTCGTCAGCAGGCAGGAAGGGCTCTGGGCCCACCTGGGACAAAACCGCTGACACACAGCTTGGGAGGGGTACAGCTGACACACAGCTTGGGAGTGTTACCGCTGACACACAGCTTGGAGTGTTACCGCTGACACACAGCTTGGAGTGTTACCGCTGACACACAGCTTGGGAGTGTTACCGGCAATGTGCCAGGTTCTGGCACCGCTGACACCTTGTCAGACAGAAACAAAACTGGCCTCCCGCCAGGAACGGACATAGGCACAATACAATGTGCAGAACAGACAGGTTTTTCTTTATGCTGTGTACCTGTAACAACAGCGCCACCCTGGGCCCTTGTGGCAACAGCGCCACCCTGGGCCCTTCTGGCAACAGCGCCACCCTGGGCCCTTCTGGCAACAGCGCCACCCTGGGCCCTTCTGGCAACAGCGCCACCCTGGACCCTTGTGGCAACAGCGCCACCCTGGACCCTAGACCCATGACAAGAACTGAGAAACAGTGATCCACTGCATAACATGGAAGCAGGTAGTGTGCCTTGAGGTGGAAAAATTTTGGCTTTATTACCACACATGGAATGTGCAACACCCCTGCATTGCACAGAAACAGAGGTCCCAGCAGTAGGGTCAGCGCTATGGCTACATGACGTGGATACCAGGGTCTCACCCTGAGAACATGACATTCTGGGTTTGGGCTTTAAGGGACAGCAAAAGATTTTATGCTGGGGTGAACTGCAATAATAACAGAGATTAAGAATTCTATGTCTCTCTCTTTCACTCATGGGAGGTTCCCCAGAGACTCTGCTGGGAGGAACCGCATAATTAAGCACACTGAGAGACAGCATTAACCTCTTCAGCTCTGTCAGCAGATCAAAAACCATCTGAAGCACAGAATTTAACACAGTAAGCTCACCTGCAGGCATTAATGGACTGTTTGTAATGTAACGGTTAGCCCCTGCTTGGGCCATCGTGGTGGCTTGGAACAGGAGATGAAGCCCTTAAGGCAGGTGAGTAACTGACTGGACACAAGGACAGACAGATTTCTCCAAAACCAAGGAGCACCAAAAAACAGAACAGAATTGCCATTAAGCTCCAAAGGCTTCAAGACCGACAGACAACTTAGAACACTCAGAAAAACAAAGATACACTTGACAATCCGTGAAGGGAGCAGGCTGCAGGACAGTAAACAAAACAGACAGACTATACTAAAAGAGGTCCTTATAAGCGGCCTCTGAATATAAGAACTAAACTAAGACAGACAAGGTACATAAAACATGAAACATACAAGAATCGTCAATCAGGCAGAGGTTGGCAACAGATCAGAAATATACGGTACCAGGGGGGAGTAGAAGGGATAGTCAAAAATAAAGCCGAGGTCAGAACCAGAAAACACTTGAACAGGAATGCTTTGCAGAAACTCAGGAAACACAAACCAGACAGAACCACCATCAAACTCCACAAACAGTCAATGAGGCTTTGTGCTGCTGGGAATATATAGGGAGTGGGTCTGTGTGATTGGGCCATGTGACCCCAGACCAGGAGATCACAACAGAACCCCAGATCAGCCCTAAACAGCACAGCCAGACACACCATAGGGGAAAAACAAACATGAAGACCCTTTACCACCAGGGGGCAAGGCCGAGACGTGACAACATTATTCTGAAAGAATAACGACTTTCAAACCCTGATGTTAAGTGACTGCATTTCAGCATTATCACTCAACACATCAATGTAAACCCACCAAAAAGCCCAAAAGTAACCTCAGATCCCCCAGAGGCAAGAGCGACATGATCCACTCTTCCTCGGGCCGAATAACCCTGGGAACAAATAGTTTCTAGTGTTCCTCTGCGTGTCTCTTTGCTGCGCCTGCCAAATCTCATTTTCAAAAGCTTTGCAAGCCTGTCTGTCTTAATGGAGTCCTATGGACTCCTGGAGCTGATAACAGGGTGGCGCTTAGGTCCACTGGTGTTATCAAGTTGCGCCCACTAGGATTATGACTTGAGGTGCTGACAAACTAGCTCGGTCGTAATACAGAAATAAAGGCGAGCCGCAAATGGAAGACAGCTGACGCAAACGTTTTCCGTTTGCGTCTTACCTTTGACGTCCAAGTTGTGATCTGGCTCCAGGATTGCAGGAGAAGAACTTTATTCTACAAAAGTGGACATGATCAACATTTTGACCCAACAAGTGGATCGTCTACAAAGGCTGGGAAATGAAGTTCCAAAACATTTGTAGGGCCAATGTTGCTGACCCCTGGTGTAAGCTCACGAGAGCATGGTCTTCTTTCCCCATCCTCCATTGCGTTTTAATTCCATGGTCGCCCGACCTGTTGTAAAGCACTGCAGAATATTTTGGCATGTCACAAATGATTGTAAGCATTGATGAAGACATTTTATACTTTACGTTGCTGTTAAGGTCAGTTATCTGATCTTAAGGTAAAGCAGATGTTTTGTTGCAGAATCCATATGTTTAGGACCCCGGTCCATGTTGTATTCTTATCGTGTCACTATCCAGTTGGCAAGTACCATCCAGACTCATTAGGGATCCTTGAGTTCAAAAGGCAAGGCCGATAGATGAGCTTCCAGCACGTAAATATTCCAGATTTCCAGAATATTTAGGAATGTTGAAATGAAAATGTAGCAATCCTGTTCGTAAACGAGTTCACCTCTTACATATTTTAGCTTTAGCTTTTGGCCACTGGTAAAGGCAAATGTACAGAACCCAAAATGATATTTACATACCCAGATTTATTCACTTAGGGCAGGGCTCGGCAAACTTGGCCATATGCTTTAGAACTCCATTTTCCATGAGGCGTAGCCAATTCAATGGGTAACCGAGCATCATGGGAGATGTAAAACATCTGGAGGGCCAAGGTTGGCATCGATTGCAAACGGACCCCTTCTTATAGTTCTCTAATTTGAAACTTTACGCAGAAAATATCTTCATTATGGACATTATTTATATCCAGCATTATGACATCACAGGGGATACAGTTGCACCTGATTTCATTTTCATATTTTTAAACGTTTCCACCGAGAAAGTGTCAGCAAACAATATACAATATGTACGTGTGGAACTCTGCAGGTCCCTACAATAAATGTGGCGATGCTGAGGTAAGGTTTTTCCCTGGTTTTACAAAGTTTCTTCTAACTGAAACACATTTTCCAGACTGAAGAATCATTACAGAAATATGTAACCCTCTGCCAAATCCAATCAGTTTGTTGCTTCAAAATACATCCTGTTTTCATGGCAGAAAGCGCCAGGATTTTGCAAAGATTTTCTCTCCAATGCCTACATTCCTCCGATTCTCCGCCCATAAAATACAAGGCAAAGGCTGGGGCACGCTGCGACCAGGGTGCACGCAACAGGCGCCCACACGCAGGGCTATGCCAACAGAATCCAGCCAACTTCATTGTGAATTGATTGATACAATATGTGTATATTAATTATGATGTCATAGGAAATGTTACTAACCTGCAATATCAGTGCTTGTTCACCTTTCCCCATTTATCTCTGGGGGGGGTTTTCCATTTTTTTTATTGCTCAAGTGACAGATGCCCATTACAGAGACACTTTAACCCCTTCACTACTAGGGGAAATTTCAGTGAAAATTCAATACTTTCTCGTTCGGGGCAGGTCGACTCTGCGTTGATTTCACTATTCACTGCAGGGTCACCAAATTCCGCCAAGCGTGGAGCCACTGAAGAAAGCCGCCGACCACCGAACTGACCGCTGAACGGCACCAAAAACGGCCAATCGGACCGCGAACGGCAGGGAAAACAAAAAAAATGCGTCACTCTGCTATTCTTTAAAAGGTGTTTAATGCAATAAAAATGCAGGAAGATGTGTGTAAATAATAAAAAAACCTTCTGTAAAAAATAATAAAACTGTCTGTTACAGAATAAAAAAAATAACTTTTATAAAAAAATGGGAATCAAAAATTTCCCCTAAAAAAAAAGAATATTAAAAGAATTTCCAAAAATTACATAAATAAAAAGATGGTTTGCTGAAAATGAAAAGAATAAACTGTGGAATAAATAAAAAAAATAAAAGTGATACTATTTTTTTACATTGAATCCTATGGGATTCGCCTGTTTAAACCTGTCAAATTGAACCACCAAAAATCAGGGCATTTCACTGACATTTCGGTGGTGTTCGGCGTTCTCTGAATAGATTAACCATTACTTCTCTATGGGATAAGATCGATGAATTGCGGTGATTAGCAGTGAACTGCACCGTATTTGGGGAATTGACAGCTTACGGTGCCTTTCAGTGGCAAGTTCGACGCTCTTTGAATAACCCTTTAAGGGATCTATTAAATTCATGGCGCAAAAGCGCACGCGCAGTGCTATTTTTTTTGTGCGAAGCATTAGGCTAGGGTCAGACGAAAGCATTTTTCCCCACGAACGTGAAAAAGTGCGTCCGAACGCATTGACGTATTTTTTCACGGAATACGCAAAAACGGTCAGACGACGCGCATTTTCGGGCGTGATTTTGTACGGATCGTCAATAAAACTCTTTTTGCGTCTGGACGTTATGTAGGCTGGACATTAGCAGCGTCTGACATCTCCTAATCACGCAAACATGCCGCTATGCCGCAGCTGCGCACTCAGTACGTCAGTACTAGCGGTTCTGCGTTCTCAAAAAAATGCGTTCAAATTCCACTTGCGTTGCACGGCCGGACTTTTGTGCGGCCGTACATCGTATATTGGCCGTCATTGCCCGTCATCTGCTGCTAGTGCGGCCGTAATTATGTGCGCCAGAACGCACGTTAAAAGTGCGCTGGTCTGACCCCAGCCTTAAATGTTAACGCACGAAAATCACCGCTGGAATTACATTCCTCGCGCATTTTTTCATCCATCGGGAAATTACGCTCGTAAAACCGACTCACAAAAATGCAGAAATCAGTGAGCGCAATGTAATTTTTAACGAGAGTCCATCAGACGAACGCATTTTTGTGCGGACTGCGCACAACAGACGTACGTTCTGACGGAAGACAAGGTAGTGGCCTAGTTAGTGGATCTAGTAAAAATAACGTGTGCATCGACGTTCTCCTTTGTGAATCCGCAGTTTGGTACGGTCAGGTTGTTACAATTTGCCGTTACCACCAGCTTTTCAAAGACGTTAAAATTATGCGCGCAAACGTTGTCCGTTAAATTTTGCGCTAAAATTGTAATACCATGCGTGTACCAGCGCACAAACGCATTTGCGCACACAATGTTAAGAATAGGATGCGCGCACTAAACTGCGCTCGCAAAGGGTTCGCGCTGGGTCACTCGCGTTAGATGTTAACGCGCACAAAGTGCGCGAATGTCGTAATACGACGTTCAGCGCAAAGGGTTTTTCCCCTCGTGTTAATGCGTTTTTGCTCACGCGTTAACGTTTGTGCGAAGAATTTAATAGAGCCCGAAGTGTTTTTCCTCACTGTAATCATATATTTGTCAGGGAAATGTCACCATCTGCTGGCCACATGGAGTTACTACATTTCTGAGCTCCCTGCAGGATCAGCTGGGGAGATGTCCGATAGAGACATTCTCCAACTGGTTTTAAAATCTGCAACGACCCAGCCAATCAGCATAGACCCACCCAATGTTAACACGATTTCGGGCTGTTGTGCTTGCTACTGCTGGTCGTGTATACACGATCTTGGTAGTGAAGGAGTTAATCCATTTCTTATCCCACTATTTACTGCTCATTATCCTTTTATTATTTATTGTACATTCATTATTTTTGGCAAATGCATTGTTTTTAAAGGAAAATAACCTTTACTCTTATATTTGTTTTAAGCTTTATTTATTCTTTAAAATCTACTTTCACATGTAATATAAAATACACAGGGTTATTCAAAGAGAATTGCTGGCGAAAGGTAACCAAATAGTGAAATTCAGGGTACAGTTACCTGTTCTGGCCATTCGGCTATCCAGAGAGCAGGCAGTTCGCCAAATGTTGGCGAATTGCCTGCACATACGGTGCCTGTTCTGTGCCTGTTCGAGGGCAGTGAAACCCCCATAGAGAAGCAATGCTTCGTCTATTCCGAGAACACCAACCAGCAGTGAAAAATTGCCGAATTGCCCTGCCATTCGGTGTTTTCATTCGACAGGTTTATTCAGACGAATCCTATAGGCTTCAATGTTAAAAATATTCCCGTTTTAATCCAATATCTAATAAACCGTTTATTATAATATTCTGCAGTAAAAAGTCTCTTTATTTATAGATTTTTTAGGATCTTTTAGGCATTTTTCGGGATTTTTTAGCGACTTTGTTTTCGTTTTTTTTTAAAATGTTTTTTTCTTTTTTCTGTAACAGCCCTTTTTATTATCATTCATTAGATCTTTATGTAAATTTCAGACATTTTCGCTCAGTAGTTTCTTTGCAAACAGCGTTTCACTTTTCAAACTTTTAAGCAAACTGTTTGTTTTTTCACTCCATTCGTCTGCGGTGTCGGGTTTTTCCGGCGGCTGCTCAGGGTTCTCCAGCGTGTTCGGCGGGGTTAATTCAGATGTTTTTTGTGGGTTTCGGGGTGCCTTCACCGAGTTTTGCAGTGATATTTCGGCGGGTTTGCGGCAGCTTTTCCTGCACTACGATGGCCCTGTGGTGCTTGCTGAATACACCGCAGGGTCGCCGAAATGGGATCGCCAAATCGCACCGAATTGAAGAGAACGAAAAGTCACCAAACGTGCAGTGACTTTTCGATTCTTTCTGAATAACCCTGACAGAGTCTAAAGTATTTATCCCTCTGACCCTTATATGTGCCAATCCCTTCAACTGACGGAAAAAAAGCTAAAATGAGGGCGTGAAAACATCTGGGTAAGGCTAGGGACAGATGAGCGCATTTTCTGCGGCCACCGTAAAAATGTACGTCGATGCGTGCGCACGCATTTTTTCACGGAATACGCTTAAGTGGTCAGACGATGCGCAATTCTGGACGTATTTCATGACGGTGGGGTAAAAAAAAGAGAAAAATCAGATGAATCTAATCAATTGAGAAATGAAAAAATAAGGGCAAGGGCTATAAAATGCCGTTTTGGGGATGGTGGCGTTTTTCAAAGATGGATCCTGCACATGTCTTTGTGTTTGGTGCGATGGGGTATCTGTACCTTAAGAGGAAGAGAAAGCGGCGAACCTGGGTTCATGAAATCAACGCTGCCAGACCCACGCATGGACACTTCGTGACGCTGTACAGGCCACTGCGAGAGAGGGACCCCGTGAAGTTCTTCAACTACATGCGGATGTCCATCGCCTCCTTTGATGAACTGTTGTCGCGGGTACGGGAGCCGCTGACCAAGAGGGACACCAACATGCGGCCCGCCATACCACCGGAGGAGATGATAGTCATCACTTTGAGGTACGTACTGTCACACACCTGCATACATGACATCGCTGCCAGTCACCTGACATGAGTGCATCATGTCTGTAGTCTCATGCCCACTGTTACATGCACACACACACACACACACACGGGCATCACATCACACGTACATAATCATAAATGACTCCGACAACAATGTAGAAAAATAATAATATAATATGAAATAAAACAGTAATATATTCTGGACATATATTACAACTCGTTAAGAAGGTCAGGATATATAAAACATCAAAACAAATAACACATAACAAAAACAAAACTAAATAATATTTATGACATGCATCACAGTTGCTGATACCGCGGAGCATCTGGGTCATGAGGGCCGGTGGTGTGGCTACAGCTGGACCCCGACTCCGTGTGTGGCCTGGCTCCAGGGGGCATGGCTGGGCGGGTGGACAGCACCTCACTGGAGACGGAAGATCCACTGGCGGATTGTGGCACAGCATGGTAGGCGGCTGCGTGATGGGGACGGGAAAGGATGTCCTCCAATATTTCCAGGGATCTGTGCCGGTACTCCATCTTCTCTGCCTCGCTCATCCTGTTGAGGAGGAGCATACATGCATTGAAGAAGGACATGTCCACAGAGTCCGCAAGCATGCAGCGTTGGTGTGCATGGGTGGTCTGAGCCTCCATGAACGTGACCATGGCCTGCTCCAGGTCTGCAGCTTGTGCCCTCCTCTTCTGGCCAGGTCTGGTGCTGACCGTGGTTGCGGTACCTGCCACCTGTGGTGTCTCCGAATCCTCCTCCATTTGCGACTCAGCACCACCCCGGTTCTCCTCCTCCTGGCAGCTGGCAGAACCTCCTGGCACCATTTGTTGTACCTGTGTGCCAGAGGTCGATGGCTGGTCCATGCTGCTGACACTCCTGCGCGGCTCCTGGGTCCTGCGGAGGAACGATAGTTGGTCGGCATATATGTACCCCCGGACCTTTTTCGCACCAGCTCCAGAGCGCGCAGCCATGGCCTGCTTCTTCTGGACGCGCATGTAGTTGTCGCGTACTGTGCGCCATTTGTTCATCGCCTCTTGTGCTGAAAAACATGATGAGAGTGACATTAGCTTGTGTTCATGGTATGTGATCATATTCAAACATTTTTGTTTTGTCTTCTAGGTATCTCGCTAGTGGGTGCAGTTTGAAGGATCTGCATTATAGCTTCCGCGTTGGCAGATCAACAGCTGGTGAGATCGTCCGCAAGGTGTGCCAAACCATATGGGAGACCATGAAGGGCGAATGTTTGCCAAGACCGACACATACGGCATGTCTGGAAATTGCAGCAGGATTCTGGGAGAGAGCCAACTTTCCAAACTGCCTGGGAGCCGTGGATGGCAAACATGTCCGCATAGTGAAGCCACCGCACAGTGGCTCACTGTATCAGAATTATAAACATTACTTTTCTATAGGCCTACTGGCGGTGTCAGATGCCAACTATAATTTTGTGTATGTGGATGTCGGTTCATACGGCAAAGACTCTGACTCCACATTGTTCAGGAACTCCACACTGTGGAATGAAATTGAGAGTGGGACCCTGCACATACCCAAACCCGCACCATTGCCTGGCAGTGACGTGGCAGTCCCCTATGCCTTCGTGGGTGACGAAGCATTCGGCCTATCCACACACCTCCTACGGCCCTACTCAGGGACACACCTGACTGTGAAGAAGCGGGTATTTAATTATAGGCTGTCGCGGGCGAGACGGTATGTGGAGTGTACCTTTGGCATACTGACCAACAAGTGGAGGATTCTACATAGACCGCTGGATGTGAATGTGGACTTCTGTGTGGACATAGTGAAATGCTGTTGCATGCTACATAATTATGTGCGGGCCAGGGATGGTTTTAATTTTGACGATACCCTCACAGTTGTCGGTCTTGTGGATGATGTGAACCATGACATCATAGCTGTGAATAGATACAGCAACAGGTATCGCGATGCTCTATCTAATTATTTCATCAGTGATGCAGGTGAGGTGCCCTGGCAGCTGGGGAGCATTTGAGTTTCACATCAATGATTACATTTGTTTGTTTATTATTATTATTGTGATTTACATTTATGGGATTATGAATTAAATAATATTATACTCACTCTGTATGTGCTGCTCTTTCTCGGACCACGTATCATAATCCGGGTACACCTGACAGGACACCTCGACCCATGCGCTCGCCTTCTTCCCCTTGTCCTTATACCTCTCGCAGGCCGTATCCCAGATCCCTGGATGCTCCCCCACAGCGCTGATGAGCCTCTCGACGTCCATCTCTGGTCCAGACATCCTTCACAGTCGCAGGTACTCACCAACGCAATTCTAGGGAAATCCGGCTGTTTGAGCGTTATGTAGGCCGCACACTAGCAGCGTCTGACGTCTCCTAATCACGCACACACGCTGCCATGCGGCCGCCGCGCACTTTGTACGTCAGTAGCAGCGGTTGCACGTTCTGATAAAAATGCGTTCATTTGCCGGTTGCGTGGTGTCGGCGCACTTTTGTACGCACGTACTGCGTATATTGGCCGTCATTGGCCGTTATGTGCTGCTACTGCCGCCGTGATTTAGTGCGCCTGCACGCGCGTTCCGACTGCCCCACTCTGACCCTAGCCTAAATGCAATCTAACGAACATAAAAAAAGGAATGCGTAGATAAAAAAAACAAATACAATCTGCACATGTAGAAATCATGAGTCGCATAATCTCATCAGCCACGAGGATGTGGCATGGCTCATTTAATAAGCCAGTAGTACTTTAGCACAAATAACATGTGGAATGAAATTCTGATCAGTAGCTGCGAATTAATAGAGATTATTTTTAAAAAAAATTTTAAATAAATGTGTTTTTTCAGAAAGCACCAAAATTTCAGTGCTTTCTAGTTCGGCACGCTTCGGCTATTCCATTTCGCCGACCCTGACGTGAATTCACTACTCACTGCAGGGTCACCTAAGTGCGCCGAAGATGGAGTCGCCGGAGGCCGCTGAACTGCCTGGACAAAAAAGGAACTCTGCTATTCTTCTAAAAGGTGTTTAAACCCTTCACTACCAAGCGATTTCTGTTGAAAACATTTTATCAGATTTATTTGAAATGTGGGATGTGAAGTTAACAATTAAATATAGGGTAAGACATACGTTTTGCCCAGAAGTTTTTATTCAGAGATAGTTAAAAAATGTAAATAATGTTAATTTGTTCATTTTAAATATTTAATGTATTTGATCCTTTACAGAAATATTGTTGAAATGTGAGATTCTGAGCTCTAGATGGTGTCTTTTATCTTACACAATTTCACACCGGGTCTGCATTATCAGCATACAGGCAGAAAAGACTTTTGTGTTAGAAACAGTAAATGTGCTGCAGACAGATAATAAAATGGTGCGATCTCCTGCTTATGGGGGTTTGTAGTGATCATAATGAGATTATTAGCAATGCAATATCTGTATGTGCTGCATAATGCCTGTGTATGACAATTACAGCAACACCTTGTATCTGTATGTGCTGCATAATGCCTGTGTATGGCAATTACAGCAACACCTTGTATCTGTATGTGCTGCATAATGCCTGTGTATGGCAATTACAGTAACACCTTGTATCTGTATGTGCTGCATAATGCCTGTGTATGGCAATTACAGCAACACCTTGTATCTGTATGTGCTGCATAATGCCTGTGTGTGGCAATTACAGCAACACCTTGTATCTGTATGTGCTGAATAATGCCTGTGTATGGCAATTACAGCAACACCTTGTATCTGTATGTGCTGAATAATGCCTGTGTATGGCAATTACAGTAACACCTTGTATCTGTATGTGCTACATAATGCCTGTGTATGGGAATTACAGCAACACCTTGTATCTGTATGTGCTGCATAATGCCTGTGTATGGCAATTACAGCAACACCTTGTATCTGTATGTGCTGCATAATGCCTGTGTATGGCAATTACAGAAACACCTTGTATCTGTATGTGCTGCATAATGTCTGTGTGTGGCAATTACAGCAACACCTTGTATCTGTATGTGCTGCATAATGCCTGTGTATGGCAATTACAGCAACACCTTGTATCTGTACGTGCTGCATAATGCCTGTGTATGGCAATTACAGCAGCACCTTGTATCTGTATGTGCTGCATAATGCCTGTGTATGGCAATTACAGCAACACCTTGTATCTGTACGTGCTGCATAATGCCTGTGTATGGCAATTACAGTAACACCTTGTATCTGTATGTGCTGCATAATGCCTGTGTATGACAATTACAGCAACACCTTGTATCTGTATGTGCTGCATAATGCCTGTGTATGGCAATTACAGTAACACCTTGTATCTGTATGTGCTGCATAATGCCTGTGTATGGCAATTACAGCAACACCTTGTATCTGTACGTGCTACATAATGCCTGTGTATGTCAATTACAGCAACACCTTGTATCTGTATGTGCTGCATAATGCCTGTGTATGGCAATTACAGCAACACCTTGTATCTGTACGTGCTGCATAATGCCTGTGTATGGCAATTACAGTAACACCTTGTATCTGTATGTGCTGCATAATGCCTGTGTATGACAATTACAGCAACACCTTGTATCTGTATGTGCTGCATAATGCCTGTGTATGGCAATTACAGCAACACCTTGTATCTGTATGTGCTGCATAATGCCTGTGTATGGCAATTACAGTAACACCTTGTATCTGTATGTGCTGCATAATGCCTGTGTATGGCAATTACAGCAACACCTTGTATCTGTATGTGCTGCATAATGCCTGTGTGTGGCAATTACAGCAACACCTTGTATCTGTATGTGCTGAATAATGCCTGTGTATGGCAATTACAGCAACACCTTGTATCTGTATGTGCTGAATAATGCCTGTGTATGGCAATTACAGCAACACCTTGTATCTGTATGTGCTGCATAATGCCTGTGTATGGCAATTACAGCAGCACCTTGTATCTGTATGTGCTGCATAATGCCTGTGTATGGCAATTACAGCAACACCTTGTATCTGTACGTGCTGCATAATGCCTGTGTATGGCAATTACAGTAACACCTTGTATCTGTATGTGCTGCATAATGCCTGTGTATGACAATTACAGCAACACCTTGTATCTGTATGTGCTGCATAATGCCTGTGTATGGCAATTACAGTAACACCTTGTATCTGTATGTGCTGCATAATGCCTGTGTATGGCAATTACAGCAACACCTTGTATCTGTACGTGCTACATAATGCCTGTGTATGTCAATTACAGCAACACCTTGTATCTGTATGTGCTGCATAATGCCTGTGTATGGCAATTACAGCAACACCTTGTATCTGTACGTGCTGCATAATGCCTGTGTATGGCAATTACAGTAACACCTTGTATCTGTATGTGCTGCATAATGCCTGTATGGCAATTACAGCAACACCTTGTATCTGTATGTGCTGCATAATGCCTGTGTGTGGCAATTACAGCAACACCTTGTATCTGTATGTGCTGAATAATGCCTGTGTATGGCAATTACAGCAACACCTTGTATCTGTATGTGCTGAATAATGCCTGTGTATGGCAATTACAGCAACACCTTGTATCTGTATGTGCTGCATAATGCCTGTGTGTGGCAATTACAGCAACACCTTGTATCTGTATGTGCTGAATAATGCCTGTGTATGGCAATTACAGCAACACTTGTATCTGTATGTGCTGAATAATGCCTGTGTATGGCAATTACAGCAACACCTTGTATCTGTATGTGCTGAATAATGCCTGTGTATTGGCAATTACAGTAACACCATCAGGGTTATTCAAAGAGAATCGAAAAGTCACCGCATGTTTGGTGACTTTTCATTCTTTTCAATTCAGTGGGATTTGGTGATCCCATTTCTACGACCCTGCGGTGTATTCAGCAAGCAACACAGGGCCGTCATAGTGCAAGGAAAGCCTGCCGCAAACCCGACGAACACTCACCGCAAAACCTGGCGAACGCACACCGAAAGCCGCAAAAACATCTGGATTAACCCCGCCGAACACGCCGGAGAAACCCGAGCAGCCATCTATCACAGCGCAGAGCAGCCGCCGGAAAAAGCCGACACCGCAGACGAATGGAGTGAACAAAAAAAAAAGGAAGGAATAAAATGTTTGAAAAGTGAAACGCTGTTTGCAAAGAAAGTACTGAGCGGAAATGTCTGAAATTTACATATGAGGTCCAGGGAATGATAATAAAAAGGGCTGGTACAGAAAAAATAAGTAAACTTAAAAAAAAAAATGCTTAAAATATCCTAAAAAATCTATAAATAAAGAGACTCTTTACTGCAGAATATTATAAGGAACGGTTTATTAGATATTGAATTAAAACGGGAATATTTTTAACATTGAAGCCTATGGGATTCTCCTGAATAAACCTGTTGAATTAAACCACCGAATGGCAGGGCATTAGGGGAACCTTTCACTGCTGGTTTGTGTTCTCTGAATAGACGAAGCAGTGCTTCTCTATGGGGATTCACTGCCCTCGAACAGGCACCGAACAGGCACCGTACGTGCAGGCAATTCGCCAACATTTGGCAAACTGCCTGCTCTCTGAATAGTCGAATGGCCAGGAAAGGTGACCGTATGCTGAATTTCACTGTTCGGTTACCTTTCAGCCACAATTCGGAGCTCTTTGAATAACCCTGCTTGTATCTGTACTGTACAGGGATTTTAACTCATTATAACCCCCTGAATCGTATCCCTGTACTTCAGTGAGTGACCCCAGAGCTCTCCCAGTATTCTGCCCTCTCCCTGGCTGCTGTAATGCAACAGTAATCTATTTGAACTTTTTGTTACAGCTGGTTTTCTGTCCCTCCAGGGTGCTTGGAGAAAAATAAAGTTTAGGATTAAGGATTTCAGTTCTCCACAGGGGACACACTAATCCTGCTTTAAAAAGGTGTGAAAATTGTGTTTTGGTATACTAATGAGTGCTTTTCAATGCATTACACTGAAAAATTTAAACTCGATTTTGGGTGCGAAGGGGTTAAACCAATAAAAATGCAATAAAATGTGTGTAAATAATAAAAAAGGTCCTTAAAACAACCAAAAAGGTCTTTTACAGAAAGAAAAAAAAAACACCTTTTAAAAAAACATTGGGAATGAAAAATTTTGTGTAAAAAAACAAAACAAACCAAAAAGGTGTTCTAAAAATAAATAAATAAAAAGAGGCTTTTTGCTGAAAATGAAAAAGAATAAACGGTTGAACAAAATAAAACGATACTATTTTTTAACATTGAAACCTGTGGGATTAGCCTGTTTAAACCCGTCGGTAGTTTTGCAGTTGTTTTCCTATTCGAACCCGCAGTTTGGCAGCGATTTTTCGAAAGTGTTCGAAGAGTCGATTCGCTGCACTTCGGGGAACCTGCGATGAATGCTGAATTCCCTGCACGGACGGCGAATCGAACTCACAGAATTGCGGCAAACAGTCTAAATAAATCTGATAGTAGTGCAGGGGATAAAAATGCTTTTGAGGAGCCGAAACATTGCTTCTTAAAGGATCTCCAATAACTCTGTCCTAGGAGAAAAGGTGGAAGGAGAGCCGCTCCTTTCTTACTTTGCATTGATTTTTAGTCGCTGTGCTTTACACATGTGCATTCGTTTTAGTACTAAAATGATTTAGTCCAAATTTTGGGATAATTTAGTTTTCGTATGACTCAAGAGAAACGAAACTGCTCAGTACAAAAAACTAAAGAAACTAAAATAAAATGCACTACATTTTAGTTTCAGTCCTTTTTGTTATATTACATGAGTGAAGGAGACAGCAATGAAGAGCGCAACATCGCAACATCTGAAGTTCTGCACCCTCTACATGCCAATGCAGTAGGATGTTCTATACAGAGAGGGGCATTAATTAATGCAGGAGGATGTTCTATACATTATACAGGGTTGGTATTAACCCCTTAGTGACCGGGCGGTTTTACACAAATCCGTCCTTTAGTGACCGCTGCTGTTTTTACGTTTCTGCGCTGTTAGTGTTTAGGTCAAAAATTCCTCTTACTCGTTTATTCAACCCACACATATTATACACCCTTTTTCCCGCCATTAAATGGACTTTCTAGAAATACCATTATTTCCATCATATCGAATAATTTACTATAAAAAAATATGAAATCTGATGAACAAATGGTAAAAACACACTTTTTCGTAATTTAATCCCCAAAATCTACAACCACCAAAAAAGACCCCAGCTTAGGCTGGGGTCAGGCGAGCGTAGTGTTCACGTCCGTGATTGCGCCTAAAAGTACGTCCGTAATAGCATGAAAGAAAGTCCATTGGAGCCTGACACATGAAGTACGTCCGCACTGAACTGCGGACGCACAACGGCCGCGGCCCACGGACGCAAGGCAGGCAAGAACGTACAACCCCTAGAACGGCCGCACAAAGTGCGCTGCGTCCGCAACGTCTACATAGCTTTGTGTGTGAGTGATGGAACGTGGTCAGACGGACTGCATTTATACGTCCAGCATTTTTCACGGACAAAATGGTTTTGCTTTTTAATTTATTTTCCCTCCTACATCCGTCAAAATATATACGTCAGCGAAAAAAACGGACTGTGTGGCCACTACTGCGTCTTCCGTACTAATGTACGTCCGTGTGCACGGACGTACAGTCCGTAGAAATCACGCTCGTCTGACCCTAGCCTAAATAGGTTCAAAATTTTGTCCCGAGACTAGAAATACCCAATTTTTACATATTTTTGCTTTTTAACCCCTTCACTGCTGAGCCAGTTCACCTATGTGCGCTGCGCTCATTCTGATCATTTTGTGCTAATTAATTTGAGATGACAGCCTAGCTCCTATTTAATTAAACCCCCTCCCAGACAAAAAAAACTTAAAAAAAACCCCTTTTTTTATTTTATTAAATAAAATATGACCATCTAGCCGCCATGGATCGGGAGATAGGGGGATCCTTAGGATCCTCTTATCTCTACATGGCAGCTAGATGGTTAACTGGCCCACTGACATCCTCACACATATGGTGAGGTTGTCAGTGGGTGGGGGGGACCTGGAGGCTTGGCTGACATCCAAGATGTCAGCCCCCCTCCAGGTTCGAATCGCGTTTTGGCGCCAATTAGTGCCGAAACGTGATTCGGCGGCAAAATCGTTAATGCTATACACCGCTGAAAAGGGGAGACTCTCCACTTTTCAGCGGTGCAAACAGCATCTCCCTAGCTTCAATGATTGGGGAGATAAAGGGCTCCGAAAGATTTGCATGGGGGCGCATGATTGATTTGCATGGGGGCGCATGCTGATGATGCCACCACGCAGCGTGGCGACGTCATCAACCTCGCCTGCCCATGTAAATCACATGGGCAGGCTTCCTCCCTGCCAGATCGCCGAGGGATCCAGCAAGGGAGGTAAGTATCGGGCGGGAGAGGGGTTAGGCGCTGCTGACGTACCCTGTACATCCGCGGGTCTAAGGGAGACCTGTGGACAGGACGTACAGGGTACGTCAGCGGTCCTTAAGGGGTTAATGCAGGAGGATGTTATATACTGTACATTATACAGAGAGGAGCCTTTTTTTTTTAGCCCTTTAAATCCAGTGGCTGTGAGCGCTGAGATCGGCTGCTTGTTACATTATCTCTCAGTACAATGTATCAGGCGCAGCTGTTACAGTAACTGACTAACAGTGCTCAGAGTTTCAGTAAAACAAGGAAATAATATTGTTATAACCTATTATATATAAAAATATTATTTACTAGTTTTACTGAAACTCTGAGCGCTGTGATGAGCAGCAGTCAGTTACTGTAACAGCTTTGCCTGACACAGGGCAGTATTACAGTGTTGGTGCTAACTTAACCAGAGCTGTTGTAAACTTAAAACCTCCATAGGCTATAATGTCTCTGGGAAGTTTACAACAGCTCTGGTTAAATTAGCATCAACTATGTAATATGGCCCACATTGTGCTGAGAGTGAGAGATACTGTAACAAGCAGCGATCTCAGCCCTCTGAGGAGCCACTACAATAGTAATTGTATCCGCTGGTTTTCGGATGAATGAAATTCGTTTTCATACTAAAGAACTGAAAACGAATTTCTTTAGTAACTAAATAAATTGCATTTTAGGACAAATCCATTAGTCCAAAACGAAATTTTGTGCTGTGCACATGTCTACTGTGCTTTATTAATAACAGCCGCCATCTTTCAGAATAACCAAATTAATGTAGGACTGTCTAATATTCATAAAGTATGCTGCAATTTCCGCAACAAGCCAAAACAAGACGCACATACCACAGACAGGATAAGCGCGCTGACATCACTTGTCATACCGGTAAATAGCTTTTTAATACCGGCTCAGTTTTCTAAAAGCTGCCGTATATCTATCCAACAAATGTTAAAATAACATTCTGCTGCTCCATACGGCTGATGATAAACAGCATCTGCATAATTCTTGCCGTGGGACCTACAAGAATGTGATTGTTAAATATATAAATATATAGGAATAAAATGATACGATCCAGAATACAGGTCTCTGCCAAACCAGATCTCGATGGAACGACTCGATACCGCGCGCTGGCGCTACGCTTTCCCACTGCCGTCATCCTCAGTGGCAGGTTGTTAAAAATAAAAGTCTTGTTTGAGATGTGAAAGCGTTTCTATAATGATAATTAACCCCTTCACTACTGTGATGGTGTGTACACGATCAGCAGCCGGAGATTGTGTTATCGTGGGGCTGTGCTGTACGATTGCAAATCAATATTGTTTGCTTTTGAGCTCCAGAAGGTGCCCGCAACATTTTATTCCTGTGGGTATAATGCCCAAGGTGCTAAATGCGATTAATATTGGCTGGGGAACGTCCTGACATATGGGGCGTTCTCCAGCCGACACAGAGACACGAGCTGCAGTTAGTTGCAGTTCTACCTGCAGTAACTCCTTCTGACCAGCAGATGGAGAATGTGTCAGAATGACATGTCCGCTGCCGATCCTGCACGGAGCTCAGAACTGCAGTATCTCCTTTTGACCAGTAGATGGCAACATCTGCCTTAATTATTACAGTAAGAAATACTGCTGCTAAATCTGAAAATAGTTTTATGGTGATTTCAGATATAAATAATGCATAATACAATAAATAAATTAAATTGTTAAAAAAAATGACACTGGAACCAGTTGCCGGAAATAAAAGATAGTTGACACCAGGACGTGGCATCAGCATAGCCGGATTTACATCACTGGAGCCTATAGACACAGTAATCCAGCCCCCCCCCCCTTACAAAAAAAAGTGTCAAAACTACTTTTGATTTTTGGGGGGGACTAAAAAAAAAAAAAAAGTTTCTCTCTGCGCTCATATCAACAGAAGGGACGGAATCTTTCGCCTTAACATAAAGCAAAAATGGAGCCGAAAGGGGTAACCCCCAACCCTACCCTTAATTTGTAAGCCTTTTCCTAATTTCTAACCCTAGCTATGGAAAATGATACCCCATTTTGGTCCAGAGCATCCAAAATTCTGTGCACTTGACCTTGTGGGGTATAAATATCAGAGATGAAGTGTTCCAAAGTCCCCCTGTCTCTCCTCACTACAGCATCATTGTCCACTTCATAACTGTAAAGCTATCAACAGTCTCGTCGTAGAAATAGAGAAAATATTTTTTGTTTATTTTTACATAATCCTGATCATGGCTGATATCACTGGAAAGGCCACAATCTGCCCTTTCGAAAGATACCTTATATGTCCCTCTAACCTAAAGGGTTCCAGAGATACAGTGCTCTAAATTATTATAAACTGTAATTTTTTTAAACTTGTTTTTTTCTTTTTTAGAGCAAGGCGCCCCCTTGTGGCAAGTGCCTGTAGACACATGCCTACTGTGCCTTATAATAAATCCGGCCCTGGGCATCAGTTGAGGAGACCTCAGATCAGAGCCATTGTGAGCCATGCAGCCAAGTATTGTGAAGATATGATGAATAAAGCAGGAACAGACACGCGCTATCAGTCAAGGCTGGAGTTAAAATAAAATGTTTATTTTAGCCCAAATAAAAAACAATCGAGGAAATGTCTTCAGTATTTAACAATCGTGTGTTACGTCGCTCACCAATTAAAAAGTAATGAGATGGGGACTTTTCATTATAAACGTTGCTGGCGCGTTGCTTTGCTCTATATTTGTCCTGTTACTGATTTCTTATGTGACTCTATAAATAATTTGTATGAAAAAATAATAATTGGACAAGTAGGAGCTTTCCGACGCTAACATCCAAAGGCTGACAATCCCTTACCTTTCATATTTTGGAATTTTTTTTTTTTTTTACCAGGAAGGATACATTGAGATTTCTCTCATTTTCAAGTATGTCCTGGGCGGCGAGTATGTATGTACCGTTGGGTGTCTTACCCAAGAACACTTACTGGAGAGGCGCTCTTTGCTGGGATCGAATCCATGACTCCACAGGCTCTCTCCACGCAGAGCAGTGATGTTACCTGTACTCCACCCAGACGGTACTATTTGCCTATATATAATGAGATATCTTGGGGATGGGATCCAAGTCTAAACAAGAAACTCATTTGGGTTTCATACAAGCCGTATACACATAGTCTGAAGGGCATTTCATTAAGTATTATTAATCATTTTGTCACACTCACATGACGGCAGGGGTTAAATTCATTACTTTTAGTGTCATGTTTATATATATTTTTGGCGTTTTGGAATTCTAGGTAAGGGTACTCAGCCTGTATTATCAATTCACGATTAGGAAAACACATACATTAAATACAATGTGAGGTCCAAAAGTCAGGTAAAATCAAAGAAATAATTAAAGGGACACTCTAGGCTAAAAATCCCTCCCCCCTTTTTTTTACATTAAAATATACCTATTCCCTACCTAGTTATTCAGTATATATATATTTTTTTTTTAATGTAATACTTACCCTAAAAACCACTTGTTTCCAACGGCGTCTTTTTTTTTTTTTATACTCACCTCCCTCCTCTTCTGCTCTCGTCCTGTTAGAGCTTGAACTTGGCTAATGGTTTACGTGAGAAGTGCGCATGCGCGCCTCTCACGTAAGCCAGCCAATCAGCAGGCTTCCTCTTCTTCTTTGATTAGTGTTACGCGCAAGAGGATGCGTGCTACACTAATCAGCCGCTGCCGCCAGCTACTGCGGCGAGTTGGAAACATCATCGCGCTAAAAGCGCAATGACGGCTCCTACTCGGCAATAGTCGGCAGAAGCGGGAAATACGAATCCCGCTCTGCTGACTGACAGCTGGAAGGGTGGAGTAAAGTCCTCCCCGTCTCTCAGCTGTTTTGGCCGATCGGCTGAGCGGAGGGAGGGGGGAAAGACAAGGGCATACTCAGGGCATCATGACCACCTAAAAAAGCTTAGGTAGTCATGTTGCGTAGAGTATCCCTTCGATGATGCTATCTGGGATTTTATTTTTCAAAGAAAGCTTGTTTATTTAGCATTTCTCAACATAATCGTCACCAATCTCCACTCATTTTTTTCAAGCAGTGCACCCACTTCTCAAAACACTCCTGAGAATCATCTTTTGCCAAGGTAACTTCTAGGCCTGCAACTAACGATTATTCTCATAATCGATTAGTTGGCCGATTATTATTTCGATTAACCGATTCATCGGATAAAAAAATAATTTGTTTACTTAAAAGGAATTTTATGTAAAAAAAAATAACCACAACCCCTCCCCCTTTTTTCATAAGCAATTTGCGTAATGTACGTAACTTTCATACGTACATACACAAATTGTGTATCTTACGTAGTTTTCACACAAGGTATGCGAGTGCTTGGTCAATGTGATGGGTTGTTGCTGCAAGCACAGCTTAAGCCCATGTTTACTTTCTCAAATGAATGCGGCTACAAGTACTTGGTCATAGATGATGAAGTCAGCATGAAATCGGGGGTAATAAGCTAAAGTGGTCAGGGTGCCTACAGTGTCCCTTTTTAAATAATTTCGTAAACAAACTGTGGGAGGAGGGCCTGGAGGTGGAAAGTGACTTGACCTGAGTGTGAGAGGGAGTGAGTATGGTTAATAGACCGGATCTGAGTGTGGGATTGAGTTTGGGGAAAGGGACCGGACCAAAGAGAGGGAATGGCAGTTCCTGACCAAAGAGGGTGTGGCAGGGAGGGTGGGTGGTGGCACAGAACTCCAGCTTCAAGTAAGAATAAAGCACAAGCATACAGCTCCTTCACCTAGTGACAGTATCCTATTGTTTGTGTTATAGTTCTGCTACTGTTGTAAATGGAATATAAACAAACTGGTTGTGTCTGACATAAACCTAGAACTAAATCATACCTAGTAAAGCAGCGGCACGTCTTCTCCAATCAGCTCCGAAGCTGAGGTTATTTACGTTTAACTCAGTCTGACTCTAAACAGTGTGCGCTGTACACAGGATGATTAATCAACTCCGATTAATCGATATTGGAAATATTTGACAACTATTTTAATCATTGATTAGTTGTCGATTAATCGATTAGTTGTTTCAGCCCTAGTAACTTCATCTCCAGTGAAACATTAATTACTATGTGAGGTCCAAAAGTAAGGTTAAAATCAATGAAGCAATGACGCTAACTTTTTTACAAAAGAAAGACTAAATTCTTGTAAAAAAATTGATATCTCCACATATGATCTTGGAGACATGAGGTGATTCAAATGTGATGGTGGCCGGCGTGTAGAATTACTTTACCAATTTCAATGTGGTTTCTCTGTGTAATAGCGCTTTGATGACCTCAAAATCCATGTTGGTGATGAAAACCCAAGCCTTTACAAGGTCCAAAAGTGGATTAGCAGATTCAAGTCTGGACATTTTGGCATCTGTGATGAACGAAGATAGGGACACCCCTGTAGTCTATGAAATGAGACCATAGAGGCCAAGGTGAAGGAATTTCTGGATCTGGAAACCTCAAACCATTCTCAAAAAGCTTGTGGAAGAGATCGACATCCCAAAACAAGCATATGGAGGATTTTCATTATTAGTTGAGCTTCACCAATAAGTGTGTCCATTGGGTTCCGCATTTGTTGAACACAGAACCAAAAACTGCTCGAGTTGAGTTTTCCAAAAAGTTCCGTGTCACGTTTGAAGATGGGAATTCTGTCGACTTGAAGGCAGTTGTCGATGAAGTTACGTTGACAAGAGATGATTTTCAGGGGTGTTTTGAGAAGTGGAGGCATTGTAGGAAAAAAACGTGGAGATCGGCAGAGATTATGTTGAGAAATGCTGACCAAACAAGCTTTCTAAAAAAGAAAATGTTGGGTTAGTATCATTATTTCATTGACTTTAACGTGAGGTTTGGGCCTCCCCTCGTACATTTTGGACAGCTTCTGAAAGAACCAATGGAAATACAGCCGATCGTCCTGGAAAATATTCTACAAGGCACATACAGGGTTATTCAGAGAAAGGAGAAGTTTTGGAGAAGTGAAAATTCGAGGTCAAAATAGCTATAGCAAAATAGCTATAGCTATAGCAAAATAGCTATTTTGATCTAGAATTTTCACTTCTCTAAAGTTTCACCTTTCTCTGAATAACCCTGATACATCAATATACATAAAAGGTATACATTTTACTTGAATACCTGCTGGAGATACTGAGCCTCAGTAAATCTCAGTAACGCAAGTCATATCTGTGCTCTGCGCACTGTCATTATCATTTCATTTGCAATGGCATCCCTGGAATTCCCGCATGAATGTCTCCGTGCTCTGGTGGAGTTTAAACTGTCGACCTTAGTGTATAAATATTCGTTATGTCCATTTACAAAACATATCAGCTGACTCTGGCACTTTACATCATCTCTTATTTATTTATTTTATCAATGATAAGGATAAATTTCCTTTTACATTTTAATATAATTGTTGTTTTTCTTTATTTTCGGAGTGATTTTTTTAATAATTAGTAGTATGGAGGCTTACTTTCCTTCGGCCGAGAAATCAACAATTAAAAAAAAAGTCTTTCCTTAACCTGCCTGGCGGTATTCCCGAGTGTGACTCGGGGTTAAATTTCACTACTGCGGTCAGTAACCCCTGAGCGACACTCGGGCTGGATGCATACTCACCGCATCCTTCGCTCCCTCGCCGTCTCCGCAGTCACCGCAGTGGGATCGCGGCAGCCGGCAACTTTGCTTCCTGGTTCCGCTCCCTGCGAGTCACACAACGCAGGGGGGCGGGACCAGGTGGCAAATTTGAAAAACTGTAAAAAAAAAAAAAAATACTGTAAAAATACTGTAAAATAAACTTTTTTGTGCTGGGATTCTTGTTCAGATGTACACTCCTTTGCCAATGAAATATACAGGACACGGGGGTACCAAAAAAAGAGTACTGTAGATACTCGAGTATAGCGCGACCCGAATATAACACGATGGATAGAGATTTATTATGGAAATGAAAGAATACTCAAGACTCGAATATAACGCGAGGAACAAAATTATACTGTACCGGTAAACAATTAAAATCCTTCCAGGTTCTCTTAACACAGTCAGGTTACCCCTCAGGCCAGGGTGCTCTGCTCTAGAATGATTGCAGTTGTTATTAAGTATGAAGCCGCCGGCCACCCATCTTCTTTACTAGCGATTAGATGGCCGGCAGAGGCGAGCGAGGTGAATGATTGGCTTAAACTGAGCCCTCTGGCCGTGATGGATCCTACCTCTCCTGAATCCAGGAGTTCCTGAAGTGTTTGCAAGCATCAGGGAGCCCGTATTCACTTCAGTGAGACTACTGGAACTTCCGGGAGACTTGGGATCCAGAGAAAGGCAAGGGTTTTTTTGGGTTTTTTTTTTACACGCGAAGCAGATGTCTTGAATATAACATGACCCCTCTAATTTTAAGGTAAAATTTTGTCACCGAAATCTAGCGGTATACTCGAGTATCTACAGAATTTATTCTCAAAGCAGAATGACAGAAATAAAAGGCAAATAAAAATCATTTGTAAAATGTAATAAGGCTTTGCAATATAAGTTTCGCTGGTGCTTGCCCAGATCCAACTGTTACTGCAAAGCCTTATTACATTTTAGAAATGATTTTTAATTTGCCTTTTATTTCTGTAAAGCTGCTTTGAGAATAAATACTCCTTTTTTCGTACCCCGTGTACTGTATATTTCATTGGCAAAGGAGTGTACATCTGGACAGGAATCCCAGCACCCAGAGGAAAGAGGCATTTTTTTGGTTTGATTATATTATTGAATATAATTTAATTCCATTATTTTTGATAATTATTTTTGGGATAATAAATTATTTAGTGTTTCAAACCTTCTCTGACTGCGTGTGTTTACTAGACTCTTGCTTGCACGGATTTCAGTGAGTTATTCCTACAGAATACAGGCTTACTATATAAAACAACACATTTCCTTTCCAAAAAAATTGAAACGCTTTTAGACACAAATTTTTTAAATAATTAGACTGCCAGGGAGGTTAAGGGGTTACTCAGAATCTCTCCCATTCGCCGCAATTCGGCAAATTAAATTAGCCGACCCTGCGGCGAATTTAGCATTAACCACAGGGTCCCCGAAGTTCGGCAAATCGCCTCAAACTGCCGCAAAGCCGCCGAACAAATCAAAAAACTGCTGAATCGATCTGAAAAACGCCCAATCTAACACATAACCCCCCAATAATCACCGAATGCATCTGACTAACCACCAAACAGACTGCCGAATCGATCCAGGCAAAGCCAACCAGATGCCGAACAGGGGTAAAAAAAAAAACACAGCAACTTTTAGGCTGGGGTCAGACCAGCGCACTTTTAACGTGCGTTCTGGCGCACATAATTACGGCCGCACTAGCAGCAGATGACGGGCAATGACGGCCAATATACGATGTAAGGCCGCACAAAAGTCCGGCAGTGCAACGCAAGTGGAATTTGAACGCATTTTTTTGAGAACGCTGAACCGCTAGTACTGACGTACTGAGTGCGCAGCTGCGGCATAGCGGCGTGTGTGCGTGATTAGGAGATGTCAGACGTTGCTAATGTCCGGCCTACATAACATCCAGACGCAAAAAGAGTTTTATTGACGATCCGTACAAAATCACGCCCGAAAATGTTCGTCGTCTGACCGTTTTTGCGCATTCCGTGAAAAAATACGTCAATGCGTTCGGACGCACTTTTTCACTTTTAAGACCCTAGCCTTAAAAGTTCTTTTAAAAAACAATACTGCATGAAAATGCCTGGAAATAATATATAAAGTCCTATGAATAATAATTAAAAAGTCTGTTACAGGAAAAAAAAACGCCATTCTAATAAAAATCGGGGAAAGGTTTTGCTGAAAAAATCCCAAAAAAATGTCTAAAAAATACTAAAAAAAATAAATAAAGAGGCTTTTTGCAGAAAATGAAAGAATAAATGGTTGAATAAATATTTAAGAAAAGCAGAGAGTTTTTTAACATTGATACATAAGGTATTCACCTGATTAAACCTGATGAATGAAACCACCGAAAATCAGGGCATTTCACTGACATTTCGGTGCTGTTCGTAATGGAATATTCAACGTATTTTGACAAAATTAGAGTCGCAGAAGCAGTTGACGAACTTTGGGAAAAATTGACGAATTGCACCGAGAGCTGCCGAATCTGCATCGGCAAATTTCACTGAACTGTAAAAAATAAATCAAAAGAAAAATTGAGTCTTCTGTTCTACTAATAGGAGATTAAATTAATAAAAATGTAGTAAAATGGTGTTCAAATAATAAAAAAGTCCTTTAGAAAATAATAAAAAGGTCTGGTACGAAATAAAAAAGTCTTTAAAAAAAAAATAAATAAATAAAATATTGTGTAAAAAAGACAAAGAAATACAAAAAGGTCTTTAACCCTTTCGCTGCTGAGGCATTTCCCGCCTCTGTGCTGAGGTCATTTTTTACCGGTTTTGCTCATCATGTTTAAACGTGTTTTGAAGGCTTATTTTAGTATATGACCCAGACATATTATATATCGTTCTTTCCGTCAGACTCGGCAGATTCATAATATATCATTATTATATGTATACGTCATGTCCTGTCTGTATATTATAACAAAAAATGCAATAAAATTAGAATTTTCAATAATTTACAACGTGTAAAGTGTTTTTTTTCTCATTTTAACATGTGATCGTTTGCGGTTATATTTTCTATGGGGTGCGCTTGTTAAAAAAAATAGAAATGGGGTCTTGTTACATTTTTTTTGGGGAAAACTTAAGCGATTTTTAACAAACGCACCGCATACAAAAATCGTTAGTGCAGCATCATTGTTCACATTATAAATTAAATGGGAACAATATTGGTGCATTAACAAAACAAATTTTAAAAAAAACTTGTTTTTTTTATTATTATTATTTTGTTTTTTTTTTTTTTTTTTTTTTTTTATCTTTTTAAAAAAACTTTTTACATGGTCATGTTTGGTATCGTTGGAAAGGCCATGCTCTGGCTGAAATACTGCATTTTCCTGGAATTTTGGTGCAATTTGGCGTTCTGTGAATAGACATGATAGTCTTCTATAGGACAATTTCGGTGCTGCCAAACATCTCTGAATTGCAGCGAATTGGACCATATTTCGCTGTTAATTTGCCAGTATTTGATGAATTGCCAAATTAAGGGGTTATTCAAAGAGCACCGAATTGGCCACGAAATTGCACTGAACAGTGAATTACCCCATACGGTGCAATTTTGTGGCCATTCGACTACTCAAAAAGCTTTATTGGCGAATTGCCAGTGAAATACAGTGCTGTTTGGCGACAGTGAAATCCCCATAGAGAAGTAAAGGTTAATCTATTCAGAGAACACCGAACAGAAGAGAAATGTCAGTGAAATGCCCTGATTTTTAGTGATTTCGTTCTACAGCTAAGGCTAGGGTCAGACGAGCGTGATTTCTACGGACTGTACGTCCGTGCAGTACGGACATCGTCAGTACGGATGACGCAGTAGTGGTCACACAGTCCGTTTTTTCACTGACATATTATTTGACTGATGTAGGAGGGAAAAATAAATTACAATGAAAAAACATTCTGTCCGTCAAAAATGCTGGACGTATAAATGCAGTCCGTCTGACCATGCTCCATCACTCACACACAAAGCTATGCGGACGTTGTGGACGTGGCGCACTGCGCACGTCCGTTCTAGCAGTATTACGTTCTTGTCTAACCTGCGTCCGTTTGCAGCGTCCGTCAGCCCCCGCACTTCTGTGCGGACTTACTTCGTGTGTGGGGCTCCATTTAACACAATTGTATGCTATCACGGACGTACTTATGTGCGGCAACACGGACGTTAACACTGCGCTCGTCTGACCCCAGCCTAAATCCCATAGGTTTCAATGTGAAAGAAATTTCCTGTTTTTCTTAAATATTTATTAAAAATTTTCATTTGCAGCAAAATTTCTCTAATTGTTTATGTTTTAGGATTTTTTCGGCTAAATATTTTTTCAGATTTTTTTTCAAAATGGGTTTATTTTTTCTGTAACAGAAATTTTTATTATTATTTAGGCTAGGGTCAGACTGAGGCAGTGCGAACGCGCGTGCAGGCGCACTTAATCACGGCCGCACTAGCAGCAAATGCCGGGCAATGACAGCCAATATACGAAGTACGGTCGCACGAAAGTCCGGCTGCGCAACGCAAGTGGAAAATGAACGCATTTTTTCGAGAACGTAAAACCGCTAGTACAGACGTACAGAGTGCGCTGCGTCCGCTAGCGGCGTGTGTGCGTGATTAGGAGACGTCAGATGCTGCTAATGTCCAGCCTACATAACGTCCAGACGCACAAAGTGTTGTATTGATGATCCGTACAAAATCACGGACGAAAAATGCGCATAGTATGACCGGTATCGCGTACTCCGTGAAAAAATACGTCCATTCGTTCGAACGCACTTTTTCACAGACAACGTGAAAATGCGTTCGTCTGACCCTAGCCTTATAGGACCTTACATATTATTTCCACGTATTTTATGCAGTATTCTCTTTTAAAAAACAGACCTTTTAGGCTAGGGTCAGACTGAGGCAGTGCGAACGCGCGTGCAGCCGCACTTAATCACGGCCGCACTAGCAGCAGATGTCGGGCAATGACGGCCAATATACGAAGTACGGTCGCACAAAAGTCCGGCTGCGCAACTCAAGTGGAAAATGAACGCATTTTTTCGAGAACGTGAAACCGCAGGTACTGACGTACAGAGTGCGCTGCGTCCGCTAGCGGCGTGTGTGCGTGATTAGGAGACGTCAGACGCTGCTAATGTCCGGCCAACATAACGTCCAGACACAAAAAGTGTTTTATTGATGATCCGTACAAAATCACGGACGAAAATGCGCATAGTATGACCACTATCACGTATTCTGTGAAAAAATGCGTCCATTCGTTCGAACGCACTTTTTCACAGACAACATAAAAATGCGTTCGTCTGACCCTAGCCTTAAGGCTAGGGTCAGACGAACGCATTTTTCGCATTGTCCGTGAAAAATGCGTTCGAACGAATGGACGTGTTTTTTCACGGAATACGCGATAGCGGTCATACGATGCGCATTTTCGTCCATGATTTTGTACGGATCATCAATAAAACTCTTTTTGCGTCTGGACGTTATGTTGGCCGGACATTAGCAGCGTCTGACATCTCCTAATCACGCACACACGCCGCTATGCGGCCGCAGCGCACTCTGTACTTCCGTACTAGCAATATCACGTTCTCGAAAAAAATGCGTTTGTGTGCTGCTTGCGTTGCACGGCCGCACTTTTGTGCGGCCGTACTTCGTACATTGCCCGTCATTGGCCGTCATTTGCTGCTACTACGGCCGTGATAAAGTGCGGCTGCATGCGCGTTCGCACTGCGTTGATCCTAGTTTAAAAGTTACGCCTTTTTTTTTCTCTTTACCCCTGTTCGGGGGCTTGTCGGCTTTTTCCTGGCCTCTGGTTGGCGGTCTGCCGGCTTTTTTCGGATCCATTCGGCATTTTTTCGCATGTTTCTTTTCGATTTGTTCGTCGGTCTTATGATTAGTTTCGCCAGTTTTGCTGCAGTTTTTCGTATGCTTTCGGTGGGTTGATTCGCTGCACTTCGGGGACCCTGACGAATAACCCTGTTAGTGAATAGATGAACTGCCCGACATTGCACCGAATGGTGAAATTCACTGTTTGGTGCAATTAGGGACCAATTCGGATGTTAGAGAAAAAAACCCTTAGGGCCATGTCAGACGAGCGCACTATGTGAGCCTGTACTGACGTGCCTACCGGTGTCCGGCACAGCATTGTGATGCTTCAATGGGCCCGGCCACATGCTGAATTGTGCGCACGAATTGCACGTGCTACAGCAGGCGTGTTGCGTCCGTTCAGAAAGCCTCCCCGCCAAAGCGCTACGATGCACGTTCGACGTGGCTGCGATTGAGCCTTGCAGTGCTGAGCACACTAACTAGTCGCTATGTCTTCATGTTCATTTTAATTAATACTCATGAGTGCCTGCTATTAATTCATTTTGAAATATACCGTATATATATATATATAGCAAGTGGCTTAGGCTGATAAAGGTTTTTAGGATCTGAAATATTAGTTTTTTTAATGTATAATTAATATTTGTTTCATTTTATTGTATATATGTACACTCATTTAATTTATTTGCAAATTTCCTGTCAGTAAGGTCAGTTATTTCATAATTAATAAATTACTTGGACTCTTGTATTATGAAATCATCTGCCTTACCCGCAGCACATGGTTAAACGTTAGGGATGAGCATTCGATTCGGATCTGTTCGGCGTTCGATTCGAACATCGCCTGTTCGGCTGTTCGTCGAACTCCGAACACTGCCAGGCTATCAGGGACAGTGTGTATCAGTGAGTTCTACCAGAGTTCAGAAAATTTGAATCTGTCTTGGAACAGCCTGTTATCAGTGTGTATCAGTGAGTTATACCATGGTTCAGCAAGTTAGAATCTGTATTGGCACAGAGGGTTTACGGTGTGAAGGCACTTGCTGCCACCAAAGGTAAAATATTTGGGTGCACTGCCATTGACGCCTATACCAGATTCATATAATTTTAATATTTGACCGCAGGGTCCAAACCTGCACTCTTCCACAATACCACAGAGGGGTTACAGTGTGAAGGCACTTGCTGCCACCAAAGGTAAAATATTTGGGTGCACTGCCACTGACGCCTATACCAGATTCATATAATTTAAATATTTGACCGCAGGGTCCAACCCTGCACTCTTCCACAATACCACAGAGGGGTTACGGTGTGAAGGCACTTGCTGCCACCAAAGGTAAAATATTTGGGTGCACTGCCACTGACGCCTGTACTAGATTCATATCATTTTAATATTTGACCGCAGGGTCCACCACTGCACTCTTCCACAATACCACAGAGGGGTTACGGTGTGACAGCACTGTTGCCAACACTAATGGCCCCATTTTAAAGCACTTATTGTTACTTTCATCCAAAGCCTGCATATGTTTCACCATAATTTAGCCAAAAAAAATCACTAAACTTGTTCTGCGTGTCCTAAAACGTCTCCTCTTTTCGTACAGGCTGCCGCCCCAAGCAGTTGTTTATGAATAGATTAAAGGAAAACCATTTACCCTAATTTGAAATGTCATATTTTTGTTTTTAAATGTTTCTATACATCCTACAAATCCGCCACTTCACGGGCAGGTTATGGGGACCTCCTAGGCACGATATTTGAAGGAATTTTTCGTTTTTATTTGTAACCTTTATTTCATGGAAAACTCACTGTTCCTTTAAAAAATTTTTTTTAAAGCTTTTTGGCCTTGTTTCCTGTCCCCCAGGGCACTACCCGGACCCCCATACACCTTTTATGGCAAATATCTTGCATATATGCCCTCTTGGAGGGCACTCTAAAAATCGAACGTTCGGGTCCCATTGACTTACATTGAGTTCGGATCGTGTTCAAGTTCGAACTCGAACTTTTGAAATTGTTCGAGTTCGAAGTCGAACCGAACACAGGGGCGTTCGGTTCATCTATATAAGGCTGGGGTCAGACCAGCGCATTTTTAACGTGCGTTCTGGCGCACTTAATCACGGCCGCACTAGCAGCAAATGACGGGCAATGACAGCCAATATACGAAGTACGGTCGCACGAAAGTCCGGCCGCGCAACGCAAGTGGAAAATGAACGCATTTTTTCGAGAACGCAGAACCGCTAGTACGGACGTACAGAGTGCGCTGCGTCCGCTAGCGGTGTGTGTGTGTGATTTGGAGACGTCAGACCCTGCTCATGTCCGGCCAACATAACGTCCAGACGCAAAAAGTTTCCTGGTTTGGATTCGTAAAACATCACGCACGAAAATGCGCATCGTATGACCGTTTTCGCATATTCCGTGAAAAAATACATCAATGCGTTCGGACGCACTTTTTTACGTTCGCGTGTAAAAATGCTTTCGTTTGACCCTAGCCTTAAGCGTTAGTAATTAGGGATGGGCTGCCGGTTCGATGTTCGATTCGAACATCAGCTGTTCGAAAGTTCACGAACTGCAAACTTTTCAGGACGTTCGCAAAAAGTTCGGAAAAAAAATGATTTTTTTAAAAAAAATGCTTAAAAAATCCTAAAAATTCTATAAATAAAGAGACTCTTTACAGCAGAATATTATAAAGCAACGGTTTATTAGATATTGAATTTAAACGGGAATATTTTTAACATTGAAGCCTATGGGATTCAACACATTTCCCACACTTTGTTGCTAAAACATCAGTCAGACGCGGCCCTCTAATCAGGCACTGTAGAGGGATCGGCGCCGGGGCCTCCCAAGGACCCCCTTGAGGAGTGAGCAGCCGCCGGATGAGAGAACTGCGACTGTGCGGGCTGGCTGTCCAAGTGCATGTGGCAGAGAGGAGGCGCAGGGAGGGAGCCACTGCAGCTGTGGCCACGGCAGACCCCACCCCCACAACCAGGATCCAGGGAGCCCCCACTTACCACCAGGCTAAGGAAAGGCGACACATTTTTTTTAAAAAAAAATCCGAGGACATTTTTAAATGTCCCCGGGAACATAAAATAAAACTTTTTAGTTTTCTTTCTAATACTCACCTGATTCCTGGATCCACCAACAAGCACAGCCTCCCTTCTCCCACGCTGTTAGAAGCTGCATACACCGGCGCGCTGTGTGCAGATTCTGAGAAGATACGCTATTAGTGTAGAGGGAGTGATGCAAAATGTGCAGCCGGCTTCCCTGCTACACTAATAGCGTACGTATCTTCTCAGAAGCTGCACACAGCGCACCGGTTAAAGCTAGCGTCAGACTGTAGAGGTGCTGCCCGGCAGTGTGCGGAATCATATGCTGCATTATTATACTGTAGAGGTGCTGCTCGGCAGTGTGAGGATTCATATGCTGCATTATTATACTGTAGAGGTGCTGCCGGCAGTGTGGCGGAATCATATGCTGCATTATTATACTGTAGAGGTGCTGCCCGGCAGTGTGAGGATTCATATGCTGCATTATTATACTGTAGAGGTGCTGCCCGGCAGTGTGTGCGGAATCATATGCTGCATTATTATACTGTAAGAGGTGCTACCCGGCAGTTTCCGGAATCATATGCTGCATTATTATACTGTAGAGGTGCTGCCCGGCAGTGTGTGGATTCATATGCTGCATTATTATATTGTAGAGGTGCTGCCCGGCAGTGTGCGGATTCATATGCTGCATTAATTATACTGTAGAGGTGCTGCTCGGCAGTGTGAGGATTCATATGCTGCATTATTATACTGTAGAGGTGCTGCCCGGCAGTGTGAGGATTCATATGCTGCATTAATTATACTGTAGAGGTGCTGCTCGGCAGTGTGCGGATTCATATGCTGCATTAATTATACTGTAGAGGTGCTGCTCGGCAGTGTGAGGGATTCATATGCTGCATTTATTATACTGTAAAGGTGCTGCCCGGCAGTGTGAGGATTCATATGCTGCATTATTATACTGTAGAGGTGCTGCCCGGCAGTGTGCGGAATCATATGCTGCATTATTATACTGTAGAGGTGCTGCCCGGCTGTGTACGGATTCATATGGTGCATTAATTATACTCTAGAGGTGCTGCCCGGCAGTGTGCAGAATCATATGCTGCATTATTATACTGTAGAGGTGCTGCCCGGCAGTGTACGGATTCATATGCTGCATTAATTGTACTCTAGAGGTGCTGCCCGGCAGTGTGCGGAATCATATGCTGCATTATTATACTGTAGAGGTGCTGCCCGGCAGTGTGAGGATTCATATGCTGCATTATTATACTGTAGAGGTGCTGCTCGCAGTGTGCGGATTCATATGCTGCATTATTATACTGTAAAGGTGCTGCCCGGCAGTGTGCGGATTCATATGCTGCATTATTATACTGTAGAGGTGCTGCCCGGCAGTGTGAGGATTCATATGCTGCATTATTATACTGTAGAGGTGCTGCTCGGCAGTGTGCGGATTCATATGCTGCATTATTATACTGTAGAGCTGCTGCCCGGCAGTGTGCGGATTCATATGCTGCATTATTATACTGTAGAGGTGCTGCGCAGCAGTGTGAGGATTCATATGCTGCATTATTATACTGTAGAGGTGCTGCGCAGCAGTGTGAGGATTCATATGCTGCATTATTATACTGTAAAGGTGCTGCCCGGCAGTGTGAGGATTCATATGCTACATTATTATACTGTAGAGGTTCTGCCCGGCAGTGTGAGGATTCATATGCTGCATTATTATACTGTAGAGGTGCTGCCCGGCAGTGTGCGGATTCATATGCTGCATTATTATACTGTAAAGGTGCTGCCCGGCAGTGTGAGGATTCATATGCTGCATTATTATACTGTAGAGGTGCTGCCTGGCAGTGTGAGGATTCATATGCTGCATTATTATACTGTAGAGGTGCTGCGCAGCAGTGTGAGGATTCATATGCTGCATTATTATACTGTAGAGGTGCTGCCTGGCAGTGTGAGGATTCATATGCTGCATTATTATACTGTAGAGGTGCTGCGCAGCAGTGTGAGGATTCAAATGCTGCATTATTATACTGTAAAGGTGCTGCCCGGCAGTGTGAGGATTCATATGCTGCATTATTATACTGTAGAGGTGCTGCGCAGCAGTGTGAGGATTCAAATGCTGCATTATTATACTGTAAAGGTGCTGCCCGGCAGTGTGAGGATTCATATGCTGCATTAATTATACTATAGAGGTGCTGCCCGGCAGTGTGCGGATTCATATGCTGCATTATTATACTGTAGAGGTGCTGCCCGGCAGTGTGCAGATTCATATGCTGCATTAATTATACTGTAGAGGTGCTGCTCGGCAGTGTGCGGATTCATATGCTGCATTAATTATACTGTAGAGGTGCTGTCCGGCAGTGTGAGGATTCATATGCTGCATTAATTATACTGTAGAGGTGCTGCCCGGCAGTGTGAGGAATCATATGCTGCATTAATTATACTGTAGAGGTGCTGCCCGGCAGTGTGAGAGATTCATATGCTGCATTAAATATACTGTAGAGGTGCTGCCCGGCAGTGTGTGGATTCAATGCTGCATTAATTCTTCTTCTTGCAAATTTGGTTGCTTAACCCATTTGTGTTTGGATTGTAATATGCGGTGAACACCGCTGCAAACGTTAATGCTCACGCAAGTGAGCGTTAGCGTTAAGATCGTAATTTTTCCCACTCGATGTTGCTCAAACATTTCCCATGACTTCAAATCGCGATTAAACATGAGCAAAAGCGGTAAAAATGAGCTCAGCGCACAGCGGAGAAATGGCTCAGCACTCAGCAGTGAAATGGTTAAAAACATTTTTTGTTTTTTTAAAATTAGTTTTTCATTGTTTTCTGTCCCCCTGGGCAGTACCCAGACACCCCCATACACCTTTTATGACCAATATCTTGCATATGTGCCCTCTGGAGGGGACCTTCATTTTTGAACTTTTGAGCCCCATGACTTGCATTGCGTTCGAATCGTGTTCGTGTTGGAATTCGAACTTTGTCAAATGTTCGAGTTCGAATGCGAACGGAACATGGGGGTGTTCGGCCCATCACTATTAGTAATGACAGTGTTATCTTTGTTTATGTTTATTCATATTTTTGTTTATTTTTTGTTTTAATAAATTGTAAGTAACACTTCATGCCTTTGGGTGACTGTTTGCTTCTCTTCTAAGGCTAGGGTCAGACGAACGCATTTTTCGCGTTGTCCGTGAAAAAGTGCGTTCGAACGAATGGACGTATTTTGTCACGGAATACACGATAGCGGTCATACGATGCGTATTTTCGTCCGTGATTTTGTACGGATCATCAATAAAACCCTTTTTGCGTCTGGACGTTATGTTGGCCGGACGTGTGCAGCGTCTGACGTCTACCAATCACGCAAACACGCCGCTATGCGGCCGCAGCGCACTCTGTACGTCAGTAGTAGCGGTTTGACGTTCTCGAAAAAATGCGTTCGTTTGCCACTTGCGTTGCACGGACGAACTTTCGTGCGGCCGTTCGTCGTTTGTTCCCCGGCATTGGACGTCATTTGCTGCTAGCACGGCCGTGATTTCGTGCGGCTAAACGCACGTTAAAACTGCGTTCGTCTGACCCTAGCCTCAGAGTAATAGACAATGTTTCTCCTTTATGGTTATACCATCCATCCTGTACTTTCCAAAATATAATTATCATTTCCTGTAAGCATGTTTGACCTCACCCTAGCACAGCCATTGTTTTTATCTCAAGGCATTGTTTGTATCGCTCTGAGAACTTCTACTCCTGAGGCTAGGGACAGATGAGCGCATTTTCTGCGGCCACCGTCAAAATGTACGTCGATGCGTGCGCACGCATTTTTTCACGGAATACGCTTAAGTGGTCAGACGATGCGCAATTCTGGACGTATTTCATGACGATGGGGTGAAAAGAAGTCTAGGGAAATCCGGCTGTTTGAACGTTATGTTGGCCGCACACTAGCAGCGTCTGACATCTCCTAATCACGCACACACGCTGCTATGCGGCCGCAGCGCACTCTGTACGTCAGTACCAGCGGTTTAACGTTCTCGAAAAAATGCGTTCATTTTCCACTTGCGTTGCGCGGCCGGACTTTTGTGCGACCGTACTTCGTATATTGGCTGTCATTGCCCGGCATCTGCTGCTAGTGCGGCCGTGATTATGTGCGCCAGAACGCGCGTTCGCACTGCCTCAGTCTGACCCTAGCCTTACATCTTCTCTTCAATTGATGTAACAAAAGCAAAACAAAACTGCAGCCAGCTGTCAATACCCTGTTTTAATTACCTTCATCATGAAATTAATGAGGGCTTCCCCAATTCATCATAATCAATAGTAGGAATCCTTAGATTATTCCTTCTTTCCACTACTAACCCAGATGTGCCTTGGATTGGAATGGTTATAATTCCCATCATTCCATTACTCATCCATCCCCTGCGCTGGGTGGAGGCTCGCTTGCTGCTCGTATACGGAAAGTTTTCTCTTCTTTTTCTTGAATATAATAATAGATGTCATGAGGATAACAATGATTTCTGAATAATTTTTTATTATATTATATACATCTATATAAAATTATCTTTTTATCCCTTTAATATAAAAAATATGTTAACTCAATATTGCATTGTAATATAATAATAAATACCAAACATTTGTATATCCCTTTCGATGTGGATGAAGTGTGGGGGACGTCCTGATGATCGCACGTTGCAATGACATCAGTTTCAGAGCCGGGAGAGTGTCCAAATAATGAATTCACCGCAGAGTCGGTGAACTGGAGTCGCCGCAGCACACCAAAGTGTGCCGAACAAGAAAGCACCGAAATTTCAATGAAATTTTCTGAATAACCCCTTGTGTAGTGAAGGGGTTAATAATAAATGTATAGTCTAAGGCTAGGGACAGATGAGCGCATTTTCTGCGGCCACCGTCAAAATGTACGTCGATGCGTGCGCACGCATTTTTTCACGGAATACGCTTAAGTGGTCAGACGATGCGCAATTCTGGACGTATTTCATGACGATGGGGTGAAAAGTTTGAACGTTATGTTGGCCGCACACTAGCAGCGTCTGACATCTCCTAATCACGCACACACGCCGCTAGCGGCCGCAGCGCACTCTGTACGTCAGTACCAGCGGTTTAACGTTCTCGAAAAAATGCGTTCATTTTCCACTTGCGTTGCGCAGCCGGACTTTTGTGCGACCGTACTTCGTATATTGGCCGTCATTGCCCGTCATCTGCTGCTAGTGCGGCCGTGATTAAGTGCGCCAGAACGCGCGTTCGCACTGCCTCAGTCTGACCCTAGCCAAAATGTTTGTTACAATTCTATGTATGCTGCTTACACAGAAAATGAAACACACATAAAACCTTCACACTGTTTCTTAAAATAACACGGTGGATCTGTCTTTATGGAGGTCGGTGCTAATTAGAGCCATACGGTAGTTTATGGAAGCGCGGTTATTATACAATGGACATCATGAGAACTGCACACTTTCCCAGACTATCCCAGCATAGTTGTGACATGAGCTCTTAGCATTTCTGGCCACCTCTGTCTCATTTAAGGACTGATTTCTTCATTAAAGGGTGGCGTTAGCAGTTTTTGTATTATTATTCTTTAATTATATGGCGCCAGCATATTCAGCAGTGCTGTACAATGGGCACAATATAGACAGGGTTACAATACATTGAACAACATATTGACAAACCAGTACAGGAGGAAACGAGGGCCCTATTCCCGTGGGAACTCACAATCTAGAAGGGTTAGGGTGGAAATAGGAGGAGAGGACTGCAAGGTGAGAGTGATGGACTGCATGGTGAGAGTGATGGACTGCATGGTGAGAGTGATGGGCTGCATCGTGAGAGTGATGGGCTGCAAAGTGAGAGTGATGACTGCATGGTGAGAGTGATGGGCTGCAAGGTGAGAGTGATGGACTGCATGGTGAGAGTGATGGGCTGCAAGGTGAGAGTGATGGACTGCATGGTGAGAGTGATGGGCTGCAAGGTGAGAGTGATGGACTGCTAGGTGAGAGTGATGGACTGCAAGGTAAGAGTGATGGACTGCTAGGTGAGAGTGATGGACTGCATCGTGAGAGTGATGGGCTGCAAAGTGAGAGAGATGACTGCATGGTGAGAGTGATGGACTGCATGGTGAGAGTGATGGGCTGCAAGGTGAGAGTGATGGACTGCTAGGTGAGAGTGATGGACTGCATCGTGAGAGTGATGGGCTGCAAAGTGAGAGTGATGATTGCATGGTGAGAGTGATGGGCTGCAAGGTGAGAGTGATGGACTGCATGGTGAGAGTGATGGGCTACAAGGTGAGAGTGATGGACTGGTTGGACTTCATACGTAAATTTCAGACATTTTCGTTCAGTAGTTTCTTTGCAAACAGCGTTTCACTTTTCAAACATTCAAGCAAACTGTTTTTTTAATTTATTAACTCCATTCGTCTGCAGTGTCAGCTTTTTCCGGCGGCTGCGCTGCGTGTGATCGCCTTCTGCTCGGGTTTCTCCAGCGGGATTAATCCAGATGTTTTAACGGATTTCGGTGTGCCTTCGCCGGGTTTTGCGGTGAGTTGTCGATGGGTTTCGGGGGTTTTTCCTTGCATTATGGTGGCCCTGTGGTCAGTGGTGTATTTAGGTTTTGTGCTGCCCTAGGCCTGACTAAACTCGTGCACCCCCTAATTTAAATTTGACGCACCCCTTCCTGTCAAGGGCACACCTCTTCCTGGTTAATCCCCACCCTTCCTCTTTAAGCTCCACCTTTTCCTCTTAGAGCTCCGCCTTTTCCTCTCTTTATATTAAAAGTGAATACCAAGTGCCTACTTGTATATTTTGTATACCATTTCAAATGTACCTATTGAGATAAAGAAAATTATGAAATGTTTAAATTCAAGCATTTTTACAAAGAACAGCCACGCATGTCAAGTATACTCGATCACAGCCGCTCTAATTGGTTGAACAATAAAATCCACAGAAACGTGCCCTGCATATGAGCGTATCACAGAGCTGCACAGCAATAAAACCCACAGAAATGGGCACTGTGTATGAGCATATCAGAGCTGCACAGCAATAAAACCCACAGAAATGTGCAGTGTGTATGAGCATATCACAGAACTGCACAGCAATAAAACTCACAGTAATGTGCAGTATGTATGAGCATATCCCATAGCTCCAGGGCAATAAAACTCACAGTAATATGCAGTGTGTATCACAGAATCCACAGCAATAAAACTCCCAGCAATGCAATGTTTGGTGTGTGTCAGTGTATCAGAATCCACAGCAATAAAACTCCCAGCAATGCAATGTGCGGCGTGTATGAGTGCATCAGAATTCACAGCAATAAAACTCACAGCAATGCAATGTGTGGTGTGTGTCAGCGTATCAGAATCCACAGCAATAAAACTCCCAGCAATGCAATGTTTGGTGTGTGTCAGCGTATCAGAATCCACAGCAATAAAACTCCCAGCAATGCAATGTGCGGTGTGTATGAGTGCATCAGAATCCACTGCAATAAAACTCCCAGCAAACCGAGTGTATATGAGCACACAGCAATTATGTTGTGGAGCCATCTTGTCAGCAGTGGGGTGCCACTGCCAGAGGGTGCACTGTAGCTTTGATTCCCTTCCCGGTGGGTGTTCAGTCCAGAATAGAGTCTGTGTTAACGAAAGGGCGGGCAGCTGCACGTGTGCGTTTCACGTGGTTCAGCCAGTCATGTGGTACTGAGACTCAGAGAAATGGCAGTGAAATGCCATGATGTTCGGTGGTTTCAATCAGCAGGTTTATTCAGGCGAACCCCATAGGTTTCAATGTTAAAAATATTCCCGTTTTTATGCAATATCTAATAAATCATTTATTATTTTAATCTGCAGTAAAAAGTCTTTACTTATTGATTTTTTTTAGTACCTTTTAGTCATTTTTCAGATATTTTTGGGCAAAATTCCCCCCCCTTTTTTTAATAGCAGTTTTTCTTTTTTCTGTAACAGAACTTTTTATTATCAATCATAGGATCTTATATGTAAATTCCAGACATTTTCGTTCAGTAGTTCTTTTGAAAACAGCAGGCCATGGGTTTGCGGTGGCAGCATTCAGCGGCCGAGTCCATGCACTTTGGGGACCCTGCGGTGAATGGTGAATTCACTGCAGGGTGGGGAAATTTTATTCTCCTAAGTGCAGGGAACTACAGAACACCAAAAAGTTGGCGTCATTTCGGTGCTCTGTGAGTAACCCATTTAGGCTAGGGTCAGACTGAGGCAGTGCGAAAGCGCGTTCTGGCGCACTTAATCACGGCCGTGCTAGCAGCAGATGCCGGGCAATGACGGCCAATATACGAAGTACGGTCGCACAAAAGTCCGGCTGCGCAACGCAAGTGGAAAATGAACGCATTTTTTCGAGAACGTTAAACCACTAGTACTGACGTACAGAGTGCGCTGCGTCCGCTAGCGGCGTGTGTGCGTGAATTGGAGACATCAGACGCTGCTAATGTCCGGCCAACATAACGTCCAGATGCAAGAAGTGTTTTATTGATGATCCGTACAAAATCACGGATGAAACTGCGCATAGTATGACCGCTATTGCGTATTCCGTGAAAAAATACGTCCATTCTTCGAACGCACATTTTCACGGACAACGTGAAAAATGCGTTAGTCTGACCCTAGCCTTAGTGGTGAGGTTTTTTGCTGCCCCCTGGAAAGTGAAATTGAAAGTGTAAATTAGTGAAATCTCAATGTATCCTCCCTGGTAAAATACTTTGCAAAAGTAAAAACAAAAAAAAAACTAAACAAAAAAATATATATATTATTTTTTTTAGGGGTGGGGCCACCCAGTGCGGGCCGCCGCCCCCTGGAAAGTGCCGCCCTAGGCCTGGGCCTAGTCGGCCTAGGCCAAAATACACCAGTGCCTGTGGTGCTTGCTGAATACTCCGCAGGGTCGCCGAAATGGGATCGTCAAATCGAACCAAATTGAAGAGAACGAAAAGTCACCGAACGTGCGGTGACTTTTCGATTCTCTTTGAATAACCCTGATAGTTTCTGTCTTCTAACGAATTTGTCCGCGTTCTGCTTACAATATTTCTTCTCTTTGTTCCATTATTTGTAGCAGAGTATTTCTACAGACACGTCTGAGCTGCTCAGGAATTTCCTTTAGGTTTACGTATCTTGATTAGCATCCAATTCACAGGAAAGAGTCAGAGTTTTTTTTGTAAGATAAACTATTGTATGCAGTTAAAAGCGCAGGAAGCCCTTTACAATACTCGGTGTATGGAAAGAAAAGGAAAAATATTCCAGGTAGTTTACAATCGCGTTTATGTTTATGTTTCAATGTTTGAGCTTCGGAACTTTTCTTATAATGATAACGAACGTCCCAACTTGTTTGGAGGAGAACAGATCTTTCATTAGTAACGAGCACCAATAAATCACCGAAACTGATCTCCTTTAAAAAGGCTGAACATCAGAAAAAGTTGAAAGTCGTCTGCAGCACCATGTTAGACTTCACTTTATTAGAAGGTGGGCAATAAATATGTTGTGATCGGGGATAATGGCAGGAATGTCACTTGATTATGTGCCTGGAACCAACGTGAAGGTTTGCCTGAAAATGGAGGGCATACCTGTGATGGGAAGTGGTAGGCTGTAAATGGAGAGAGGGTGGATGGGTGGGGGCGTTCGAAGCTGCCTATGGTGATGAGCCCTGTAGGGATTGAGGTAACTATTCAAGTGGGTAACCAACCCCTCCCACATCTCCAGGCCTACAAACCTTTGCATTTATCATTTACTTTTCTTCTCTTTTGACCAAGTGTAGTAGTTGTCCCTATTGGATTCATTTAAGGAGTTATTCAGAGAGAGCCGAATTGGCTCCGAAATTGCTCCAAATGGTGAATTTCCCTGTACAGTGCAATTTTGTGGCCATTCGGCTATTCAAAAGGCTGGCTGCTCGCCAAATATTGGTGAATTTCCAGTGGAATATGGTGCTGTTTGACGGCAGGGAGATCCCATACAGAAGCAATGGTTAATCTATTCGGAGAACACCGAACAGCAGAGAAATGTCAGAGAAATGCTGTTTTTCAGTGGTTTCATTCGGCAGGTTTAATCTGGCGAATCCCATAGTTTCGAATGTATAAAAATTCCCTTTTTTATTAAATGTTTAATAAACCGTTTATTTTTTTACTTTGCAGCAAAAAGACTCCTTATTTATAGATTTTTTTAGGGATTTTTCGGCAAATTTTTTTCTGTGTTGTTTTTTAAATAGAGGTTTTTTTTCTGTAACAGACCTTTTTATTATTTTCCATAGGACCTGATATATCATTCAGACATTTTCGTTTAGTAGTTTTTTTAAAGCCGTTTTTAAAGTAGTGATTTTTTTTCCTGTTCGGCATCTTGTCGGCTTTTTTCCACAGCGTTCGCCGGTCCGTTCGGCTGTTCGTCGGCTGCGTTAGGCAGTCTGTTCGGCGGGTGTCTTCGGCAGCTGTCTGGCGGGTTTGCGACAGCTGTCTGGTGACTGTACGGTGGGTTTGCGGCAGCTGTCCAGCAGGTTAGCGGCATCAGGCAGGTTTGCGGTGGTGATCGGTGGGCCGATTCGCCGCAATTAGGAGACCCTGCAGTAAATGCTAAATTCACCGCACGGTCAGTGAATCAGACTCGCCGAAGTGCAGCGAATCAGAGAGCATCGAAATGTTAGTGACATTTCGGTGCTGTCTGAATAACCTTGTTAGTATTTTTCGATTATCAATTTAACATTTATTGCCACTTAACTCCACGGGGCGCCCTATGCCATCCTCACGGCAAGTGGGCTTAAACACCGCATGGTGACATAGGATGCTCCATGGCTTTCTGGCCCTCGTCCGAACCCAGCTCCCTCCCCAGCGACCAATCTCCGTCATCTCCGTCATTGCCTGCAAGGGGACTGGCCGGATCTCAGGCAGTCTCCCTGCAGCCAATGGCATCGATCTGCGGCATGGAAAGGGAGGTATTCATTTGGGTCCCTATTCCAACCTAATTGGTAAGAGGGGGCTGTAGCGCTAGTGGGGGAATAGTGTTGCATGCCAATAACCATTGGTTTCATCCTCTAGTACAATAGATCCACTGTATTAGCAGCCCTAATCGCAATGTTATAGTGCTGGCTAGTCGATACTGGCACCAGCGACATGTGGCAGCGCTGCTATATCAAACTAGAGTCCATAGGACTCCACAGAAACAAGTACGTCCTTGCAAAAAGTACACCAGATGAGGTGGTGGATCTTGACACCCCCTTGTCAGAAGTCATGTGGTCAGGATGGAGCCCAAGATGAGGTGCCGGTGACACAGGCGGTAGAAAGTCCAAAGGTGAGGTCCAAAGGGGTAAATCCAGGAGGCAAGTCGAAGAGGCGTTTCAAAAGGTCGAGACTGGCAGCAAGCAGGGAAATCCAAAATATAGGCCAAGGGTCAGACCCTAGATTTGGAGATAGCACAGAACGTCAGAGCATTAACCTTGTGGTTCAGAAGGTTTAAATAGGGCACCCAGGTACAGCCAAGCCCCCTCCATGCCTCTTCTCATTCCCCCTCTGCCGTCCTGGTATCCAGCACTCTTCTCTCTCCCCCCCCCGGCCAGCTGACATCAGGCCACCACTCAGGCCAGACACCGGCGGAGCCAGGGAACCCAAAAGCTGGCCCGGGCATTGGAAGCCTGATCAAACACCACGCAGGAGGGGTGAGATAAGGCTAGGGTCAGACTAACGCATTTTTCACGTTGTCCGTGAAAATGTGCGTTCGAAGAATGGACGTATTTTTTCACGGAATACGCGATAGCGGTCATACGATGCGCAGTTTCATCCGTGATTTTGTACGGATCATCAATAAAACACTTCTTGCATCTGGACGTTATGTTGGCCGGACATTAGCAGCGTCTGACATCTCCAATTCACGCACACACGCCGCTAGCGGACGCAGCGCACTCTGTACGTCAGTACTAGTGGTTTCACGTTCTCGAAAAAATGCGTTCATTTTCCACTTGCGTTGCGCAGCCGGACTTTTGTGCGACCGTACTTCGTATATTGGCCGTCATTGCCCGGCATCTGCTGCTAGTGCGGCCGTAATTAAGTGCGCCAGAACGCGCGTTCGCACTGCCTCAGTCTGACCCTAGCCTTAAGGCACCAGCCCAGCAGCGTCCACGGTTGACAACCCTGCACCGTGGGACCAAAGATGAGTAGCCAATTAGGTTTTAAGCAATTTATTGTAAGGTTTTAAGTGATTCAGCTCTTGGAAAATCACTTAACTCCAAGATCTTTGAGACAAATATTCTTTTACGAATATCAGCTTGAGTCAAGAATAGCAAGTTATTAGGGAATAGCTCTCTGTTCTCATGCTGACCTATTGTTAACGGCTCCTATACGATGTATACGTGATGAACTCTTACAGTAAGCAGTCACTAATGCCAAGATTTACTCAAAGCTTGCAACTTGGACAGAATAAGTGATTGAGTCATTAACAGGTGGGTTGGAATATGACCCTTGGTTATTGCCAAGCAAAAATGTGTATTTTGGTGAATAAGCACTGCTTTTTAAGCGTTTGTTGCAGGACTGGGAAGTCCACTGAATTCTCTATTCATTTACTTGTTATTGAAACATACCGGTAAGGTGAAAAATATCCGATGCCTCGTCCTTTGATCAGCCGGCAAATGGAAAATGTTCCTCAAGGTTGACGAGTAATCGCAGCATCTGTTTTTCTGGAGCTGTCGTTTTTGCAGAATGAGTTGTCTACATCGCGAAGCCAAAAGGAAAAAAAAAGTAATCGTCATGCCAATTATTGTGTTATCACACCTGCAGAATTACACAGGGCCACTGAAGTGAGGGAGGGGAGCGCAAGACAGAGCATTCCATATTTGCATGACTGTAAAATGATTCACATCCATAATAATCCTTTCACCTTTCCATATCCACAGGCGTCTGAACTCTGGTTTTTCAATGTTCCAGCTTACACCCATCCCTCCTGCTCTGCATATCTGTGCAATAAACGATTCTCTCCTTTAATAAGGGTGTATTAAACCTCTGAGGGAAATTAACTACCGTATGTGTTTCACTTATTTAATGCTTAGATGCATTAACTGTTTTAGAACATTTGTTAATGTATGATAGACTGGGGGATTTGTACAAATAGACCCAAACACCAAGATTTCATTATAGATCCTAAACGAATAAATGGAAATTAAAGAAAGTTTCAAAAATCGTGCCTCCTCTTATGTTGAGCACATCTTATCAGAACACGTGCTGGAATTTGCTGCTAGGTGACAGCACATCTACAACAACAGCACAAGCATGACAGCAACACAGCCATGAGAATATCACTCCCATGGAGCAAAACAGCTTACTCTTTGGAAGAACAGAGGGTAGCTGTCAGTAGGATGGTGTGGCATGCCACACATCACGTGAGTCAATGGCTACAATCCAGCATTTTTTTGAGAACGGTGTAATTTCTACGATTTCGGGGGCCACCCCGTTCTCCGGATCTTACCAACCCAGACTTCTATTTTTGGGGCTACCTGAAGGAATAAGTGTACCTTAACAAGCCCCTGCACGACTGACACCTGAGTGGATAACATTAGGAATGGGATCCAAAGCATTGATGATGCAATATTGAGCGTTGTTAGCAATAACATGTAGCTTCGCCTTGACATGTGTCTAATAGAAAAGAGCGACCACTTACAGCACTCGTTGTGATGGGATGTGCCCAACGTAAGTGGAAGTACGTTTCCTAAAACTTGCATTATTTTACATTAGTTCAGGTAAGATCTGTAACAAAGACATATGGGTTTGGGTCTGCGTATATCACCTTGTATCTCTGTGTTTTGTGCCTGTCCCCCTGACATAAACTAATGCCATAAACTCAATCAGCCACAAAATTCAAAGGGGTTAGTCAATAACCACAGGTGTTTGCCAAAGATGCAAACACTGGAGAAAATCGCCGGTGTTGCTATGATGACAAACGCTGGTGTTTCACAAAAGTCAAATCTATAGAGTTGCATTAGACATTTCACAGTGAAGCTTCTCCTGCTGCTGTTTGGATTTAACTTTAAACTTTTATGAAAAGCTGGTGTTTGTTATAATTTTTGCAACTATGGCAAACACTTGATTGGTTACTGAATATCCCCCCCCCAAAGGGGGGGTGTCACTCTTATAGAAAAAACAAAGGGTGATTATAGTGGTTTTAACTCCTTCATTACCATCACCTGTATACACAATCAGCAGTAGGGATGTGCGTTTCGGGTTTCGGAATTTTGGAATTTTCACGAAATTTCCCGATTCGTGTTTTCGGATGCGGCCGAATTTCCGAAAATTTTTAGATCCGAAAATGGCAGATCCGAAAAGTTTTCCGAGCCGAAACGAAATATTTTCGGAATTTTCGAATGGACTTGAAATGTGTCAAATTGAAATTTATTGCTTTGAAACGAGGAGAACATAGGTTCCGAAAAAACGAAAATTTCTGAAATTCCGAAAAGTCGATACAAAAAACGAGCAAAGTGACACGAAAATTCGAAAAATGGTCGATATTCCAAAAACATGTACAATTCCGAAAAACGAAAATTTCCGAAATCACAAAAAGTCGATACAAAAAACGAGCTAAGTGACACGAAAATACGAAAAATGGTCGATATTCCAAAAAAAAAATGTACACGAAAAACGAATCGAGCCGAAACGAATCGAAACAGAAATCGGTCGAAACGAGCCGAATCGAAAAGTTTAAAAATCCGAAAAATTGAACCGAATTGAACCGAAAAAGAAATCGGTGCACAAGCCTAATCAGCAGACACAGAAGTCCAATATCACCTTAACACGATTTGGAGCTGTGCTGTATCATTGCAAATGACATTTGTTTGTTGCAAACAAATTTCACTTGTATTTGGGCTTCAGAACAAGCCCTTCAAATTTTAGCACCATGGACATGATGCTCGAGGTGCTAACAATTTTTTAAATCATCTGGGGAATTTCTCCATCTGGCTTTTCCCCAATTGATCCTGCACAGAGACCTGAACTGCACTAACTCAATTTGGCCAGCAGATGGCAACATCTATTTGCCAAATAGGTTATTACAGTAAGAAATACATTGGGAATATTCCCAAATATTTCTTACTGTATAATTATTTAAAAATGATTTTCCAAACAAAATTGGTTCCTGACTGTTTTTTTTTCTTTAAACACTTGTGACTCTATTCCAATGTTGGCTTTAAATGGCAAACACTATTGGAAAATCTGAGCATCTGCCGTTTTGCAGTGGAGCCTGCCATTTTCCACCCATATTACGACTGTTTCTCAGCAGCTCAAGTCGTAATCCTGGCGCGGTGTTAGTGATAACACCAGTAGTGCTAAGCGTCGCGGGTGTTATATACTCTAGGACAGGCCTCAAAATTTCAAGTCCTGAGCTACTAGCCAGGGCTTTAGAGTTACTCGCCACTAGTTGCCCCACCTAACCCTTTTCCAGCATTGCCTCTGCATTCCCACTCGCCCTCATGTAATTTCCACTCGCCAAATGCGAGCAGGCGAGTGGAAATTTTGAGGCCTGCTCTAGGAGTCCATGGAGACAGGACACAATCTTGCTCGACTTCTTGCAGGGCGAATGAGATCTGGTCGTGCAGCAGAGTGATACGTCCCTTCCTCTCTCCACGGGAGAGGTACACTGGGAACAAATAGGATTGTGCCGCTCTCACCACAGAGGGATCTAAGGTGAGTATTGGATTTTTTGTGGGTTCAATCAATGTGTTATATGATTGTACTGAAACTCAATCAATTAACACCAACATTCTTTTCAGAATAACGTCAGGTGCAGATAGGGAATGGGGTGGATGAAATAACTCGTTCTTCACCTGGTGGGACCACATTAGCGTCTCCCATACAAAGTATAGGAGACGCTAATGTAGAGTAACCTGATGCTACATCCGAGACGCAACCTCTGATGTAATATACTGATAAAAAATATAATAATAAATAATTGAACCCATGGTAGTGAGTGAAGGGGTTAAAGCAAGTCTTACTACATCCAGGGCTAGGCTCCACGCACAGGGCCATTTAATTCTTTGCAGTTGGTAGGTTTACAGCAGCTCGGGGTAAATTTACACCTGACTTTGAATCCAGCTCCCGGTTAGGGAAAGGATAATTTTAGCAATTAATATCATTTATTTTCTGCCTAATCCTATTTTTGAGCAGCCTTCAGGATAGTGCACTCCATTGATCTGTGTTCCATATCTTCCTGGACGGCAGGAGGTGAGGAGGATTGAGAAAACCTGACCTGACCTAAAATAGAGATAAAGGAAGACAGAAACTCCGTTGTAAAATACAAAACAATAGCATCTGCATTTTTTAATATATTTTACAGCTAAAGGGGTAAAGCATTTATTATTTGGCAAGCCTGTTCAAAGATTTAAAGAGAAACGCAATGCGATAGATTTAAGGTATAATTATGGACTACTAAATTATCCCTTTAATGTCGCTGCCTCCCCCATGTCTATACATGTAGACAGACATGTCTTTGATTTAGCCCTGTGGGGGAAAAAATAATTATTTGTGAAAAACACCAACCAAATAACTTCATCTTCTGTACAACATACATAGTATACAACCAAAACAATGATATAAATGTAACACAAGAAACACATACCTGAATATTACAATTTCATCACAGGTGGAAAACCGATTGCAGAAAATGTGATAAAGATATATAGAAACATAGAAACATAGAAAAATGTCGGCAGATAAGAACCTTTCGGCCCATCTAGTCTGCCCAATTACATGGATACTTTACCTGGATTTATCTTTTGTTTAGGATAGCCTTATGCCTATCCCATGCTTGCTTAATATATAATAAAACTTTCAAGAAAGCCTTCGAGACGATCTTGAATCACCAGCTTCCTTTACAGAAATTTTTCTGGGATGAAAGGTTCTAAACTTTAGATGGTATCCCTTGTCTGGCACAGTGTCACACGGGGTGTGACTTATCAGCATACAGGCAGAAATGGCCTTTATGTCAAATAAAGTAAATGTGACAAAGATAAATATTGAAATGGTGAGATCTCCAGTTTATGGGGATTTGTAGTAATCGTAATGAGATTATTATCAATGCAATATCTGTACAGGGTCGGATTAACATTGGTGCTGATGGAGCAGCAGCTCCAGACCCATGCCCCAGAATAGGCCCACAGAAATAATAACTAACAGGGTAATTCAAAGAGATTCGAAAAGTCACCGCACATTCGGTGACTTTTCGTTCTCTTCAATTCGGTTCCTTTTGCCGATCCCATTTCGGTGACCCTGCAGTGTATTCAGCAAGCACCACAGGGTCCCCGAATTGCAGGGAAAAGCTACCACAAACCCGACGAAAACGAACCTCAAAACCCACCGAAAGCACGCCGAAAACCCGCAAAAACATCTGGATTAACCTGTCGAAAAACCCGAGCAGGAGCCGATCACACGCAGCGAAGCCGCTGAGACCTCAGACGAGGCAGTGAATAAATTAGCAAAACAGTTTGTGTGAATGTTTGAAAGTGAGACGCTGTTTGCAAAGAAACTTCTGAGTGAAAATGTCTGAAATTTGCATATGAGGTCCAGGGAATGATAATAAAAAGGGCTGTTACAGAAAAAAGAAGAAAACTTAAAAAAAAAAAAAAGAAATCGGACTTTTACAAAAAAAAATTAAGAAAAATGCTTAAAATATCCTACAAAATCTATAAATAAAGAGACTCTTTACTGCAGAATATTATTATGAACGGTTTATTAGATATTGAATTAAAACCGGAATATTTTTAACATTGAAGCCTATGGGATTCTCCTGAATAAACTTGCCGAATTAAACCACCGAATGGCAGGGCATTAGGGGAACCTTTCACTGCTGGTTTGTGTTCTCTGAATAGCCGAAGCAGTGCTTTTCATGGGGTTTTCACTGCCCTCGAACAGGCACTGAACAGGCACCGTATGTTCAGGCAATTCGCTAGGATTTGGCGAATTGCCTGCTCTCTGGATAGCGATTTTCAGCGTTCGGTTACCTTTCTCAAGCAATTCGGAGCTCTTTGAATAACCCTGTATGTCTGCATTGATGGACATTTGGACCCCTGTATCTCCAACTTCATAGCAGCTACAGGGTCATGTGAGGTATCACTGGAAAGACAAGATCATGGCCTTTTCAATGATTCCAAACATGACCAGGTTTTATCTAACAATAAAATAGTAAATATTTCTTTTTTTCTTTCTAACACAGAATTGTTACATCAAAAACATAAACCGCTCACTGGTCTATAGATAAGCTCTGAGTATAATTTATCAGGACAATTTATGGCATTTACGTTGATAGTCCTACATGCTTATGTGTTTCTTTTGGGTTTTCTTCCTTCACTGAGGTTGGGACTTCTTGCTTTTTGGTTTTTGTTTTTATTATTCCCTTATTGACCAAGTTACTACTTGCATCTTACATTATCTGACTGGCTGACCGTAGTTAGTTTGGCCAGCCCTAGACGGCTGTCTTTTTCTACGTTTGATTTCGTGAATTTCTTGTTATGTATAATTCTCTAAATAAAGAATTAAAAAAAAAAAAAAACATAAACCGCAACTGCATAGTGCACTGGGAGGGACTTTGGACCCCTGCATCACTAATCTTTACACCTCACAAGGTCAAGTGAGGCGTCATTGGACAGGTCAGAGTTTAGCCTTTGCATTAATACCAAACATGACAATGTAAATTCTAAAAGAAAAGAAAACATTTTTTATTTATTTATTTATTTTTAGTTCCAAAGCAATGGCATTGTCCATTTGTCACATGTAAAATGAGCAATACCACTGCCATTACTCACCTTTTAATTTCCCACTCTGGGAGCAAGTGCTTTATACATAGTCATATTATTCATAAAACACCATCCTCCAAAACACAACGAAAATATTTCCTTTTTTTTTATTTTTTGGGTAAAATTGTATATTTTCTCAGAAAAATGTAGTAACAGGTTCCCATTTCACTTTTTATAACCACAATTCCCTATAAAATATATAACCACAAAGGTTTGGATGATAACATGGGAAAACATAATTTTACACGCTTTAATTGATTGAAATCTGAATGGAAATTAATCACACAGTATCTGCCTGGTTAGTCTTACCTGTATCTGCACTAAATAACCTAAAATATGTTTCCATTTCACTAAATTCCAGAAAAAGCCACCAAAATCTTCAGCACCAGACCCATAGAGATCTTAATCCGGCCCTGTATCTGTATGTGCTGCATAATGCCTGTGTATGGCAATTACAATAACACCTTGTATCTGTATGTGCTGCATAATGCCTGTGTATGGCAATTACAGTAACACCTTGTATCTGTATGTGCTGCATAATGCCTGTGTATGGCAATTACAGCAACACCTTGTATCTGTATGTGCTGCATAATGCCTGTGTATGGCAATTACAGCAACACCTTGTATCTGTATGTGCTGCATAATGCCTGTGTATGGCAATTACAGCAACACCTGTATCTGTATGTGCTGCATATGCCTGTGTATGGAAATTACAGCAACACCTTGTATCTGTATGTGCTGCATAATGCCTGTGTATGGCAATTACAGCAACACCTTGTATCTGTATGTGCTGCATAATGCCTGTGTATGGAAATTACAGCAACACCTTGTACCTGTACTGTACAGGGATTTTCACTCATTATAACATCTCACATAATTTTATTCCTGCCCAGGAAGCACACTAATATTGTAAAACAAAAGGTATGCAAATCGGGTTTTATATGATAATTTTTGTGTTTGCATTGTATTTCAATGGAAAAGCAATCAAATGTAGAAAGTGCACGCTGGAGACTTGTATTAAAGAAGGATAACACTTATTGTATACAATTACAACATAACACACAACAGGCTTGTAATCACGGCAGCGGTCTTCGTAGCTAACGTTAGCATTTAAATACTGTTGCTATTGAAACCACAATACAGTTACATACTCAAATTGGGTCTAACCCCTCATGCAAAAGCTACTAAGTTAATTCCAATAAAAAAGAAACAATCACATAATTTAGAAAATTTGCAGGAGTTACAAAATATCCGGAACTTTAAATACATACAAAAATAGAAAATAGAAAAAATGATAAAACCAAAACATGCTATGCCTTTTGAATGAGCCAGTAGTCTCATTCAGCAGGCATAAAAAACAAGTAAATATGATATTTTTATTTTTTTTGTAAATATCTGTTTATTGAATTCCAAAAATAAACACAGAAACACATAAATCGATGAACACGCAGGTTCTCAGAGATGGTAAATAAGCCATTATGGACACGCAGGTCCGGCACTTAGCAACATTACATACTTATTACTAAAAAGGAAAGTCAGTGGTGAGGGAAGGTAGGAGGGGGTAAGAGCAGGATTCAGGTGAGCCTCACGTCTATCGCTCATATACAAATCTCTCTAGGAACCGTCTACTGTTCGGGGGGGGGGTCAGCAATGCTCTGAATGAAGTGGCCGAGGATCTGAGGACCCAGTTCGACCATATCTCAGAGTATAGGGATAATTGGTCAGAGGCCTTGTATATCAGGTGTTCAATGGAATGGAGTTCTTCCATTTGGGTAAACCAGAGTGCGAGGGGTGGGGGTGTGAGCTGTCTCCAGAACAGGGGTATTAAGGCCTTGGCGGTGTTCAGGACCCGGATGGCCAGCGTGCGTTTGTACGAAGCTATCGAGTAGTGATTATGGTGTAGGAGCAGTGCGGCAGGTGAAAATTCTGGAGGGGGGTCTATGAATTCTTTGAGTATGTCGTATATTCTAACCCAGTAGGGTCGGATTATTTGGCATTCCCACCAGATGTGCAACATGTCACCATGCGCATCATTGCATCGCCAGCAGAGCGCAGGAACCTGTGGGTCAAAGCGATTAATTATGTCCGGTGTCCTGTACCAGAAGCTTAGGACTTTATATGCCGTTTCTTGCAATTTGGAGGAGGTGGAGCAGTGATGTGTCAATTCGCATATCTTGGACCATTGGTCATCTGAGAGTGTGATGTTCAAGACTGACTCCCATTTTCCCATGTATGGCGGTGGGGTGTCCGCGGCTGCCTCTCTGAGCAACGAGTACAACAATGACAGACCATGTGAGAGAGGTCCCGTGCTATGACATAGTCTCTCAAACGTCCATAATGGGCGCCCCAGCTGATGTTTTTGGGGAATACCATCAAGGTAGTGCCGTATCTGAGCATAGTGAAACGAATGAAGGAATGTAACCTGTCTGTCCTGCATTATGTCTGCCAGTGATCGGCGGGCCGAGGCGTTAAAGAAGTGCAATATACGAGGTGTGGGAGCGGGTATCAGCCGTCTGACCGAGTGAGGGTCTAGACCAGGAAGGTAATCTTCATTATGTATCACCGGGGTCATGGGAGAGGGAAAGGAGGTGAGGTTAAATTTGATCGCTATCCGGCGCCATATTCCGTACGTTGCCCCCACATATGGCGAGGAGTTGGCCAGTTTCCTACCCTCTTTCAATGGTAGCCACGGAAGGACTGTCATCGGCCTCCCAACCAATTCCTGCTCCACCGCTCTCCACAGTTTAACCGATCCCTCCCTGGACCATTCCACCACCCTCTGTAAGTGACAGGCCTGATGGTAAAGGCTAAAATTAGGTAGGGCCAGGCCCCCTGCAGCTCTAGATCTAGTGAGTACCTGGTAGCTCGTCCTGGGGCGTTTACCCCTCCATATATAGGTGGCCACAAGAGACCTAAGGGAAGCGAGAAACGCCCGAGGAAGATCAACAGGTATCGTTTGTATCAAGTACAGGAGGCGGGGCTGTACATTCATCTTAATAACTGAGATACGACCCAGCCAAGACATGTGTGGGTAATTCCATTTGGCTAGGTCCCGTTGCAAGAGTGTAAGTAATGGAGGGAAGTTTTCTCGAAAAAGGTGGGAACCTTGCGATGTGAGCCATATGCCTAGGTATTTGATTTTGTCAGTAGCCCATGTGAAAGAGAAGTGTGGCTTTAGAGCTTGGGCTCTGGAGTCAGGGACCGAGACGTTTAGGATATGGGATTTTAGGTAATTGATTTTGAGGTTGGATAGTCTACCATAGTCCTCAAAGGCCACCATGATCGCTGGCAGGGACACCTCCGGCCTTGTGACGAAGAACAAGAGGTCATCCGCATACGCAGCCACCTTGTGGTGTTGAGGACCCACCTGTACCCCTGTTATGTTCGAATTTAACCGTATGGCCTCCAAGAATGGTTCTAGGGTCATTACGAATAGTAACGGCGAGAGAGGACAGCCCTGTCGTGTGCCGTTGCGGATAGGGAATGGGGCCGTGAACACCCCGTTCACACAGACACGTGCAGTCGCGTCCCCGTATAGAGCTCCTATCCAGGCGCGGAGGTGAGGACCCAGGCCAATGCGTATCAGGGAAAGTGATATAAAGTCCCAATCTACCCTATCAAAGGCCTTCTCCGCGTCCGTGGACAGGAGCGCCAACGCCTGAGACGAGCGGCGAGCATGGTGCATGAGTTGCAGAGTTCGCATGGTATTGTCCCGGGCCTCTCGGCCAAGCACAAAACCCACCTGGTCGGCATGGACAAGGGCGGGAATAAATGGTTTGAGTCTGTCAGCTAGGATTTTTGCGAACAGCTTCAGATCACAGTTTAACAAAGAAATGGGTCTGTAGCTGGAGCAAAGGTCGGTGTCTTTCCCCTCTTTCGGTAATATCGTTATGTTGGCACAGAGGGTCTGGGTGGGGAGAGGTTGCCCGTCCGCCAGGTCATTGTAAGCTGTCAGGAGATGTGGGGAGAGAACTGCAGTGTAGGCAGTGGCGTAGCGTGGGGGGGGCTGGGGGGGCCGTGGCCCCGGGCGCAGTTTTGTTAGGGGCGCATTTGCGCCCCTAAAACTGGCCCGGGGGTTGAGGGGACGCAGATGCCGGGCAGCGCGGGAGCGCCTGCCCGGTCTTTAACAGTCCGTCCTGTTAGGTGATGCGGCTGCGCGGCGTGCGCGGCGTGCGCGGCGTGCGCAGCCGGTCACGGGTCCGGCTAATCAGGTGGTACGGAGTCTCTGTACCACCTGATTGGCCGGACCACGTGACCGGCTGCGCGGCATCACCTAACAGGACGGACTGTTAAAGACCGGGCAGGCGCTCCCGCGCTGCCCGGCATCTGGGTCCCGGTCCCCTCAACCCCCGCCGGAGCTGGGGCCTGGGGCAATATCCAGGTAAGGGCTGGGGACAAATCCATGAGCTGGGGGCAAATCCATGAGATGGGGGCAAATCCATGAGTGAGCTGGGGGCAAATCCATGAGCTGGGGGCAAATCCATGAGATGGGGGCAAATCCATGAGTGAGCTGGGGGGCAAATCCATGAGCTGGGGGCAAATCCATGAGATGGGGGCAAATCCATGAGTGAGCTGGGGGGCAAATCCATGAGCTGGGGCAAATCCATGAGCTGGGGGCAAATCCATGAGCTGGGGCAAATCCATGAGATGGGGGCAAATCCATGTGAGAGCTGGGGCAAATCCATGTGAGAGCTGGGGGGCAAATCCATGAGTGAGCTGGGGGGCAAATCCATGAGTGAGCTGGGGGGCAAATCCATGAGCTTGGGCAAATCCATGAGCTGGGGGCAAATCCATGAGTGAGCTGGGGGCAAATCCATGAGATGGGGGCAAATCCATGAGTGAGCTGGGGGGCAAATCCATGAGATGGGGGCAAATCCATGAGATGGGGCAAATCCATGAGTGAGCTGGGGGGCAAATCCATGTGAGAGCTGAGGCAAATCCATGTGAGAGCTGAGGCAAATCCATGTGAGAGCTGGGGCAAATCTATGAGCTGGGGGCAAATCCCCGTGAGCTGGGGCAAATCCATGAGTGAGCTGGGGGGCAAATCCATGAGTGAGCTGGGGGGCAAATCCATGAGCTTGGGCAAATCCATGAGCTGGGGGCAAATCCATGAGCTGGGGGCAAATCCATGAGCTGGGGGCAAATCCATGTGAGAGATGGGGCAAATCCATGAGCTGGGGGCAAATCCATGTGTGAGCTGGGGGGCAAATCCATGTGTGAGCTGGGGGCAAATCCATGTGTGAGCTGGGGCAATATCGATAACGTCCACAGGTTGGGGGGGGCGCACAATTCTTTGCTGGCCCCGGGCGCTGACAACCCACGCTACGCCACTGAGTGTAGGTTTTGTAATATCTGACCGGGAGACCATCAGGGCCAGGGCTTTTTCCTATTTTAGAGGTCTTAAGTGCCAGGGCTAGTTCTTCTGCCGTCAAAGGCCGGTCCAAGAGTTCCGACGTTTGACTCGAGATTCGTTTAGTGGAGTATTTAGTGAGGTAAGCCATAATGTCCGCGCGCTTGGGGGCTACATCTTGGGGACAAATATTGCCTTGCAGGTCATAGAGCGCGGCATAATAGTCTCGTGTAATTTGAAGAAGCTTTGCGGGCAGCCGTTGTGTTACGTCCTGTGAGTCGCGCAATTTCGCTATGTAAGTAGCTGAGCGTTTTTTGGCTATCATTCGCGCTAATAACCTCCCACTTTTGTCCCCGTGTAGATGAAAAAGGGCCTTTGAGCGTAAGTACGATCTGTGATAGGTCGTGTTCATAAGTGTGGTTAAGGATCTGCGCAGTTCAGTCAGGTGGGCCATATTCTCAGGGTTACCCTCAAGCTTGTGGTCAGAGGAGATCTGGGTTATCTGGTGCTGTAGGTCTCGCATAGCTGCCGATCGGCTCTTAGCCAGTTCGGCGCCTTTTCTGCTGAAGTAGCCTCTGATCACGCATTTATGCGCCTCCCAAACAAGTGGCGAGGCCACCTCACCAGTGGCGTTTTCTATGAAAAGGTCTGTGAGGACCTGCCGTCCCTCCTCGGTCACAAGCGGGTCAGACAGGAGGGAGTCATTAAGGCGCCAGTTAGGGTCAGTCGGCCTAAACATGGGAGAGCGCAAAGTGATAGAGACAGGGGCGTGATCCGACCACGTGGCCGTACCAATTGCTGCGCTGCGTAAGGCCGAGAGGTGATATTGAGGTATGAACAGGTAGTCAATCCTGGAGTAGGATTGGGAGGGATGTGCATAAAATGTGAAGTCTTTGCCTACAGGGTGAAGTGTCCGCCAGCAGTCCGCCAGTCTCGACGCATGTAGGGAGTTACGGCATGAGCGTATTATGTGTAGTGGTATGGATGAATTACCCGCGGAGGTATCCCAAGAGGGTTCTAAGGGTACATTTAGATCCCCTCCCAGCACGACCAGCCCCTCGGCAAAGTCCCGCAGTGTACGCAGGGTAGCGGAAAGGAACCTATGCTGTGCTCTGTTGGGGGCGTAACAGTTGGCAAAGGTGTATATCTGGTCCAGGATCCGGCCCTTGACAAAGACAAAGCGGCCCCCCGCATCAGTCATAGAATCAAGTAGTTGAAACGGGACGCGTCTGTCTAACAAAATCGCAGTACCCTTGGTTTTAGCCTCGGTATTATTGCTATAGAAGCCTAGAGGGTAATAAGAGTTTGTCAGAGTGGGTGCCTTCCCTTCCTGGAAGTGGGTTTCCTGGATTAACACAACTGAGGCCTTCTGGGATCGGAAGTCTCTCATGGCGTGGGAACGCTTCTCAGGGACATTTAAACCATTTGCATTTATAGAAACAATGATCAGATCTGCAGGCGTAAGAGACGAGCAGCGTGCATTCGACATATCCAAATCCTCAGGGGTGGGGGTCGGGAAACAAGACAAGGGAAGACAAGGGAAAACTATATACAATCTTAAAGAGGCGATGAGCGGCGGGTGCAGCAACGACACTAGTGAAAACACCAGATGACGGCCGCACTCTGCGAGGCCGCTAACCTCGGCGGGGTACGCGACTGAGCCCCAAGCGGGACCGACAGAGAATTAAGGAGAAAAAAGTAATAAACATGGCGGTGTGGAGCCGCTCCATGACTCAAAAAAGGCAGAAAAGTAAAACATATGCGGCAAACAATTATGAGGCCTAAGGCCAGCTTTAACTGAATTATTAGAGATGAACCTGACCGGGTTTGGGGTTGGGACAAGTCCCTCTCACGAATTCTGAAAAAAGGAGACCCCCTACGTAATCAGTCCAGCTTTGTGAGGTAGCATAAAAAGGGCCATCCAGACCAGTGAAGTTATCTTGCCACGGCCAAAATAGTGGGGAGGCCGAGTGGCGAGGAGTGGGCTGGTCAATAATGAGCATCGATACGTGCCGCCATCCTCGATCAGTAATCCCTTGTAGCCTCTCCCGCAATGGGTAGCCCCCAAGTGGGGCGGTGAGGGGGCCAGCAGGGTATTCCGTGCTGTCTGACGAGTGATGTAAAAGACTGAAAAATGATACAGGCAGCTCGTCCCCAGGCAAAGCGTGGAAAGGGCCGGACAGTTCGGGTTGTTGTCTTGAGGATCGTCCGGACACAAAGTGGCGGCCCAGCGTGGGCCCGCATAAATCTGCTGTGTGGCTCGGATAGTATCAATCCGGGGTGGTGGATGTATGTTGTGGGAGCGGGGTACATCCAGATCACATCTGCGAGCCGGTGCGTCTCCCGGCCTGACCACGGTTTCGTCCTGGACGTGGCGGGAGAGGAGTCTGGCGTGCACCACGTGCCGCTTGGTTGTAAAGAGCAAGGGGATCCGGCCAGGGGAATTGCAGAGGCGGTAATTGAAGGTCCGTCAACAGAGTCTCCACATCCTCCGGGGATTGTAAGATGAAGGTGCCTTGATCCGATAGGACCGCTAGGCCAGTTGGTGTGTGCCAGCTGTAGCGGAGGTGTTGGTCGCGTAAAAGCGATGTAAGCGGTTTCAGGGCACGTCTATAGGCCAGGGTCGCTGGTGATAAATCAGGGTACAGTTGGAGCTCTGTCCCTTCGTAGGAGAAGTGCGTGGCCTCACATGCTTTCCGTAATATGTCTTCCTTAAGGCCATAATCATAGAGGCAGCATATAACGTCCCGTGGTGGGCTCCCAGTGGGCCCCTTAGGTCTGAGGGCTCTATGCGCCCGAACAAAATCAATGGTTGAGGATTCAGTTCTGTCCAGCAGAGTGTTAAAAATTGATAAAAGCATACCCGTCAGTTGATCCACAGATGTTTCGGTTTCAGGTAAGCCCCTCAGGCGGAGGTTATTCCGGCGGCCCCTGTTATCTAAGTCCGCCATGTGGAGGGCCATATTACGAAGTTGAGTAGAGCGTAGCTGCAGGACCGATGTGGACACTTCTTGAGCTAACCGCAGTGAGTCCGATCCCTGTTCCAGTACGTCTACCCTGTGTGTAAGGCCCTGAATGTCTTGGCGCACGTGTTGCAGTTCCGCCATGATGGAGGAGCGTAATTCGGTATTGGCCTCCTTTAAATCAGCTTTTGTGGGCAAGTTGCGGAGCAAGGGGAGCCATACCGCTGGGTCTAGCGATGTATTTGCCTCTGAGTGTGATGGTGATGGGTTGAGCATGGACGGTTCAGGGTCTATTTGTGTCCTCACCTCCTCCGCCGCCATTTTGTCTGGCGGGCCCGCCGGGAGATCCAAAGGCCCCACCAAAAATCGGCGCAGGGATGGGGTATCTGACGCCCGATCAGGTCCCTGGGTCTTCTGAGCGCTGGGGGTCTTGTTAGATTTCCCCATCGCCGGTCAGGGAGTGCAGGAGAGCCGTTTGGTGCTGGAGTCTGAGCGGAGCTCCTCACTCACGCGGCCATTCCGGATGGAGCCCAAGCCACGCCCCCGATATTTTTTCATATTTATCTGCTTTTCTTTCTTGGTGTTTCGAACGCCCACCTCAGGAGGCACACTGAGCTAACCAATCAGTGTGTATTCTGTAGAATGCATAAAAAACGCACTGAGCATGTGCTTCGGAGTTGCTCCTCCTCCCTCCTGCACTGTGAGCTGAGGGTAGGGCGGGGCGGAGTGCCATTTCAATCTGTAACTCTTTCACTCCCAGCTACTACAGAGACAGGGAAGGACAGAAATCAATACACACAGGGAGAAAGAGACAGCAGAGAGTGGTACAGCATATAGACACAGCAATAAACGGTACAGAGAGAGAGACAGCAAGATAAAGCAATGCGCAAGAAAAAGCGCAGCGATAGAGAGTGCGCACAAGAGACAGACAGCACAAAAAAGAGTGTGAGAGTGAGTGACCTGTGAGGGAGTTTGAGTGAAACAGTGACTGTGTAAATCATGAAAGAGCACAAGTGAGTGAGAGTGAGTGTGAGTGAGTCAGCGGGTGAGTGTGTGAGCGAGTCAGCGGGTGAGTGTGTTTTGCTTTCACAGTTGTAGAGATGCTAATATTCAGTTGCTCAGTTTCCCCAGTCTGAGGTCCTGAGCGGACACAGGGGTTTACGTGCACAGCTTGTGCTAGTTCATGTGAAGCTTTGATGGGTGGAGCAGTGGGCGGGGAGGAGGCGGGGGAATATACAGGAAGTGGGAGTTTAAGAAACACCCGTCGGTGAGGGCGTGGCCAGAGAAGATGAAATGACAGAGTTTAAAACAAGAAAATTATTTATTTTTACACATTCTCAGAACTTTTATTGATTTAATCTATTGACATAAAATGTCAATTAAAAAAAAAAATCTAGACATACATGTCCCTTTAAGTAACATTTGCAGCAAGTTACTTTGTGCCTAGATTATGTTTTTATACCCCCACACACACTTTAACACTCAAATTATTTGTTTTTTTTGTTGAATTTTACACCATGTTAAAGGCTAAAGATCAGACTAACGCAGTATTAACGTGCGTTTAGCAGCACTAAATCACGGCCGTGCTAGCAACAAATGACGTCCAATGCCGGGCAGCATACGAAGAACGGCCGCACAAAAGTGCGGCAGCGCAACGCAAGTGGCAAACAAACGCATTTTTGCAAGAACGTAGAACCGCTAGTACTGACGTACAGAGTGCGCTGCGTCCGCTAGCGGCGTGTGTGTGTGATTAGGAGACGTTAGACGCTGCTAATGTCCGGCCAACATAACGTCCAGACACGAAAAGGGTTTTATTGATGATCCGTACAAAATCACGGACGAGAATGCGCATCGTATGACCGCTATCACGTATTCCGTGAAAAAATGCGTCCATTCGTTCGAACGCACTTTTTCACGGACAACGTGAAAAATGCGTTAGTCTGACCCTAGCCTAAATGCTTCAAAGCAGCTGTAATCTTGCACGCGCTATAGTTTTTCCCGACTCGACCAGCGGAACCGAACCTGACGCTTCCCAATCCATTAATAACTTATGTTCCATATGAAGCGAGTTACAAAGTGTTTATACGTCTCCTTAATGCAGATATTAAATGTTCCTGCGTAAAGCTGAGTTAAACGTTTTTTTTTTTTTCTTTTCAGGATTCCCCCTTCATGTTGACATAAAGAAGAGGCAGCCCGGGCTGGGTGAATCATTGCCTTACACTGTACTGTTTGTGTATGTTTCACTGTATCCATGCAAACCCTTTAAACTTTCCATCCTCCAGTTCGGAGCTGTAGTTTCCTGAATCTCAGCCAGGAAAATCTTTGTGCATTTGGCAGCAATGCTGTGGGAAGCCTAGTTCAAGAGCAGCTTGAACGCTAAAACAGAGCCTTTTATTTTATTTTTATTTTTTATTATTTTTTTTGCTATTTAAAAAAAAAAAAAAAAAAGGACGAACCATGAAACACCTTCCTTTGTTTCACTGTAAAATTAAATAGGAACGGTCCCGGAGATTAATATCAAAGTCCATTGTAAAGGATTAGGGGTTTCCATTACTAGATCACCGTTTTGGCAACAAATACGTATATATATTTTTTTTCATCTGTAAAACCAATTAGTGGTGGATCGTAACGTAACCAGTGAGCAACGCTAAAGCTATTCTCTTATTTTACGTCTGGCGCGCGGCCACTTATTTTTAATCTCTTGAGAAAGGTCTGGCAAGCGAAGATAAGGCAATAAGGCAATTACTTCATGTTGCTTTCAATAAGAAAACAAGGACAGTTTCCTCCGTTTTAAAGGGACTGTCACCAGAAATAATCTCTGCTCCATCACTAGGCATTTAAAAATGTAACAAAAAAAAAGGCCGCACCGTGATCTGTTCAGCAGCTTTTTTTTCTCATAAGAAACTTAAAATATATATGTTTCCCACTTCGTTTGCCAAAGAGAGTTCAGAGAATCACTTCCTGTTTCCTGTACAGTGGAATGCTGGGTGCACTTTAGGGGTTATTCAGAGAGAGCCGATCTGGCCCCGAAATTACACATACGGTGGATTTTCGCGGCCATTCGGCTATTCAGAAAGCAGGCAGTTCGCCAAATTTTGGCGAATTGTCAGAAACTACGGTGCCTGTTGGAGGGCAGTGAAATCCCCCATAGAGAAGCAATGGTTAATCTATTCAGAGACACCGAACAGCAGAGGAATGTCATTGAAATTCCCTGCTGTTCGGTGGTTTCATTCGGCAGGTTTATTCAGGAGAATCCCATAGGCTTCAATGTTAATAATATTCCTGTTTTTATGCAATATCTAATAAATAGTTTATTCTTTTAATTTGCAGCAAAAAGTTTCTTTATTCATTATTTTTTTAGGATCTTTTAAGCATATTTCTGGATTTTTTCTGCACATTTTTTTTTTTAAGTAGGGTTTTTTTTCCCAGTAACAGACCTTTTTATCATTATTCATAGGACCTTCCTGCACTGTGGAATGCTGGGTGCCAGTTTTAACCCCTTAGGGACCGCTGACGTACCATGTACGTCCTGCCCATGGGTCTCCCTAAGGCTGGGGTCAGACGAACGCAGTGTTAACGTCCGTGTAGCCGCACTTTAGAACGTCCGTGGTAGCAGATAAACTTTAGAACGTCCGTGGTAGCAGATAATCATGACCAATGAAGGCCCACACACAAAGTACATCCGCACTACGGACGCGGCAAACGGACGCAGGTTAGCAAGAACGTAAAAAACGCTAGGACAGACGTGCGGAGTGCGCCACGTCCTCAATGTACGCATAGCTTTGTGTGTGAGTGATGGAGCGTGGCCAGACGGACTGCATTTATACGTCCAGCATTTTGACGGACAAAATGTTTTTTTCATTTTAATTTATTTTCCCTCCTACATCCGTAAAAAAATAACGTCAGTCACAAAAACTGACTGTGTGGCTGTTTTCCGTCAAAAAGTGCGTCCGTACTGCACGGGTGCACAGTCCGTAGAAAACGCGCTCATCTGACCGTAGCCTTGGACGTACTTCGTGTAACGGACTCCGATGGGCTTCCTGTCATGCTATCACGGACGTACTTTTACGCGCAATCACGGACGTGAACACTACGCTCGTCTGACAGCAGCCTAAGAGGAAAATTTGACCTAAACACTAACAGCGCAGAAACGTAAAAACAGCAGCGGTCACTAAAGGACGGATTTGTGTAAAACCGCCCGGTCACTAAGGGGTTAATTGCATAATTTGATTGGATGCTGCCATCGCTCAATCTTTGCAGCTTGGTTTTATGAGTGACTTACATTTTTGAAAATTGTGATGTAATTCCAAGATGGCAGCCTTTGAGCAGAAACACTGACTGGTCATCTGGGGGAAATACCGATAACCTTCTTATATCATTGTTGTGGGGAAAAAAAATCACATTTCTATTTGTTTACGCTTATTTGTGTTGGTATTTTATAGTCAATTTTGGAATGGATCTCTCAAATGGCACTGAGAGTATAGCAATTTAAACCCTTAAGGACCAACGATGGTACTGTTCCGTCATAAATGCATTGATTTTAAAGACCCTTGGTCTTTAAGGGGTTAAAACATAAAAATCTATTTCAATTTGAACATTTTTAGAGCGCTCTTAAAGGGACACACTACTCATCCTGGCCGCTTTATCTTTTTAAAGTGATCAAGATGTGAGGACTGCCCTCCCCTTTTCCCTCTCCCTCCCGCCCCGATCTTGTTAAACCGTGGGTGAAGTGGAGGAGTTTCCTCCACCCCACCCAGCGTCACCAGCAGCCGGGATTTAGGATTTCCTGGCTGCCGGTCACCAGCTCAGTAACTGGTGACGCCAGCAGGAAGAGAGCATGCTGACGTCAACCTCTCTGAGACCACCCACGAGGGCGAACAGTCTCAGAGAGGCAGCCATTGATCAGATCTGCGCATGTACACCAAGCTCCAATCCATCGCTCTGCCCATGCTATGGAATTTGGTACGTAAAGTGCAAATCACGAGCGGTGCACAATTTACGGCTGGAGCACTAATTGCCTATTAAAAGCACAGGGATTTCTGGTTTCGGGGTCCCTGAGCTGAAGAGGAGGAGCTGCGCGCAGCGAACGACAAAAGGTGAGTAAAATCACCTAAAAAATAGGAAAGTATAATAATAAAAAAATTGGGCAGAGGCTCTACCAAGGGAGGACTGGAAAGGGGGGGCAGGGAGGCAATTGCCCCTTGGCCACTAGAATAGCCACAAGTTCGTAGCCTCATTCCCAATTATATACAATATGAGGTATGAGGGGCTGTCTATACACACAGCACTGCAGGAGACAGGCTGCCATGGGGGCTAATTTAGTCCCTAATAGGGGGATCGCTATGGATTATATAGCACCAATTAACCCTTTTGCTGCGGACGTCCTGTGGGGGATGTCATGGAGTGTCGTCACTGTATGCGGGGGACGTCCACCACACGTCATCCAGTCATCAGGGTTTTCCGCCTAATCCTTGCTTCTTTGTCTGGGGTCCTGCAGCGGTCTGACTTTCTTGAAGTCAGACCGCGCTTTTATACCTCCTCCTGGTGCACTGTCATCATCACAGTGATGATGTCAGTTTCAGGCGCTCCTCCAACAGAGCCAGAAGAGTGCCTGAAGGGCGGATCTGTTCAGGGCCGGCCCGTCCATGGTGCCAGATGGAGCCATGGCTCCAGGCAGCGCTTTGCCAGGGGCAGCATTTTGGGCCTCAACTAGGCACACCACACATGGTTACTACGAGCTTTATTGCTGTGGAGCTCTGTGATATGCTCAGATACACACATTCCTGTGTATTTTATTGCTGTGGAGCTCTGATATGCTTACACAGCACATTTTGTTTTGGGGGGAGGGGGGCAGCATTTCATCCTTGGAACCAGGCAGCACAGTGTCTTGGGCCGGCTCTGGGTTCTTTGGACCACTTTCCCTCCCCATTGGGAAAACAGACAGATTCAAGAGATGCATCCCTGGAAAGGTCACAGTTTGACCTTTCCAGTGATGCCTCTTTTTAACCCCTTAGGTGTCGGTCCGCTTTAATGTATGGGGGTTGCAAACAGGGATGTATGGTAGTTATTGACATTTGTCAGCCCCTCTTCCCAATTATTTAGAGGCAGAACAAAGGGAACTCTATTTTTAATAAATTAACCCTTTCATTGTGTTTTTGACCCCCCTTTTACGGTAATTAAAATACGCAATTCTTTCGTTCTGAGTCAAAATTTAAATGAGGCACGGCATTTTTGCAGTAGGACGATGCTTTAAATCGGCCGGTCACGGTGTTATCTTTGCACTTGCCGGTTATTGTCGAGGAATGCTAAGAGGAGCAAGACATGCCAAATATTGTATTCTCTTGACGAAAGAAATGTAAAAAAAAAAGGCCCTTTCCTCAAACAGAGGCATTTATCAAGCGCATGATGATTATGCCGGCATGGGGTCACTTCGGCACTTAGGAGTAGCCTTCGAAATATTTTCCTTTACATGCTCAGCATATTTCCATTCACCTGGCAAAGCTGGAAGAGGGGGGGGGAAATAAAAAGAAGAGGGAACTGCAAGTTCCAGCAAAGAGACGATTCTTTCTGTTGTATTATGACGTGAAAGAAGCCAACAAATATCGTTTTCTTGCAGGTGGTATATTTAAGTTCAAGACGTAACACAGACTTTATTTGTTTTATTTAGTCTGTCATCTATTGCTAAGTTATTCTCGCCATGGCAACAGTTTTTTCTTTTTGCAAAATGTCACAAACTGATAGGAATGTGTAGCCTGGAGCATGCAAACAATAATCACTGCCACGGCTCGGGCGAATGTTCCCAGATGATTTGTTTACAGGAGACTCAGTGGAACAAACAGAAGGAAACAGAAGAGCCACTGTATTCACTTAAAAAGGCCAGAACTAGAGCAGCACATTATAGATTTCACATGGCTTCGCCCATTCCACATTTTTAACACATTGTTTATACGATATTGAAGAATTAGGCAGACAGTCCACTGGGTCCGTATGCCTGCTGCTGCGCTGCGGAACTTGTTAGCGCTTTATAAAAACTTGTAACTGTAACTGCGATGGTGCGATCATCTGATATCGTCTGAAGTCGTCCGCCCGATCCTACGACATGCAGGAGAATCAGCCCTCTTCCACTCCCTCCGACCCCCGACGGACAATTTCAGACGATTTCAGGCGATAGCAACAGATCTGCGATTGAACGATTTAATTCGATTTATGTAACGATGTCGGGACGGTCTGCAATAAGTTATAGAGCCGCGGCAGGGTTCCAAGTTCTCTCTTTTTTTTATCCTTGCATCTTTTTTTTTTTCCTTTGAGGCGGCTGCAGCATTTGCTCTTCCTGGTGCTGACACCTATATCAGCATATAAAGACACAAGGTGTTGTTGTAATTGCCATACACAGGCATTATGCAGCACATACAGATACAATGTGTTGCTGTAATTGCCATACACAGGCATTATGCAGCACATACAGATACAAGGTGTTGCTGTAAATGCCATACAGAGGCATTATGCAGCACATGCAGGTACAATGTGTTGCTGTAATTGCCATACACAGGCATTATGCAGCACTTACAGATACAAGGTGTTGCTGTAATTGCCATACAGGCATTATGCAGCACATACAGATGCAAGGTGTTGCTGTAATTGCCATACACAGGCATTATGCAGCACTTACAGATACAAGGTGTTGCTGTAATTGCCATACAGGCATTATGCAGCACATACAGATGCAAGGTGTTGCTGTAATTGCCATACACAGGCATTATGCAGCACATACAGATACAAGGTGTTACTGTAATAGCCATACACAGGCATTATGCAGCACATACAGATACAAGGTGTTGCTGTAATTGTCATACACAGGAATTATGCAGCACATACAGATACAAGGTGTTGCTGTAATTGCCATACACAGGCATTATGCAGCACATACAGATACAAGGTGTTGCTGTAATTGCCATACACAGGCATTATGCAGCACATATAGATATTGCATTGACGTAATGGTGATACCTCAATAAGCAGGAGATCTCACCATTGTTGTTATTTTTATTTATTACAGTTACTGTCTCTAACACAAAGGTCTTTTCTGCCTGTATGATAATAATATAGACCCTGTTTGAAATTGTGCGAGATAAGGGACACCATCTAGAGCTCGGAATCTTATTTCAACAATATTTCTGTAAAGGATAAACGAAAACATGAAAAATTCAAAATGAGCAAATTAACATTATTTTAATTTTTTCTCAGACTAACCATTTCTGTGCGAAACTTCTATTTTACCCTATAATTAATTGTTAACGGCACCTCCCATGCTTCAAACAAATGTTATGATAAACATTTTTTCAACAAAAAACCCTTGGTAGTGAAGGGGTTAAATGCATATGCTATTAAACTTTCACAAAAACGAAGGGCCACACCAAAGTAACCATAAAAGGATTCTTTATTCACCGCCCAAGGGGGCTAAAATTGTGATGTTTCGGCTGTAGGCCTTAGTCATGCATATTCCACCTTCTCACTACTCCTCTTATATACAATAAAAAGAATCCAATGTTCTAGCTGGTAGGTGCGGTGGCAATAGCTAACTCTTTCAAAGTTCAGTTGGTTATATATCTAATACATTATAGAAAGTAGACTTCTCTTTCAATGCATATAAATACATCTCACTGGAACATGTATAAATCAATACCTCTCATAGAAACATGTCCAAATTTAACTCCTTACTAAGGCCTCGTGGCCACAAGGTATCTAATTTAAAGATCCATTCTTTTTCTTTCTTTTTTTAGCAAAGCAACCCGATCTCACCCCATCTTAAATGTGACACCCACATTACAAGCGAGTAGATAAGTTTCTTGGTGGTGTTGGCAGTCAGAAATGGATGAATTTTGGCGATATTGCGGAGGTGATTGCGTCAAGATGAGGAGAGTGATTGGATGTAGGGGCTGAAGGAAATACTGGGGTCAAGAGTCACTCTGAGGCAACGGACTTGGGCTGAAGGAAGGGATAGTGATACCTTCAACACTTATAGAAAAGTCAGAAATTGGAGTAGCGTTAGAAGGGGGAATTAGAAGGAACTCGGTCTTGGACATGCTGATCTTCAGGTAGTGAGAGGCCATCCAGGAGGAGATCCCAGACAGACAGTCACTGACCTGAGAGAGCAGAGGGTGAGAGTTCGGGAGTGGAGAGGTATATCTGAGTGTCACCTGAGCATAGGTGATACTTTAAGCCATAGCTGGTAATGAGTTTACCCAATGAGGACGGAGGTATAGATTGAGAAGAGCAGAGGACCTAGGACTGAGCCTTGGGCTACGACGACTGACAGAGGCATTGAAGAGGAGGAATTTGCAGCAAGGGATACTGAGAAGGATCTATTGGAGAGGTAACATTTTAGCCAGGAGAGGGTGGTATCACGGAGACCAAGAGAAAAAAGGGTCTCTATGAGGAGGGGATGGTCGACTGTATTGAAGGCAGCTGAGAGGTCAAGTAGGATCAGTATGGATTAGTGGCCATTGCATTTAGCAGAGAGGAGGTCATTAGTAACCTTTGTAAGAGCGGTTTCTGTTGAGTGTTGAGAGGGAAAGCCGGATTGCAGGAGTCAAGCAAGGAGTTACAGGATAGGAAGAGGGTTAAGCGGTCATAGACTAGTCTTTTTAGCAGTTTTGCCGCTAGTGGAAGTAGTGAAACTGGACGGTAGTTTTCAGGAGAATGTGGGTCGAGGGAGGGTTTCTTGAGAATGGGTGTGATTGTGGCATGCTTGAAAGGAGAGGAATGAGCCAGAAGAAAGAGAGAGGTTGAAAATGTGTGTAAGAGCAGGAGTGATAGATGAGGACAGAGAAGATAGTAGGTGTGAAGGGATAGGGACTAGCGGCAGGTAGCGGGGCGTGAAGAAGACAGTAGAGAGTGGACTTCATCCTCTGT